>JAFMOC010000054.1:900000-1315000 GCA_019802505.1 Corydoras sp. C115 | reverse complement strand
CCCAACAATGTGAATTTAACATTTTTAGCCGGTAAATTGACGAAAAGAAAGAAAGAATGAGGAAGTCAGTGGAATTGCTAAAATTTCAGTAGCAAAATTAACACTAAAACTAAAATTAATAAATCATTTTTATTACAAATTAATTAGAACTTTGAAAAAATGCCAATTGTTTTGTTCAGAAAATGTGAATGAGTTTTTTTAAATACCAATGAAGGTAAATCTCATTAAGTGCAATTCCACAGAAAAATGTGTGAAAAGATTAATTTCCATTACAGTATCATATGTCCACATGTGTCCAATATTAGTTGGCTAGTATGTTTGTATATGACTTAATTTACAAGATCATAAATTCTTCATGTTTTGTAATAACTCTACCAGCTGACTAATTGGTACAGATAGAAAGTACATCAATGCCAGTGTTGTGTATGTGTATGTCCATAAATTAGTGAGTTCTCATCATTGCATGATTCAGAGGGGAAATGCTGCAGGGTCGAGTAAATGAAATTAATAGCAGCAAGTACTCATGCTGTCTCAGTGACTATATTTTAGCTCAGAGAGTTTAGCTCAGTAAAGCTGTGACTTCATGTCCTGCAGCCCGCTGAATAAACCGTTCATCCAAATTCACTTCAACTTCGAAAAATGAGCTCTGACTCATCCATTTACACCAAAGAGAACCTTACTAAATGCCTGGAATATTTTCAGGACAAACATTGTTGACTTGCTCCAGGTCAGAAGCATAAACATATCTTCAAATCAACAGGGCCAGGTTTATGGATATTGTTTTAGCTGATGTTCAGGCAGAACTCACCTGTTTTTTCTTATAGAATCCTCTTCTGTCACAGTTTGGAATGCGAAAAACTCTGGGGTTTAGCACACTGGATATTTTAAGACTCTTCAAAATGCTCTCCATTTCTCGGCGACAAGGGCCCTGCAATTAACACAAATGTCATTACAATTAGTGCAATGTTAACATGAATATTTTACAAACAGACTCCATTAAGTATGTAAATTTTAATTTATATCAGATGTTGCTGTTTATTGTTATTGTTGATATAACTTTTTTAATTAACTTTTTTAATGCAATTCTTTAAAAAAAATAGCCTAATTGCATGTGATGAATAGGGTTGGGTTTTGTAGGGTTGAAAGTTTTATCATTTTGATTCAAAGCAAAATATCAAAGATTTCAGATGGCATGTGAAGCAGCATTACCTCGACCAATCTAAAGGACTGGGTCGTCTGCAGAGCCAACAAATTGCATGTCACAAAGCTGGAGTCATATGAAAGCTGATTATTATTCCAATCTTATCTGACCCTTAAAAATGATTTACTGCTTATCAGTCCTATAACTTGTCACTGCTAAGGGCTGATGAATGACAGTGTTTAATAACAAAGCATGCTCTCTCTCTCTCTCTCTCTCTCTTTCTCTCGCTCTCTCTCACCGTCACACATCCCCTCACTCTCATCCACACCCACACCCCACAATTTGCTCTTCATCCTCTTACTTTGTGCTAGGAACTGAAGAAGCACTTACATACTCAGACTCTCTCTTGGACTCCAGGCTGAAATTGTGGTTATCAGGATGAACTCCATTGGCAACTGGCTCCACTTTATAAATCTGCCTTTGTTTAAATTGCTCCATCTGGATCATACCAAGCTTAGTGTTCAGAAGAGAGCCTTTAGGCTCCAGTTCTCTTTTTGGGACACTGTCCTCAATCACTGAAGCCATCACAGTGTCCTGGACCACCTCAACTCCTCTGCTGACTGTTGCAATAGTAGTGGTAGTGTGATGCTCCTTTACAGGCTCCTCTGGGTAATCTGAAGGACAGAAACAGGGCGGGGTCATGACAAACACTTTTACCTACAAAACAAACACCAAACAGTACATTCTTGCATCATCTATACTTACAGACCACTTTATTAGATACATCTCCTTGTTTTTACATACATTTTTCTATTCACAGTTCCATACTATTTATACAGTATATATGTTCCCATTTACTCTGTCTTCTAATATTCAGGACCCCCACAGGACCTTCACACAGCAGGTCCTTTTCCAAATTGATGCTTCTTCGAAGGCCTTTCCACTTAATGCATAAGGTGGGCATATACCTTTGTTTTATACAGAGGAAGTGGGTTTTTTATGTTTAATTCATCTTGTGCTTTTGTGTACTAACACCTACTAGTTAATTACACTCATAAAGATTCTGGAAGTAGTAAAGAGGGAACGCTTTTTCCTTCACACTTTACAAATGCTTCAATTTAGCATAAAAAAGTATACATTTAAATACATACATTGGGAATTTGGTTGTGACTCTGATGATCCATTGTCATTGCATGATTTCACAATATTCCAAAAAGAAAAATATCCATGCATACAATGTAAACATTTGTGTCTCACACACAAATGGGTCAAGGGAGAGGGAAATATGCCAGTGTAACAGTGTCTCAGGACTGCAGAGATAACTGGTAACACAGGACCACAGACAAATCAGCTAATTAAATTCAGCCTTAAGCCTGAAGTTTATGTAAGCGTATAGTTGTGTGAAAGCACATAGGTGGCTAGGTCAGAATCAGTCATGGTAGTAGCAGCAGCACACCACAGGTAAGGCATCATAGACTATGCCTCTAATAACAATGACATAATAAAAACAGTAGTTACAACATAAACAAACAACTGAATACATGCTTAGCAAAATTACATGTTCAAACGACAATGTATAATCAGGGACAGGCAATGAAATCATAGTAATAAGCAACTTTCCCTGCTTGACTCACTATAATTAGACAAAAAGTTCTAAATAAAGTCCTTGTTGAGAGGAAACAGCTGAGATGATCTATTAAGCATGTAGTATGTCAGAATGCTTTGCTAATTTTTTACTCCTCAATGAGGGTAAAGTGAAAAAATTGGAAATGTTAACTAGGTTGCAGCCGATTGAACCTACAGTAGGTGTTATAATCCTGGTCCTTTGCATGAAACTGAAATGTCAAAGATTTTGGATAATGTCAACCAAAAGTAAAGTGTTTCCTAACACCAAAGATGTGTTCAGATCAAGAACCAAGACATTGCATGCTTATTGGCATAAGATGTGCCACAATAAAAAAGGAAAAGAAAAAATAGCATGCAGTCTCCTTGTCTACCAAGCAAACCATGTGCTGGATGATGATTTAAGCTCATAAGTAAAAAAAAACAGCTCACTTCACTTTATTACACTTTATTCCAACATGTAGTTAAAAATGTTATGACATCATTGTGCAAAATTGAAAAGAATTTTGCATAGTGCAGCAAGAGGCTCTGGCACCACTGCCCATTACCGCATAACTAAAAGGAAAGCACCAGGAGGATGCAGCAACCATGTGAGCTCTCTGTGAATCAGCCTTCCATCAACACACCATCAAAAAATTTAGGTGAGAGAGGTGACAAGACAGTACCAACCATTCCAGATCACTAGAACACAGACCAGTTTGGCACTAGCAAAATATTCATAACTCGTGTTGACCAGATATTCGGGGTGGAGCAAATAGAGCATCGGTGAACAGAGCTCTGCTCACTGGTTGGAGGAGGTGTATAATTACCATAAAGTGTGGTATGATGGGAAAGGAGGACTAGAGACTAAAATTAAAGACCATAAGTAGGGAATATGAGGTAAGGCAATACAGTAAAATGGTTGGCACCCTAAAACTGCTTTTTAAAAGTGACTCTGTGTCCTAACAATAGTTTTTGTGTGTCACATTGTCATAGTTGATTGCTTTAGCACACCACTTGTGGCTTTGTCAGATGGCTACAGAGGGAAAAGGGATTCTTACTTGGGGGTTGGGGCTCTTGACGTCACTACATCTATAAACACCAAGAGTTATTTGTATTGGCTGTCTGTGTGTGCATGTGTGTGTGTGTGTGTGTGTGTGTGTGTGTGTGTGTGTGTGTGTGTCTGCACACGGTTATTAGTTTCCTAATGGTCTTTAATGAACTCAAAAAGTTGCTAAGAATATATGCCTCAGTAAATTTGCAGATGGCACATACAAAATAAGTAAATGACATACACAAGATAAAGATGCTTGTGTGTTAATGTAATGTAATGTAATGTAATGTAATAATATATATATATATATATATATGGCACAGTGGCTTAGTGGTTAGCACGTTCGTCTCTCAGCGCTAGGGATTCCCGGTTCGAATCCCCATCTGGGTGGAGTTTCCATGTTCTCCCCGTGTCCGCGTGGGTTTCCTCCGGGTTCTTCGGTTTCCTCCCACAATCCAAAAACATGGATCAAGTCAATTTAATTCTCCAAATTGCCCCATATAGAGTGTGTGTGTGTGAGTGAGTGTGTGCCCAGCGATGGATTGGCGCCCTGTCCTTGGTGTATCTGCCCAGCGCCCGAAACGTTCTCCCCTGGATGGGCATGGGGAACGCCACTGCGACCCTAATAGAGGATAAAGCGGGAGATAATGAATGAATATATATATATATATATATATATATATATATATATATATATATATATATATATATATATATATATATATATATATATATATATATATATATATATATATATATATATATATATATATATATATATATATATATATATATATATATATATGGGTTGTCAAAAAAAATCAAATTCATCTTCACACAGTTTTATCCCATATGCCTAAGGTAGCCATCCATTTATTCAGGTTTTGGACTGGCACTGGGACACTGTATGGGGTATCATTGGGTCTGCGAAAGTGCACTGATACCCCAATGGCTAGTACAATTTAATATCTCCAATTACCCATCAGCATGTCTTTGGAATGTAAGAGGAAACCAGAGACTCTGGAGAAAACACATTCAGACACAAGGAGGACATGCAGACTCCAATTAGGGAAAAAAATTGTTTGCTCCAGCTTGGAAACAAACCCAAGTATGTTCTCGCTGTGTGGTTTGAGTGCTAACCCCTATGCCACCTAAAATAATTAAACAACTCAACACATCATTGTTCAAAACTAACAACTGTAATAATCCTGTAATCACCCGTGCTTGTTTTGCTGGTTCTGCATCTGGAATGTAATTGTTTAATTCGGCTTTATTGAATATGCATTAGCTAAACGACAAAACAAAACTGTTACAAAACACATGGTTTCAGTCATTCACATTCCTTCTTGTAAGTTTATTAAAATAATAGCTATTAAAATGTAATGGATTCCTTTTGCATGTTTTTCACATGAGAACGGGTTCCAGCAGCAAGATTACAGTGCCTTAAAAATGAATATATAAACATTGCGTACAGACAAAAAAGAGAGGCTTATGTGGTGTTTGGACAGGATTAAGTGTAGTACACTGGAAAGAATAGGTATTAAACTACCAGTCATGCTCCAACAATTGTCACTGGGGTGGTCCTGTCAGAATCCTGGAGGATGAGATGTACTGCACTATTAATCATATAATTGAACCTTAAAGGTAACTGCTGTACTTTTGAGGGGAAATTTGTATTATTTGTACATTAGAGAACCCATAGTACTTGTAAGAGACTTTTTTTTTTTTTTGCTGTGTTGTTGTGATGATTTCTGGAGTCTGGATTAATGGCATGTGCGCCAATTTCAAGGGAACAGTATGTACTGGTATGACGAATAAGTGGGTAGTATGCAGTCGTCGATTTTGGGAGGCAGTTTGTCGGTGTCGGTGGCGACCTTCCAAACAGGTAAACAGTAGAAAGCGTCATTCACAAAAGAATAAAACAAAATAACGGTGATGTGATCTCCGCTCTCCGGTGCGGCACCAAAACGCGCCTGTGCGGCATAATCTTAACGATCGGGTTTACGCAGCCAGATTTTTGCGCACGCTGTGTACACACGCATAGACGCTTCACCCTCTCCTCTCAATCTTACTCTTGCTACACACACACACACACACACACACACACACACAAAAATCGGTAAAGAGGCTTCGCGAACAACGGTGCCAGTGTGGGGCCGTGACACGGCTCTGTTTGGGGTGTGTGGGGATGGGGGGGGGGGTCCAGCGTCTGGCCAGATGGTGCACAGAAGTCGCCGTGTCATCGAGCCAACGCTGGTTAGTTCTACCTACGCGTAACAATCTAGCTTTCATAATAAAGCAGGTCTGTTTCCATTCACGCAATCAGGACCTGCGCAGTCTGTGGCAGCATCCCACAAATCGAGCGCGTTTACAACCCGTCGGAACGCTGTTTGCGCGGAGCGAATTAACCACGTTAATCACAGCAGAGTAAACCGGGGCAGTGGTGGAGGGGGGAACAGACTGGAACATGACATAAAATTAGTGCAGAAACAAAGAACGCATGAAACAGAAGCGGTACAGAGATGATTACGCGTAGCTTGTTTGCGATGAATAAACACAATGCAAAGTCCAAACTCCAAATAACAACGAAAAAAAAAGGTTATGGATACATTTCCAATAGCTTAATCTACACGTTGAATCATTTCATTGCTGTTGGATGCAAAACCAAAAAAAAAAATAATAATAATAATCAAGTGACCAAATGTTTCACTTGGTGTCAAAGAACATTTGGCTGCAGAGAATGCAATCTACAACAATGAACAATAAAAAAAACGTCTAGTTTTGCGTACACTTTACTGAACACAACTTAAGATCAGTTTGCAAACGTTAGAATGCAGAAAGGAGGTCTCAGTGAGAAATGCGCGCTTACCGATTGTGCGCGGCGAGACCGGGCCGTCAGGCTTTCTGTCGGTGCTGGTGCACACCCCTCTGCCCTCCAGCAGCGCCTGCAGGGGTTTGCTCTCTCCGGGTCGGTTCTGACAGCGCAGTCCGGCTCCACAGCGCCCCGTGTACACGCCGCACGCCTGGCCCTCGCTCAGCGCACACGTCAGACAGCAGCCGCAGCCCGGCTCCCGCACCCGCTCAGCGCAGTCACGTGGCAGCGGCTTGCACTGGCCGAGCGCACCGGCGTCGCACGGCTCGCAGCGCACCACCGGCCCGGCAGCGGGCACTGTGCGGGCCAAGGCTGCCAGCAGAGCCGCCAGCCACAGCGCCCGCGAAGCCGCCACGGAGCCGAGCGAATGTTGCATGACGAGCTGCGAAAGAGCGACGAGGTACGGTGACGGGACTCGCGGTGACAGCCGCCCTTTATTTCGGGGAGGTTAAGGCTAAATGTCGCGCAGCAGTCGAGCGCAGGTAGAGCGGACTGTCTCGTCGGGTTTGGTTCGAGCGTAGAACCCGATTGTGCGGCTACGGCTCTCCATCTGTAAGTGCGATTCGCAGGGAACTTTAGGTTTTATACAGGCAGGAGAAAAAAAAGCTCGGGCAACAAGTCACTCCCCTCAGTATGAATTATGTAGCCCGTGCTTGGTCTTAAGGGACCGCGCACATCCTTCACAGTCACTCAGCAATAAGACAGACACAGTGCAGTGAACTCGGTTTTGTTTCAGGGATGAGGCTGTAACCGGCATGCCATCTACTGCCACAAAGTCATCATGCATCTTAGTGAAGGACATTTTAAACTGATACAAGTCATTTTATCATCTGCCTGACGGGAAGAAATTAAATTACTAAATCTTAGCCTATTCATTTGGGCAGATTTGTTTTAAAAGCCTATTTGGATGTCAGTATAAAAGATGTTAGTTTCTGTTTATGAAGTTGACCCAACGCATCAAATCATCCAATCTGTCAAATTATAAAGTCAGCTGTTAGGTTGCTTTACTGGTTACAGAATAAAACTATCGGATCCTTATTAAGAGGTGGGAGGTTCACCTCACGTCCATCAACCGGTATGACGTTTTTTCAAGTTTTGTTGTTGTTAGTAACACATTACATAGACTTAATGAAATGTCTGTGGTATGCTTTCGGTGATTTTGAATTACATGGCTCTTTTGTCCGACTTTTTTTTTAGCCCCAGCTTAGGTGTTTTTAACTGACATGTTATTAAATGGAATTTAGGCAGAAAAAACAGGTTTTACCATGACGACATGACCTAAATCTAAATCACTTTTTATTAACAATACATTGCTTTATGTTCAGAAAAGTTCTGCTGCTACTTATTTCATTTTATTATCTTGACCACTCTACACTATATTAGGGTTGCTGGAGGGTTCCCCATCCTGGGTAGAACGTTTTGGGTGCTGGGTAGATACAACCAGAACACTCAGGAAACTTGGACACACACTATATAACTGCAATTTAGAGCAGCAAATTCAGAGGGCAAACTTCTGTTGTTTTATAGCTGTAGCCTAAGAAATGCCATGAAAAAACATTTGAACACTAATGAGTCTGTGCTTTGCTCACAAAGTAATACTGTGGGAAGCAGTGGCACGGTCATGCACACACAAGTAGACTTGTAAAGAGCACTATTAATAGCAGAGACTTATGAACTCTTCACCTACTTACACAAAGTTGGAACATGCTTTGTAAACTTATGCAATCTAGGTGGATCACTGATTTTCAAGTTTAAACACTGTAATATTTGTTGACATGTTCCCACATACTGGTAATTGCCAAATATCTGTTCAGAGCAATAAAGAAAACTTGGATCCCCACACTTGCATTAATTAGAGTACTTAGAACAGCTAACTGTGGGTATAAAAAGTAACACACCATTTTATAATATTATAACCCTTATTTGGTGCATTTTGGTCACATAAAAACTAAACTGTGCACATTGTTTCCACAGTGATGTGCTAAAATAGAATCTAAGGACATAAACGAGCAAAAGCTTTGTGGGGCAAACATATATTGCATATATACTTCACAAAGAAAGAACTAAAAAACTAAAACCGTTTTTTTGCTGTGAGTTGAATTATGCCAACTCTTGTGCAAAAAAGTAGGCCAAAAAATAGGTAATTACATATTTGTATTTCAATAGGAATGTGGTCAATCTATATGCAGGGTGACTAATTGGATCAAACCTCTACAGCCGATCCAGAACTCAACAGTTCGTCTTGTTTTCAACCAACCCAAGTGATTCAATGTTACCTCACTACTTGCTCACATTCAATACAATACACTGACTCTGACCAACAGGACAATCTGATCTTCTCCTTCTTGCCTACACTCCAAAGTTTCACCCAGTGCATTGCGGCTACATAGAAACAACTATTCCAAGTCAGACTAAATTATATCACCATGTTATCCAAACGTTTTGACATCTATACATCTGTATAACAGAGCTATATAGGAAAAAAAAGTATGTTTATGTCCAATGAATGACAAATCTTACTTCAATCACCCCTTAATTTAATAAAATGACTTTTTTTCTATCTGATGGTGTAAATACAACAGAAAGAGAACATAATTTAAAACTTGTTATTTAAATGCATTTGTAAAACAATCAAAGAAAAAAAATTGCAAGAAAAAAGCCAATTCTGCCATAAAAATGAAAACAATACTACCGCTTGTATAACAAAAGCACTTTCTTTAATACATCTCTCTCGCACTCTCTCTCTCTCCCCATTTATTCATTTATCCAACCCTTTCTTGGTCTGTTCTGGTGGTTACCCTAGTGGGTGGTAGAGGATGATTAAAGTGTGGCTTGGATGTTGGATTGTGCTTGGTCAGCACAACATACCATTCTTGCTGTGTTGTGCGCTACAATAACATAAGGCCCATGCAGGCTGCTAAGACATGAGCTTAAGTTGCTGGAATGCTGAGAGCTCCAGGCCTGTCGACAGACCCCCGTGTTGAGACTGGCCCACTGAAAACAAGCAGAACTCGCACTCACACTCCATAAGTACACTCCTAACTGCATGCCTAAGTTTGCTGTTTTTATTACTCTGCACCATTTTTCTTGTGTCTGACTTTCCTTTTCCCAGCACCTGCTTCAGGAATTCTTTCTGCTCCTCCAAAAGAATGGAATGAAATGCCATGCATTGTGCTTTGTCTACATGAATCGAATTTTGGCATGAACATTAAAAAATTAATACAGTTAAAAAAAAAGCAACAAGTAGATTTCAATGTTTCTACAGACAGTGGTTTACAAAAGTGGTTCTGATGATTTCCACCACTGTGTGTTTTAGACATTTCCCTGGTATACAGTGAACTCACCAGGTACTTTGACTGGTTTCATATTATATAAAGAAAAAAAATCCCAAATTTGATGCAATTTTATGTTAAGAGTTGTATGTTTTATGTATGTATCCACTTTTTCCACATTTACCTCTGTATTTAAACTTTTCACAACAGACTGTTTGACATTGTATTATTATTATTATTGATTAATAATGCATATGGTAACTTAAAAAAAAACAAGGACCATACTGCATTTGTACTATGAATCATTGAGGCACACACAGTCCTTGAAGTCATCAAAGTTTAGTCATCTGTTTACAGTAGCGCACCCAGTTCAAGCATTCATTAACAAACAGCTTCTTTCTCCTTTTAAACCATCTACTCAAAAATAAATAATGGACTGGCAGTCAACATTTCTATGCATGTTGGTTTGGTTCATCAAGTTTGAGAAGCACTGTGAAATATTGTAAATAATATCATCTAGGCTTTTGTGAAACTTGAAGCAAAATATTTCAATATTTACAACACAAACTTATCTATTTGCATACATTACAGTTCAAGGCTGTCCTTCAGCTCTTTCAGTTAGCTAAACTTCCATGTTCTACCACCAGAGGTCACAAAGACTGAAATGTTAGTTAATCAACAGATAATTATGCTTATTTATTAATTAATAAAATTGATAATTATTCCTGGTCAGGATCACAATTACAAAAGTAACTCAAAAGAAACTGGCAAACCTGTGTGTGTGTTATTCTCACTCTCTGTATTTTACTCATTCTATTATCATTATGGTAATTATGTTAGAATTCTCATTAATTATTAAATAAATTTGAATACAGCATACATGTTTGAGATGTATTTGGAAACCCACGCAGACACGGGGAGAACATGCAAACTCCACCCAGATGGGGATTCGAACCGGGAATCCCTAGTGCTGAGAGGTGAACGTGTTAACCACTAAGCCACCGTGCCGCCACATATTAACATATTTAAGCTAATGAATAATAAATGATAATGCATGACCTAAGGGAATAAAATAAATCCTATATCTTGTGAACATAGCTCATGTGTTAAATAATAAATCCTCACACATTCCCTCTAACAATGTGGTGCTTGATTAAGCAAAACATTAATTTATGTGTTATTAAGGAAAAGTTGTATTGACAAACTGGTGGCTTCTGGAAAATATTAATTTAATTTTGTCTAATTAGTGTAGTCATTATTAACATTGAAATATAAATTTCAATCCCTTAAAATGATTCAAACCAGCTGTGTCTGCAATAAGATGCAAAAAAAATAATTATTGTTCTGCATAGTATATGCAATAAATAAATAAATAAATAATATACATTTCCTGAATTTTGGTTGTACCAAACAACTTCGAATGCAGATCTTCCATTATTTGTACTAATTATCGCAAACTCTTTTATTAGTTTTTGTTTGTTAAGATTGTAAGAGTTAGAAAAAATGTAAATAATCGAAAAGATTTTAATGAAATCATAGTTAAATGTTTTGAAAAGGACAGCACTGCATTGACAACTAGGTAAATTCATCTGCCTGCATTTCACCCCTTTTGAGAGCTCTTTCTCTGGTGTACATATCACATTAACCCTTTTACATCACATGAATATAACTCTTTCATCACCTACATAACATGGCTTTACAAAACCAAGAAAACGCAGATAAGTATCAGAACATAATGACAGACTGTGATCCAGAAATGACAAGGTGCTGACACTAATGTATTTTAACTTAAAAACACAAGTTTTTAAAACATAAATATGCAAAATTATTTTAGATTGTAATGTTTGAGTTAACATTTTATTTATGTGTGTTTTAAATGTTTGCAGTTTTCTATTTAAAAGCACATTGTTTAAATGGATAGTACTAGTTAAGAGGTAGATGAAACATTATGTTCTGACGGAATAAGAACCCTTTTAAAAGTACTTATTTTAAGACCTAATATCTACACATGAGACTCAAACAGTGATTACTTTAAAATGACATTATGGTCCTGAAATATGTAAGCACTATTCTCAGATGGCCTAAATTCCAACAATACCATTTTTAAAGACACCCAAATAAACCACATTTTAAAATATACATAACCTCATGCCAGTTAGCGTCGCCAAATGTCATCTTTGTTTACACAGCCTTGAGACATGGCCCAGCACAATTTAAGCAATAGGAACATTTTAAAAATTATGTGAAGTTTATAACCTCTTGCTTAAAATTGAATGTTTTTCTCTCCGAGTGTGCAGCTGTAGATGTTTTCTATGACATGTGACTACCAGTGTTAGAATCTGATTTTTTTTTTATTTTAATGTGAAAGAATGTCAATGTTATAAGACCACAACAGGTAAAACCTGCACCAGACCCCTGAACAGTTTAAACTGCTCATCATCTATCTAAAAGAGGCTTCTCTCTGATTGAGTTCATGATAGAATAGACTTGTTTCAAGTGCATTTGTTTACATTCATAATATATCTCTAAATTATATTTTACAAAATTTCAAATGAACAAAAATTTCAACAAATAATGAAGGATAAGCGAAAAAAGCTCCAAAAATCTGTTACTTTGGGTGATCTGTTCCTGATGTAAACTGTATATAAATAGCTCCGCCTCTGCCTACAACTGTAACACACTGCTTCCATACTGATGGTTCATTATTAATTGTTGTATAATGTCATATATAAAATGTTAGAGGGTTTAATTAAGGATTTAAACTAAAATATACAAAAATATACTAAAGTGAACAATAATATGTATTAAAGAATTAATTTTTTAGACATCACTATTTTGGTTTCATAAGTAAAAAATTTGAATACTTTGTCACAGCTTATTATGAATTTATTAAGACAAGTCCGATAAATTATTTGATTAGTGGTAGTTCTGTGTTGTTCCTTGTCTGCGGGGCTGGGGGGCTAAACATATCTTGCAGAACAAACTGAACACAATTAAAAGCTGTATGCTTTTGACTTAAACTTTACAGGGAATGAATAGGATTTGAAATATTCAAAAGGGCTTTGTAGAAGCGATGAAAGGCAAAGTGACTTGACTACAGAAGTCAATGTTGAATTCAGACTTTATGACTTTGGGCTTCTGTGACTTGTCTGATGCCTGCATGGCATCAGAAGTCTTGGCATGGACAACAAACCCAGCAGGAGACTCTGCCTGTGGCCAGCTATAATTCACTCTGATCAAGCAAAGAGTCTCTGCGGGGACTCTGGCCCTGAAATGCACTGGACCAGAGCATGCAAGAAGTCACATTCTACTAAGACACATGCAGTGCTTCTCTCAAATCACACATACAAGTGCACATGCAAGTTGAATTCCTGCAATCATTAACTGGCAACCGCAACCCTAAAAAAAATAGGAAAGGCATTATACTTGATTCAAATGCAAATTAAAATGCTACCAAATCAGCATGTTACCATATTCAACATGCTGTGCAGTATAAAATCAGGTCAGCAGAGTTGAACTTAAGAATAAGGTACATGGTTGCATGACACATTAATAGTAACACACAAACACCATTCTGGGATAAATATTAAAATACATGTTCTGATGCCTCTCATTTTAATACATGCAACCCAGATATACTATTAAACACATCACTGAACTGTTTGAAGTCAGCATACAAGAAATGATGTAAAAGACCAAACAAAACTAAAACTTTATCTGCTTTGTACTTTGAACAAAATGTTTTATTTTGTTTAGAAGCTGCAGAAATGCTAGAAATAGCCAATGAATTTATCCTTGGGGCAAAACAGAATGTGACTACACTCAGCATGTTTAACAAAAGTCAATCCATAGAATCCGTAGCTACCCAGTGTGGCTGGAGACCCCCTCTATGGCTCTATGCAGATCACATCCAGATGTGAACAAAATGATGTATTAACACATGCACTTGTCATGTTGCAAACCTACTGTATGACTGATTGTTTTAATATGGGCTGTGAAACTAAACTGACAAACAAAATAATTCTTTCAATGCATATTTTATATGGCCATGTAAGTGCTGTCACTACATATGTGTGGGCCTCTTGTCCGCCTGTATTGTAGTAAGACGGGTGAAGTATTATTGACATTTTTTTTTTTTTTCAAAAGACTAGGACATGCTCTATTAAAACTTGCAACGTACTGTGGAGTACATGTGGATTTCTAATGGGCATACACTGCACACAGTGCTGCGTGATATCATGCTTCAATTCTGCAAGTGTGGAGCCAGGAGTACTAGACTAGATGAACACAAAGTAAAGGGGACAAAACAAAGATATAAAGTCTTGGGGCCCTAGGCGTACTTGGGTGTACCAGCATATGGATGTAGTTTCCATCAAACATCAGCCACTCCTCAATGACTTCCTGGAAAGATAACCAGTACACTCTGCTTTTCCACAGAGGTCTGAGGTTTTCCATTGTGTCGGGAACCTTGGGGATATGTTTGTCACAAGTGAGAAATTGGCAATTAGGACCCTCATTAAAATGGTGAAGGAATGTGTATAATGGACTTTGCTGCAACTGAGAACAGTATATACTGATGAAGTTAGTTAACGGGCTGCAAAATACTAGATTTCATGATATAATATGATTTAAACCTTATGTGTCAAAAAGTACAGTTTATGTGCCACTTCAAAGCACTTTAGCAGATGTTGCTGTCATGTTGATGCCACCGTAAGCTCCTTACCTTCCACTAAAGGGTTACTGAATAAAATAGACAAAAAAAAAAAGAACAAAAATAATAAATAGCAAGCAATACAAATATAATAATATTAATACTTATTATAATATATTTGCCTACTAACTCAATGCTGGAATCATTTTTTTGCTCTAGTAAAAGACTATATTTTGATTAATATCGAGTTAATTGGTGTCACCTTTATGGTGATCCTTACCCTATTTAATTATTTCTAAGTGCCTAAATATTATCGCAGTCGAAAACTTATGCTAAAGTTTATACTGCATAAGAATTATTCTTAGCGAAGGCTGCTGGTGATGCTGGGTGGGCTGACATTATATCCATCAGTAATTTGTGCTGCAACATCATAAGTGAAATGCTAATGTAGATATCAGCAATGAAATTATATATCTTGTTATAGCAAGCAATCTAAACAACACTATACCACACACTGCCCTAAAAATCAGTTCCTGTTTCTGTAGTTAGGAGCCTAGCACTCATGCATTCATTGTCTATTTTACATACAGATTGAAACAATTTGTGTTCATTTATTTATAAAAACAGGCTGTAGTGGGTGTATTTTGTACATTACGGAAAGCAAACTTTGAGACTTAGACAGTTTACCTTAGTCTGCTGGAGCCTAAATACAGTGATTAAAGGTTTTGCCTCGGATAAGTGGATGACTTTTCATCAAATGTAACATATTTGGTAATAGCACTTAGCTGAATTGTCAAAATTTGCCCAGGTTAGGAATGAAAAGATCAAAAGATATGCATACTTTAGATTTGTTAGCAAAACAATGTAAGAAAGTCCAATTGTGTCGGAGTACAGCTAAAATAAAAAAAGAGGTGATGTGGATTTAAAACAGAATGAGTTTGTGTGTCTCGTGGGGGTGGCACATTACAAGTGAATGTAATGATACGAAATGTCTGTTTGTATAATGTGTATTTGCAATTAAGTAAGATGGAGGAAACGGTCTCATTATCATTAGGGCGCGCGCGCACACACACACACACACACACACACACACACATAAAACTCTTTAGATAAACTAAAAAATAACTAGACCTGCAGAACAAATACAACAAACTCTTTGTGATTTAATTATTGCAATATATTATAGTGATAAAACTTAAATATTTAGTCTTTTCTGGCTGCATAAACAGAACATGGTGGATGAGAGAAAGAAACAGCCAAGAGCAGTGTGTGTGTGTGTGTGTGTGTGTGTGTATGTGTGTGTGGGGGTTTACAGGACGGAAGTGGAAGGACACTTAGTAAGATGAGCCCTGAGCCGTTTGAAAGATTTACTGTTTGACATGCGCAATGTGTCTCACATTTAGAGAATGAGAGCAGAGGTATGTGTGTGTGTATGGGGGGGGGGGGGAGAGACAACTATGCATTTATACTAGTAGAGATTAATAGTGTTTAGTGATCATTTATTGTAAGAACGTCCTCTGCATGTACTCATAGATAAATATTTTCTTAAATGTGCAATAGCATGCGCACACACACACACACACACACACACAATGCAAACACATCCAAATCATCCAGGAAGAAGCCATGTGACAAACATTTAGAGCATTTCTGGAATCTAAACACCCTGCCAGTTATACACACACACACACACACACACACACACACACACACACACACACACACACACACACACACACACACACACACACACACACACACACACACACACACACACACACACACACACACACACACACACACACACACCATTTTAGTTTGTGAATTCTCAGAAGAGCTTTTTTATATGCCACCCTCATAAACACACTTAATTCTGGGAAGAGTGAAAGGAAATATGCCAATGCAAAGGGGGATCTGTCATGACATTTTATTACTTTCAAATGACCTTCCTTCTAAAATTGTTTCCTTTTTTACCTCCTGGATCAGGACCGTGCTCTGGGAGATACCTACCCCCCCCCACTACTAACTCTGCTCTATGTTTAGAGCTGCTAAAGTGTTTAAACCTAGTCATCGATGGAAATTAAACTATTTTTAGACTTTCGTGTGACCACTGTAAAAATCATTGGTGTAAAAAATGTCTAAACTGTGGAAAGTTATGCTGATTGTAATCTCATCCATTTTCTCATGTCTACATCCACTTGCCCCCCCCCCCCCCCCCCCATTGCTCCCCTTCTTGGCAAATCATGGTGCATTAGCTGATATCCGTAGCAGATAGGATTTTGTGTTCCACAAAGTCTATTTCGAAGTATCAATAGACTCCTTTACCATCTTTTATATATTGTACAAAAAAAGACATTAATGGCATGACTGTGTTCTCCGAAGTGTGTTGCAATCAAAGTTATTTTTAAAAATGATAACTACTGCTTTTATCCATTGAATTTGATTTCTCCATTTGGTTATCCTCAATTTATGTTCTTTTTTGTTTATATGTAAAAACTCTGTGTTATAAATTTATATAACAAATAATACATTATACCATACCATATCATATCATAATGTCATATGTCATTGAAATTGAACTATTAATTTTAAAGCAATCAATCAAACATCCAATAATCTTATGAATAATATAATCTAAATTTGGATGAAAATCCACTAGATGGTCAAAACTGTTGGGTCAAAAATTTACTTTAGGTGCTTTAATCTGTCCTATAGTAGCAGGGATAAAAAGCAGGCATATAGTCAATGCATTCTGGGTGCTTTGTGGGAGATGTTTAGGGAAAGTTCTTTTGTGTTCCAGTACGAATGTGCCCCAATGCACAAAGTAAGGTCCAAAAAGGCAATGGTTCAGTGAGTTTGTCATGAAAGAACTTAACCGGCCCACACAGAGGCCTGACCTCAATACCATCTAACACCTTAGGGATGAACTAGAATGGAGATTGTGAGTCAGGCCACTTTTTCAACACCAGTGAAGAATCAGCCATAGACAGGGAATTAGAAATTGTTTCTGTAATATGCAGGTGTCCTAAAACTTTTGTCCATGTAGCTTGGCTTTAATCCACATTCAAAATGCTGGCTTTCTATTCGGTGTGTCAACATGAAATCTTGAATGTCTGCATTATACTTCAGTGTGATGGGGTGGTATCCAGTATGAATTAGTGTGATCTCTTCTTTCTAATCTGTCTGATCAGCTAATTGTTAAGCTCTTTGTTAGATTAATTCAGGTGTTTTGGGAGCAGTGAAGATTTTACCTGTATAATGGTTCAATGCCTATGCTTAAGTAAACGTATGCACAAGTGAGTGCTTGTGTATAGTCATTGTATGTTTGTGTGTGTGGATATGGGTTGGGAGAGACAGAATGAGGGAGATGAGGTAATGGTTAGTATGAGCTCTTATCAGATGGAGGGTGGGAGTGAGGTGCATTTCATGCTGATTCTGAGCCATGGTGTCACAAAAGCCTCTTTGTCAAAGCTGTTTCCCCATCACTGTGCTGCATGGTGGATTCGGCCAGAACTCTGGCCCTCTCGTCCTTCCCTCCACTATCTTTTCTCCCGTCAGGGAGAGACCAATTAGTGACAATACAAGTAGGTTAGGCTGCCCATTCAAAGATGGCATTATTTAACACAATGCCAAGAGGATTGTAACCTAACAATAGGACCCATAGCCCAGTGCTTGAGTGCTAGAGTGTCAGTAAAATTGCATTTAGTTCTTTGGCTTTAAGTGTGGGTGTGTGTGTGAGGGGATCAAAATCAGTTTAAATGCTCACAATGTGGGAATTTCTTGTCCTGGTAGGTAGGGTTTAGGTAGTTTACATATAACATACATTAAAGTCTACATATAATGTCTCCAAAACACAAACAACTGTGTGCAATGAATAAAAAGATATATAGCTAAACAAGCAGACAGACAGACAAGTTCACTTTCTTAGCACACACACACACACACACACACACACACACACACACACACACACACACACACACACACACACACACACACACACACACACACACACACACACACACACACACACACACACACACACACACACACACACACACACACACACACACACACACACACACACTTTTTTCAAGGCTTTAAGTAATGATGAGAAAGGGATGATGTAATGTTCCCAGTCTGCAGGTCAGGGGTGAAAGTTTATCTGAGTTCAGACTGAAAGGGCCAGCTATAGTGGAATTGGCTGGGTCATGGCCCATAACCTGGGGTCAGTGGTTCCCATTCTATAGTTTTGATATGACAGCTTATCCTTGTATGCATAATTAGTTGGCTATTTTTAGTAGTACAAAGACAAAGGTGGGCACTTGTACTAAATGGGTCACTATATTCAAATATATTTTTAAATATATTTATTTTAGAAGATTTTATATAACATATATAAAATTAAGAATAAATAATAAAATAATATATACAAAAATAAAACAGAAAAGGTTAAATTTTGAACTTTGAGATATAGATAACATTATATTACGTTTAAATTGATGTATTGTCTAGATCAGTCATTTTAAATTTGAACGTAACATTTTTTTTGTCAAGACTGCAAGACTTTTAGAGAAACAGGAGGGTGTCTGCGCAATAATAATAGCTTAATATATTAAATGGGGTAAAATGGCAATGAGATAACTCTTATGGAATGTTTTTAAAGTTGGAGGTTTGTGCTTAAGTTCACTTTTATGTCATATAATCATGAATTGGCTAATAGAGCTATCTGTGTGTTTTTTTTTTTTTTTATTTATTTTTTAAATCATCGTTTGCGACAGTTGGGATTACAGTTGCAGATTACACTGTATAGTTTTTAAAAATATCACTTTCTGTTTTACGATGCAGCCAATGTCAGGTCCTTTCAGAGAGATATTTTCATTGGAGTAATGCAGCATATAAACTATTAATGGCAGATCTTTAGTCGTTTGATAGTTTTTCATACTGGAAAATTACTAAAATAAACAACTGAAATAATTTGCAAACATCTTTGGGATTTTAATGCAAGAAATAAATAAATAAAGTTAATTGCCTTTTCATTTTAAATTCAACCAGTGGAAATGTTAAAAAAAAAAAAAAGAAATTTACCACAAAGAACATTTAACAATCTTTTGAATACCACTGCATGAAATATATCAAAAAACCTTTTATATAGAGAGCAACATGATAGAATTTTTCCCTCTAGTGAAACTGAAATGTTACTACAAGCTTGCAGTGGCGATGGATGGGAGAAGCAGGGTACACTTTACTTTAGATTGGGTAGGAGGTGACAGGAGGTGTACTTATAAAGAGCTTAATTCCTTCATTAAGAAACTAAGAGGACAAACATTAGTGGGGCCCTGTGTGGAAATAGAACTGAAAACGGATAAAGTGCTTGTCCTCTGCAATGCAAATGTGACCTACAATTTCATCAGCATATGTTCTATCCCATTAGTATGCTAAAGAGATGCTTTCTTTCCCTTTACAACTATTTTTGTAAGCAAAATTGGGTAATGGGCAAAGCTACCATTCAATTAGTCAAGGAGGCCCCGAAGGGAGGGAATGAAAGTATAAGCAAATGCTTCTAATAAGGGTAGACAGAGAAGCAGATTGTTGGAATAAAAAGAAAGCTTAATTACATCACAGTATGTAAAGCCTACAACCAATAGCACTTTCAAGAGTTTAAATGTATTTTCTTAGTATAACCAATTATTCCATTTACAAACGCTTTGTTAACATGATTTTAATCGCCATGCAAGTTCATGTTGGGGAGGTCTGGAGATGTGAGGGGGAGGGGGCTAAATCTAATTGCGTTGACAGATTAAATGAATAGGCCAAATCCTGAAATAAACTTGCAACCCACAATCCATTTATTGTAGGGTTAAAAATAAAAACAAGAGTTTCTTCAGCTAAAAACATAACTGTGTCTTTTAAGCTTTAATCTTCACCTGTGATTTTAGAAATGTACCAAATATGACGTACTAATAAAGACGACTGCACATGTAGCAATATAAAAGCTTCATTAAAAAGTACAGCTTTAACTGTATCTTTAACAGCAGATATCAGACAGTAACTTTCTTCCATGCTCATTACTAGAGGTCATTAAACATGTGAACGCTTTTAAGGTCAGAACTGCTGTAGCATTCCGGGATGAAATGCTGATTTACTGTTAGACTTCGCTTTTTTGGACAGTTGTGGTGCTGCTTCAGCAGTTCAAGTGCAGTCCTTTTAGGAGTGCTACTCAAAACTCAAAACTAATTCACAATATATTGTTCTCTCTCTCCCTCACACTCTCTCTCTCTCACAAACACACACACATACACACACACACTAAGACTATTGTCAAAATGCTGATGTAATGAAAGTTAATCTGCTGGTCTTTTCTTGACTAAGAAACCTTTCTAAGTGTGATTATCCTCCCCACTGCATACACTGGTTCATTAAGTCATTGACTAAATGTGTGTGTGTGTGTGTGTGTGTGTGTGTGTGTGTGTGTGTGTATATGTGTGTGAGTAAGTGTTTGAATGCAGACACAATGCAAAGAGGTAGCAGATAACAAAAGGCAAAGCCTTCTCAGCATGTGCTTTAGAGCACGTAGGCTTGTCTGAAAGGGAACGTGACAGTGTGTCTTAGTGAGGAGAAGCATCTAGTTCAGTAAAGAAAATGCTGTGTCCAGGATCATGAGATGAGAAAAGAGGAGTTTTCGAAAAACATGCATCCCATAAAAAGCTAAAATTATGTATTAAGTGTAAATTTATCCACTAGATAACCTGGAAGACATTCCAGAAGTCATTAATCACAATTAAAGTATAGCATTATTCGGCTGGAATTATAAAAAGCACACCAACAGCTTATTTATTCATTTCCATAAAAATAATCTATCATTTAAAAACCAACAAACCAAAAACTTTTTTTTAAAGTTTCCAAGACAGAAAAAAACAACTTACCTAACATTGTTATATTGTTGAGTTTTTTTGTCTTTAATAAAATGCATATATGAGGAACTTTTTCATATATTTGTAGTTGGCTAAGTAGTTAAGTTTTTCTTTAGGCTTATTAATTGGATTTGCTTTGGTACTAAGCAATTAAAGAGATTTTATTCTTGGCATGAGACGATTTTGATATTCAAGAAATAATCAGGATTATACAATTATTATGCAAAAATGAATTCACCAAATAAGTGCCAGAAATCACGGGAACAATGCATGGTTTCTTATGCTTGTTTTTTTATTTCATGTAAACATGAAATAAATTTTGGTGTGAGAAAAAAAAAAAAAATAAATAAAATGTGGGGCTCTTACTAAATATTAACATAAATCTCATGTGCAGTGTGTAAGTGCAGTGTCTCTTACAAGTACATATCATCATATCCAATAAAAAGAAAGAAAATAGAAAAAAAATAAACAAGGAAGGACTTTTTCCAGTAAGGACAAAGTAAAAAGATAAGATTGCTGCATGTGTAACTTATTTTTTGTTTGAGTTTCGCCACTTGGTCTAAAGTTCTAGCATATTACATTCTTAATAATCTGAATTTCATTTATTTTCAGACAAAACATTATTTTGGTCAAAACACACAGATTTTTCAAGACAGACTTAATAAAAATGTTCCATCTCCATTTTAAGGAAGCAAGCACCAGCCTGCAAACTAAATACCTGAGCTCTAACATTCAGACTTTTGCAACAATATGTACAAATACCCCATGTCCAATCTTATCATCGAATCATAAACAAATTGGATTACATTAGGATTAAAAGCTCAGCCAAGGTTCAATCCGCCAAGACACAAGGACAAAAAATGTTTGCAAAATACACATAAAAAATGCCCAAGGCCATTAACCACCCCCTAAACCTTTCCCTGCATGCAACTCCAGTAAATGCCCAAAATAGACAAGGATGACATAGCAAATAAGGCAACAAAACAAGCAACTCAGCATCTTTTCAAAAATCCTTTCAAACTACCCACCAGCTCTATTCAGCACTAAATATTTGGGTTGAAATTTCTTTTTGAGAGTGGCTGTGTACTGAGATTAGCAAAGTGCGTTTTTCTCATCTGGTGTGTTAAATTTCTTGTCTTTCACTCCCCGTTCACCTTTTGACAGCAGGCTTTGTGCGAAGACTGTGGGAAAGTTTTCTTTCCTGATGAGGTCATCCATCCAACCACTCTTTCACTTTCTCTGTTTCACACACACCCACAAGACCGGGATATGCCATGACCTGACAAAGACGTGTGTGTGGGTGGATAGGGGGTGATTAACAGTTAATCAAGAATACAAGAGCCTGGGCTTTTAAAGGACGCATGTTGGCAAACGTGGCAGACACAAAAGAGGCCATGTTTCAAATGCTAAGAGGCAGCACTTTGTGATTTCACACCTAATATCTGGTGAGCCATCTTTAAGAAGTTTGCTAAAATGAAATATGAACATTTTAGAACATCAGTCAAAAACGATGCACACCAACCCCCATACCTCACTTAGTCCCCCCACCACCACACTGGACGTCACCCCGGATATCACACTCCAGCAGTAACTGCAAATAAAGGCTAAATTTATGTTTAGTATGTTTAGATAAGGGCGGCACGGTGGCTTAGTGGTTAGCACGTTCGCCTCTCAGCGCTAGGGATTCCCGGTTCGAATCCCCATCTGGGTGGAGTTTCCATGTTCTCCCCGTGTCTGCGTGGGTTTCCTCCGGGTTCTCCGGTTTCCTCCCACAGTCCAAAAACATGGATCAAGTCAATTGAATTCTCAAAATTGCCCCATATAGAGTGTGTCTGTGAGAGTGAGTGTGTGCCCAGCGATGGATTGGTGCCCTGTCCTGGGTCTATCTGCCCAGCGCCCGAGATGTTCTCCCCTGGATGGGCATGGGGAACCCCACCGCGACCCTAATAGAGGACAAAGCGGGAGATAATGAATGAATGAATGAATGTTTAGATAAATAAAAATGTGTGTGTGTGTTACAGATAAATTAGCCGAATTGCAGCTTAATGTGCAACACTGATTACATTCAGCTTTTCCATTTAGCTTGTCCAGTCGATATGTAGTTTGCTGCATGTGGTAATGGGGGGCTTGTGCAATTTGTTCTAATAGGTTAAACCCTCCCTGGTATAATGCACTGTTAGGGAATGCAATGTTTTAGGAATGAAAGCTTATAGATAGAACTTTCTTTTTAAAGGTGCAATGCCATTGTAATTCACAGCCTCAACTATAACTAATGATACAACATCTTTTCTGTGAACTCTACATTTACTCAACACTGGTGCCACTTGCACACATAGCCCAGTCTGTACATGCACTTAGTTGCTGTAGTCTGATCTCACACCTCATGACTATGAGTCTGTTGAGGAATGCAGGCAGTTCTCCAGACAGACACACAATCACATACATTCATACATTTCAGGCACCTCCATCCTGAAAAAAAATCCAAAATCACACGCGCAACCAAACATCACCCAAATTATATAAAATATTTATGTCTTTGTTAAAATCTTTAAGACTGACAATAAGGTTAAAAAAAGATATTCAAATGCTGCAATGCTTACTTCAGCGACTAGAGAACTAAAGGTTGTCTTACATAGATCATCTGAAGAGGTTTCTGTAGTTTTCAGTTTTTACCAACATCTAATCTAACATTTCTGCATAATTTTTCATAATTATTTTTGAAAAAGCCAGGACTTATTCTTACATTGTTAACATACCACCTCTGTTGCCACCTACTGGATTTAATCATATTAACTCAAAGACATGAGAAACTGCTTTTTATTTAACAGTATTAGGGACACAGCAGTAGACAGTTGTTAAAATGCATATACAAAAATGAGAAATAAAATCTGAAAACAAATTAAACTTATTTCTTCATATGATAAAAAATTGTTTCTTTATGTGATTTATTAAAAGGATCATGCAAAGCTTTGCTGTATTTACTCGACTGTAAGCATCTTTGCAAGTTTATTTACAGAATAAATACACATCGTATAATATATACTCTACATAACACAGCTATTCATATGTATTCATTGAATTAAAACTACAGTCTTATCCAAGTTAAGAAGTTAACATATTCTCTATGGGGAACATCTCATATTATATTTTAATCAATTTTACTTTATTTACACTATTGTCTTCTAAATATGTTAATAGTTTACAAGCAATTTACAGAATCATCTAGTATTATATGGTTAACACTGTAGTATCGGAAATTTTGAAACTGCAATAATTTAAAACTAACAATACAGATCAATTAGTAGATATTTGTTTACATATTGCAATGTAAAAAAAATATTATGCTGCAATGTAAAAATCAATACATAATAAATGTTCTGATTGGAGTACCAGAGTATAAATTCATAGTATTATTATCATTTTAAAACAGAAATAATTTTGCTGTTAGTATAGAGATATGTGTCAAAGCAGTAGAGGCATGAATTCTACAAGATTTAGGATAAAAAAATTACAACAAGATTAAATAACTATCCATTTCTAACATGTTTATTTAAAATAATAATGTTAGATTTTATGACATCCCATTGTAAATTTTTCTCCCATTTGCAGCTATGAAAGATCCCCCTATTCTGGGAATAATTTTAGGGTTAAGTTCAAGTTCAAGTGCATACTTTTATATACATGTAATATGACTTCATTAATTCAATTTATACATTTTTAAGAGCTTTATACCAGTCTATATAGCAAATGTTATTATTAAGAAATTAGTTAAAATTCTGAGCGGTAACTGTGGACACAATGGTAAAAGATATCAATATACTCCAACTAAAAATTACTGGCACTGACATAAAAAAACACAAATAAAAAACTAACTATAATACAAAAAACTAACAAAAAAATGGGTGTCTTTAAAACGAAGCAGATTATATAAATAAACACTTAAAAATAAGTGAGGATTAAGATGCTGATAGTAAATGTCATATAGAAAAGTAAAAATTATGTATTTATTAAAACTTACAGATTAAGCAAAGTGTGCAATGCAGTATCAAAAATATTTTATTTTACAAGAGAAATATTTTAAAAGAGATATTCAGGGGTTAATATATTTAAGGGTTATATGGTTTTCCATATAAAAGACTGTTCCACTATTTAAAGAAATTATGGATGGGTCTTTTCTGGAACAGCAGACAGGAGTAACAAGGTACAAGCAACTATTGATGGCAGTTCATACAAGTTATGGTTTAAACCTCAGCCTTCTTGTCTGTAGACTGGTAGTCTAATCACTGACCTCCTAATGTTACCCCATGGAGTTACACTTGTTGTATAATATTTCACCTTATTTAATATCTGATATCCCAAACATGTAGCATTTATACCCTTACATCTACCTGTAACCTCTGTCCATCTATAGAAAACTAATTACTAACTCATTCAAAAATCCTGACACTGAAACAGTGACTGAGTTTTATCTTTGAAGTTAATGCTTTTTCAAAATTGGTTTAAGGCAGTTTTTATATTTTACACAATGCAGAGCATGTAACTGATACACACTGATTTTACACAAGATACTTTAGATTCCTTGTTTCTAAGTTCACATACTTCAATGCTCAAACTTGCCAATTTGTAAGTAATTGTATCATGCTGGCAAGTATGGCATCATGAGCATGATGAAATAAAAACTGGAGTGTGAAACAATGGGCACTTCATACAAAATACTGCAGAAAGGAAGAGTGAAAGTTGTGAAATGGAAAACTATTGTAAGTTATACAAATCTACATGTTTATTTTACCAAATATTAGATCAATAAGTGACATTTAAAGGCATTTCTCAAGTGAGTAAAACATTTAGCAGGTGGTTTTAAATAGTCATATTTTTTTCAGTTCCATTAATTGCAAAATTTACATGTTTGATATTCAGACCTCACTACATGGTCAGAATTCATGCACTACATCAGTTAGTACACTGTGGGAGTGTGTAAAGGGAGATGCAGGGAATGTTATTCTGAAGGTTTGTGCTGTTGTTGCAGTCTTTTTTTTTTTTACACCATCCATGTTTAAACTGTTTAAAGTCAATATTTCATGACGATTTTCAGAACCTTTTAGAAGCATACAAAGACCTGTCAATAGTATCTGAATAGACATAATTATTACATTAAGGTAAAACATAGTGCAGAGTGTAAGCAGTGAATGCGTGATGCTATTTGATTTTCTGAGATCCTATCATCACCTTAGAAACAAAGTTGACAATTGCACTAGCAGGCTGCTCAGGGTCATGCTCTGCAAACAGGTGACAGACGTTCTCAGTGCTGCTGCCACTTTTTCTCGCTACGAAACCGAACATTCTAAGGAAGAGACATATTTGACAATAATTTAACATACCGTGGAATATAGACCACATTTTAAAAATGCTAGATAAGACTTACTTTGCTGCAGAGCATCCGTCTCTTAACCACCTGCCAATAAAAAATATCAGCAGTGAGCTTTGCAAAATGTTATCTGCACACTGTGAATGCATTATAGTGTATGTGTGAAATTTACTTTCTGTCTTGAGGATCGGTGGCACAGAATATAACTGTACTGACAGCATAGTGCCGCCTGAAGAACAACCTGTAAATAATAAAAAAGAAAAATTTATTGGCTTTGTTAATGCAACACCAACTGACAAAAAGTAAAATATCCATAAGATTGTTGAACTTTGTGTTTTTGTAAATAATTAATTAAATTTGAATCTAAATCTGCAAAACACATGCATGCAAGAAGAGTCTCCACAAACTCATTTGAATTGAAGAAAAGACAGCTGTGTCATTCAGATTCTGAAAAAGAGTGTAATAGAATCCAGGCTATAGTGGCTATAGAAAGAACTGCAGTAGAGACAAAACAATTAAATACAACGATATGCAAAGGTGCATGATTGATGCTCATATATGTTTAAATTTGTGAAAAATAGAAAAGCAAAAGTAATTGAGTGAAGGCTTATATGTGTACATATATAAAACTCACTTCCTCTGGTTGTCTGTGAGAGTGATGCCTTGTGCAGACACTTTAAAGTGAACAATTGTGGATGTGGTTGGCGGATCCTGACTAAGAATAACTGTGGTGGCCTTTTGTACTGCCTGCACACCCGTCAGCGACTCCAGCTCCACGCTGCCCAAGAACCACACATTACATGCTAAAGCACACACACACACACACACACACACACACACACACACACACACACACACACACACACACACACAATTACTGCAAGTACTTTAGTACTTCTTTACAGTTTTTTCTGACTTCTTATTACTGAAAATAAGTAAAAAGCACCCCATGGGTAATAAATCAAAAAGGTTTGACAAGCTGTTGCATCTCATACAGAGAGGAAATAAGTCTGTCTTGATTTTATTGGGGTAAATCTGAAAATGTATATTTTAAAACTGTTTTCTAGTTGTTTACATTGATTCATATTTGCTGCATGGAATTACACTGTTTATTCATTTTGCGATTTCAGACTAGCTTTCTAACTTGGTTTCATTTTTATCATTTTCTTGTCCTTGGAAAAGAAGGATGGACAACAGAATATATGTTCATGTTTAGAAACATATCCAGTTGGTTCATTTGAATGCATATGTTGTGTTCATACAAAGAAAGCCGGTTAAACAAACCTGCTCCTTGTCTCAGTAGCTCAATTGCTGAGTTAGAAGACGTCTGACTCTGGGTATCATTTAATTCCTCCAGTGGATCTGTCAGAAAGAGGAGAGAGAGAGAGAGAAATTACTAAACTGACGAAGAGTAGATTTGCAAATATTCCCCACTCCTAAAACACACTCACACACACATGAACAACAACACATGGTACCTCTGTCTGGGATAATAAGCTTGCAGGGCAGTGCCAGCGGTGTGGTGGAATGTTGGCACACAAGTGCTGTCAGACTTCCTGAAAAAAAAAGAAAATGTAAACAAAATGTTTAAATAAACTTACACATTTTTTTTTTAATATCATTCTTCATCAGATATTATTTAAATGCTATATTAGCTGTTGGCAAAAACACTTACAAATGGAGACAAATAACCTAAAGCTACAATAAAATATAAAAAATAATAAACCAACACAACTGAATAGATAGCTTTGTTATGGTCAGACACGATTCATAAAAACATGTATTCATTAAAGTATAGTTGGAATGAAATTGGTCAAATGAATAAAAAATATTTTCTGCATTTTCAGCCACTAGAGGGAGCTAATCCCGTAGGTTTAGTCTCAAGCTCAAATCTGCAGTTGCAGTTAACCAGACACAGCATTCAGTTCAACACACAGTTACAGATATAAAAACTTACCAAAGTAGGGTTCATTAGGGCAACCTTTTAACCTCACTCCTCTCTGCGTGCACTCAATCAGGAAGTGGCGAACAAGCTCACTCATCAAATCCCCAGCTATAGAGACATCCAGGACATTTTATTACAAAAGAAAAGCAACAACTCAGCAAAAGTTATTACATTCATTTAGTGACATGTATTAATTAAAACATAATATGCCTGAAAATCCAAATTGCTCATGAGATTAAAACATGGGGAAAATATTAAAACATACACAAACTCCTCAGACTGTAATTTATGGATGGATTTATATATATATATACACACACACACACACAACACTTTTTAGTGCATTATCTGAAAAATCTTTTTTCAACAGCTCTCATGTGGATCAGGATGTGTGGTGATGAGGATGTGTTTGTGTTTGTGTGTGTGTGTGTGTGTGTGTGTGTGTGTGTTTCTATATGTGCCTCCCTTCCTTCCTCTGGTTCAGCAAGACGGTGAGGTTATGTGTGTGCACATTCCAGCTTTTAGTCTTACTGACAACTACAAACCAACTTTTAAGAAAATGATGAGAAAGAACTTTTAATACGTGACCTGACATGTTTAAAGATGCATTAAATAAATCACATTACCTCTATATTCTTTTATAGTTGTATAAATTTATAAGTACTATCTTAAAGTTAAACAGTTATCACATTATTTTACAGTATATCTATAAGCACATATACTGTATGTACAAATGCATCTTTTGCACACTATATTTATGCAGTTTATTGTTACTGTGATTAAGGAAAACTTAACTTAAGGAAAAAAAATTGTTAACAGATCAGAGCTGATCAGGCTGCATTTATGAAAGGTACAGTATATCTGTGAATTTGATCATAATGTGCTGGTAACATCCTTATTCCTTGCATTCTCACCTTTTTTGCTTTGATGTTGACTAGCTGGTGGAGGTGTGGCCACTTTCATAGCTAAACCATATGCTCCTCGAAATGAGTGGCTGTCTCTGACAATGAAAGCGCCAGGTTCTTTATCTTTCAGCATGGCTATGGCTATGACAAAGCATACAATGTAACAGGAGACTTATATACTTTGCACAGCTGAATAATAAGTAAACATTTCATAGAGAAGATGGATGCTTACCTTGTTCCCTTGAAATGTCCGGTTTGTACCAAAACTTTGATGTGTCTTGAACGAATTTCACATTGTCTGATTTGTTAAATGATGGATCTGGAAGATTTGTTAATCAAACTGGTCAAGTCATACTTTAATTATTTGGTTTACATACAATTTAAATGTTTAAATAAAATATTGTAAATCAGTCAGTTTGTACATTTTTATTTCACTGTATTATTGAAAAGCTATTTCAGTGAACTTGGAAATAATTTTGCTACCTTTCTCAAAGTACAACATGGAGTCTTCCCATAAGGTTATAGAATATAAAGACCTTTCTGAATACTAAACAGATACTCAGCTTGCGGATCTATTTTTTAGAGTTAAGTTAACTAACATAGTATAACTGTTGTACCCATCAATTCAATTGTGTACCAACACAAAAACATAAAGATCATGTATTCATAGATACTATTACCACATTTAGTATTACCTGGACTAGGAGAGGATGCTGTAGGCGACCCGCTATTACGTAAAAATGATGCAGAGTTGAATGGCTGATCCAAGCTCTTTGTCTTTTGTGGTAAAAGTGATGGCTGAGTTCCATTTAAGCCAAGAGACTCAAGACCCACCATGGCTTCAAGTAGACAAAGCTCCAAGCTCCCTACACTTAGTGTAGATGGAAGGGTGCGAGGGGAGCTTTGAGCATCAGGAGTGGAGAGTGAGAGAGGAGGAGAAGGTTGGGGAGTATAGTGGCTTAGGGGGGTGTTAGAGCCATTCTCCATCCAGGAACAAGTCAGACTGGAGAGAACAAGAAGTAAAGCGGATGTTAAAATAAAGAACACATATTGTTCTAAATTAGAGTAGATTTAAATATATTCTAATAAAGAAATTTTCAATGATAAATAAATGTAATAAAGCAGCACCTGTCAGTAACAGGCAGTGAACTCGATGCATTCTCTGAGCCAAACCCTCTCTGGTAGGAAGATGGACTCAGTGCAGCTTCAGGGTGAAAGAGGTGTTCATCTGATGACACTGGAGAGTGCTTCAGATTGTCCATGTACCCTCGTGACTCTGTCAGCAGATAAAATAACAAGCTGTAAATATTTGCATTCTCATTAACACATTAAGCAATCCATTATATTCTTTGAAAATAGTCATGTTTCACCTCGGCTGTCTGAAATCACAATCTAATAAATACACATTTCTTTCTTCAGCGGTCATGAAAAAAAACTATACGTTCTGCCTTTAAGAATTAGGGTGTAAAACAATAAGCAACCATTTTTTCATTCAATCATGACATTTCTACAAATTATAGCCGTCGGTACAGTCCTTTACATTTTAAATAGTGTGAACCACACGCATTCACAGAATGATGCAAATAAATGTCACCACGAGTTAAAATTCATGAAGTGGAAAACATAAATTTTAGACTCAACCTGAAGTCAGGTGATCGGGTGATTAGGGTATGAAGATGTTTTTTTTTAAATATATACTGTAGATGAATTAAAAAAAAAAAAACTACTGAGAACAAGTGGGCTGCGGACAGCCCACAATAATACACACCCTAACACATTCCTTAAATAGTGAACATAACACTCAGCAAAGGAGGCTTCCCATAATATTTTTCTCCTCACAATTAATTCATTATTTTTTAAAATAAACATTGCACATTATATAGCCATTATAAGTCTATTTAATTTGTAACTATATTGCAAAATGTAAAATGAGAATTGTAGTCAGTAATACATTGGAGCATGTAATAAATTAGTTTAGCTGCAGCAAGATATATATTTGTAATATTTGTTTATGGGTTTGGCCAGAAGAATTGAAAATTGCTATGTAAAAGTAGCTACACGTGATAAAACCAATGACAGCCAACCTGTAAACAGAATATGTTTGCTGTGAACTTTTCAGGTTGCCATTGTTTTGCATATGTCAAAGGTCAAAGTGCTACCGCTGCTTTAGGAATCCAAACTATTAACCAATTCCTGAAAGAAACAAAGGAGGAACATGACTGCTTTATGTGTCTCTGTGAGTGTCACAGCTTTATTTCATCAATTGACTCTCTCGGGATTAAATCTATAGCATTCCAAAAAGACAAAGGATGACTTCAGTTGTACAGGCTTAACAAACACGCTATTCAAAAGAGGAATGCATGTGCATGCACACGCGCGTGCACACACACACACACACACACACACATACACAGCCATGATGTAAACTATCCAGTTGTGATCAAAGCTGTGCTGTAAAAGGAGGGAGAAGAGGAGAAAGAGAGAGCGAGAGAGAGAAAAACTTGGCTAGATGTTAAATGGTATGACATAATACCATTTTAGAGTTATTTTCTACTCTCTTAACCATTTTTTCTATTGACTCTTTTTTTCCATAACTTAATAGGGTCTATTTTGAGGTTACCGCCCGATGTTAAATTCTAAAAATGAGAAAGGAGAGACTTAACTTGGAATTATATTAACAAATCCTGCAACAATACCAGCAAATCCTGCAACAATTGCAATATGATAGCAATAGAATAAGTTTCATTCTTGTGAAATTAGTGTTAATTAATCAGCTCTATTTACACAAAATGTTCCAAATGTAAGATTTTCATTGTCTTTATATTGCAGTTTACAAACGATGCTTTCCCTGTGAACCTGAAACTCGTGTTTTTACAATATTCTGTTTTGTCATGGTCACCTGGTAACAGATTTGATTTGTTACACCCATTTTTCAGTATGACTGCCTTTGATAATCGTTTTAAAAAAGTTTAAGAGCTATATAACTAAATACAAACATTCCACATTTTTACATGAATATTGATGTAGCATAAAGATTCCTGGCTCACTAGCCTCAGATTGTACATACATCTAAACACAGTGCATTCTGAAACATGATAATGATACTCTCTGTAATGGAGTAATGGAAGCACTCCACTTGGTGTGGAATGGAAGCAATTAGTACTCCCATCCCTCTCAAAACGATGACCGATGAGCTTTTTTTTATGTAGAGAAAAAAATGCAGCAGCTTTAATAAAATAAAAAATAAAAAAACAAATGTTCTCTTAAGTTATGGGTAAAGGCAAGAAAAAGAATCATCAAATCAACTGGTGAAGGTGAAGACAGAAAAAAAATTAATTTCACAAAGTAGACTGAATAGTATGAAAATATGTGGGAGAGACATATGAGGAATTCCAGAGGTCTTTAAACCACTGACAGGGCCACAGAGTAGAAAACATATCTTAAAGCTTAAACCATAAACACAGAGTTTAATAATGTTCATTTAATTGTGATTGCAAACTGCCCCTATCTGTCCTGATCTTCAGCATTATCTGGTAAAACAGAAGAGATATGGGCATAACAGGAAGTGCAATCACAAATACACAAAGAAACAAACCAAAAAAATGGACTACACAAACAGACAGCTAAATAAAGAGCACATGTTACAACTTATTAAATATTACACATATCTTCATAAAGATACAAAGTTTGTATATTTAATAGTTTTGTGAAGTATGAAAAAAGTTATTGAAGTACAAATCACAATATTGAAATTGAAAGCATGCATCAATGTAGCAGGCTCTTTGGGTATCCATTGTTATCAATAGTTCCACATGATGTTTAAGGAAATCAGAGGGTAACAGCTTAATGATCAGATATTAGATTTGAAGTGGAGACATGACGTTTTATAACTAAACGACTTTTTCCACTACTTTACAAATATGGTGAGGCAGTCAATCATCAGGCAACAAACTTCTGAATGCATGAAATATCACATGAATAAGAGACTATAGATTGGTGGTAATGAATGATAGTTTACAAGGCTTCAAACAATGGAATTTATCTGTTGTCAAATCGGAGATGAAAATGAGACCATGAAAATTCTAGAACAAAGATTGTATTCACTGTTAGAAGTGGGATCGCCTTACACTGTGCAGACAGTGCGGTAGCACACAATCTGTCAGCCTCATTCATACCATTTAAATAGCGTGACTAATAAACATACATATATGTACGTACAGATTTAGCAGGAAAGCAATATGTGCATACTTACTTAGAGAGGTAGTCATTATCAAGAAGTTCTCGGGAGATATTCCTGGACCAGAGGAAAGTCAACTGTTGCTGCAGCGTCTCTCAGTTAGCCCACACGGAATACTGTCTCTCTGACTCTAAAGTTTCCTTTACTGTTACCGCTTGTGGTCTCCACCATTCCCTGTCTCAATCTTACTTTTTCTCTTCTTCTCTCCCTCTGTGACCCTCTCTATTTGTCCACACTAAGTCTGAATGAAGTCATTGAGTTGGCTGAGATCAGCTAGACTCCAGATGGAAAACTACTCCATCCTTTCTTTGTAGAGTAATATGCCATTGAGTGACTGACTCCAACTTTGAGAATGCATTGAGGCAGGAAGGCAGAGAGAGAGAGAGTGAGGGGGTAGGGAGATGACTGAAAGGGAGGAGGGAAAACGACCGCCCCTGCCTGGTGTGAGACTGACGGACACTTCAGTCTCATTAACATATGACTCTGGCCTTTCACTGAGCACTTTGAATTCTAAACAGCAGATCCTCACAAGCTGCCATCTTCAAGTAAAAGGGTGGCATTAGGGGGTCAGAGGTGAAGACGTTCCCTCAATGGACATCCACATGCTTCCCTTTTTCCACTAGGATGTGTAAGCTCTACAAACATCTGCTTTTTGTACACACACACACACACACACACACACACACACACACACACACACACACACACACACACACACACACACACACACACACACACACACACACACACACACACACACACACACACACACACACACTCTCTGCAGTCTGACTTTTTTTTATTTTAACCTTGTAAGTTTGACCACAGAGGAAAAATAAAAGGCTGTTTGAATTAACCAAATGTTCATTGTACACAATAATAAAATTTCAGCACTTAATAAACATCATTTTATATTTATTTATATTTTAGCAGATAAAAAAAACTACAAATTTTACTCATATTCATGGCCTTGCAAATATACACACATCCTATAACTCTTGCCAGAAAATATCTATTTCCTGAACTATTCCCTGAACATATACTACTTCCTGTAGTATATGTAGCTATCTGAGAATCTCAGTGTTTGCTCCAGCAGCTATGAATGAAACAGAATGAATTACTGAGCACTGATTTTTGTATAAAACACAGCTGAATGCCTATTTAAAATGCGACTACTAAATTTGGATCTATTTCGCTCGTTTACTTTCTCTCTCTGTCTCTCTCTACACACTTGGAAGTATGCAGCACCCATGTCACATTGTTATGGGCTCAGAGCCAATGTCCAAGGGTCATAAAGGAAATCAGACCAGCTGCAAGTTCAAAACATCCTATTATCTGAAGTATAGATCGTTAAGATAGAAAATTCTTTTAATATGTTACGCTGAAAATTCGCAGCCCATTATAACCCTTATAACATTATAAATATAAGTGGTGTGGCTATAAAAATAATCACCAGCTTTTGATCTATGATGAGGCAGGTGAGTGTATTTACCTTGCTGTGTCCTTGAGAACAGGTGCTGTGGGCTGGCCTGATGGCTGAGATTCACAAGGGAAAAATCGTAGCCAGTCTTCACTGCAAAAATAACAGAAATAAATAGCAATTGTTTCTCTTATGAAGGAAAATTTCAATCCATAGACAATGTCACTACACATTTTGTAGGTCATGGACTTTAATAAAAATAAATAAATAAATAAATAAAATAATAATAATAATAATAATAATAATAATACAAATTGTAACTGCATGTAGGTCGGTTTTGATTATGCTAGTACTGTGTAGAACTTTTTAGAAGATTTTTCTGATATCATAACATTTGGATCTAGTTGTGTTTTCTGCTCTTTCTATCTGTGCATTCTTCACTAGTCACAGCTGGGATGCTAAAGCGATGTCCTTAAGGCGCAATTTATATTTGTTAGTAAAATAGCAGGATTCTCCACAAAACTTTAAAGACAAAAGTCCAACTTTCTTAATAGATTTCTATTACATTAAAACTGTATATAATGATCTGTACCTTCTTATTGTTTACTACCTGTTAGCACCGCTGAGCCATTCAAGGCTGCCTCTGTATTATTACAAAATCAGATTGACACTGACAGGAACACTTACTATAAGGAGTAGGAGGTGTTACTGGAAACAAAGGTGTCGATGGTGACTGTTTAAGATCCACCCATGAAAGTCTGTTAGTGTCTGTTCTGTATTCCCCATAATCCACTGTGTCCTTGCCATATAGATCTTCAAGCTGACATATGCGCACACACACACACACACACACACACACACACACACACACACACACACACACACACAACTTTACAACACACACACACACACACACACAATAACTTTATGAAGTTTTATAACACACTGCATAAGTGCTTATTTACAGGATATAAATATTTGATACTAAATATTTGATATGTGCTCTTATGAAAGTCATTTGTCCAGTACAAGCATTTTCAGGGTCATTGTGCATCACAGAAAATAAAATCTGACCTGGGATGGAACACTGTTCCTGAGTCAGTATTTCTGGTCTTTGTTGCTATGGTATGACTCGATCAGACAGAGTAGTGCTGTTGTAGGTATTAAACACCACACACTTTTAACCAACTGTGTAGTCTATCAGACGCATCTATTGAATTTCCACATCAGAGATAATAGCTATCTGTCGTTGCTGTTGTTGGAATCTGTTGTCAGTTTGTCTTAGTTATCCTTTAAAACTTCATCAGTGTTTACAGAATGTCGCAAACAGGATGTTGGTTTTTAGCTGATAGATCCTTTTCAGACTAGCTGTGAGACCAAGGTGTTTTAAAACAAACATCAGCACTGTTGCATCTGATCCACCCATGCTAGTGTAAAACAGCTCTAGATGCTTAACTTTTATGGTAAACCTTAGTAAATCAGTGTAGGATAAGTGCTCATATTTATGTATAGTGTAACTTATAAGAAGGTTATGCTGGGAGCACCAATTCATCTGTGATACCAAGATCCATAAATGTCCCTATTGATTATTAGAACAAACCCCAAAATCTGTCTCATTACAGTCAGAAATTAACAATATTACACCAACACGTTTTACTGATTCAGGTTGTGGTCATCTCTTCTTTTAAACAATGTGCCATGGAAAAAAATATTATTGGATAAATAAAGTGCCCTCACCTGGGGTGATAGGTTGATAGCTGGTACTTGTAAAGGCTGCAGAAAGTCAACATCAGGAGTTTTAAATAAAGGTTCACCAGTAACATCAGGTAAATTGTCGTGTCTCCAATCTGAGAGTGATATATAAATAAAGAAAACATTTAACACACGCTTTTCAGCTCCAAACATGCTTTGGATTATTGTTTTTTTAATGCTTCCTGGCAGTTTTAAATTGTTCATGTCAGTTCTCAAAACGTTTGCTCTGTTGAAATTGTACTGAGCCATTGTAAGTGTTGCTGTAAAAGCTAATTATCTGGTGAAATGAAGCTAAAAAGTACCCAGCTCTTTAAGCTAAAAAAAAAACAAAAAAAAACACAACAGTAATGAAGCATCAAATCCGTCTTTACTTGGTTTCAGAACAGTGGCGGAAACGCAACCAGTCCCTGCAAGCAACATCAGTGAAACAACTGTTCACTGGAACATTCATGGATGAGGTTCCCATGGCTGAGCAGCTGCATAAAGACCTCAAGTGGAGGTCTATAAATACACATGTGAAACAAAATGTTTGGTGTGGAGGAAACCGAGTGGCCCGCACAACAGTCCTGACCTTAGTTCAAAATGATAATGTCACATTGCAATTTTAAAGTGCATCTTGTACATGTAGTCCAATAACATTTGAAAACACAACACTGGTTTGTATGATTTTCTTACTCTCTCACTGCCATTTTTACTCAGTGAATTCATTGTAGAAGACAACAGCTACTAACATTTAAAGATGGCAATTGCTTTATCAGCACTTATAATTAAAAGAATAATTTGTTGGAAATTATATTGAAAATTAACAGATCAGTATGGTATGTATAAAAAATAAAAAAATAAATTATATATATACAAAATTTATAAATATATATACTGTAATTTATTAAATAGACATCATATAGTAATATATCATTAATAACATCTCAGAACAAAAAAAGGGCTGTGAAACAAAACCAATAAGGAGAACATACAAATTTTTAATAATAATAATAATAATAATAATAATAATATATTATTATTATTATTATTATTATTAATTTTACACAACAAAAACACAGGCTATAAACCCAGTTGTCAATTTCATTACCTTCTTGCCCTGAAGCAACAATATGTGATTTCAGACAAAACAGTTCTAAAACCTATTTGATTGGAATTACAGCATCTTAAAAATATATATTTTCTATCTCCAAAGAATGTAAGTGTCTGGAGCTATTGAAACCAGCTGTATGTGAACAGATGAGAATCTGAGTTTTTTTTGGCAAATCCATAGGGAGCATTAGATGAATACTGTTCAAGACCAGGCTTAAATTCCTTTTGCAGGAGAACTATTTAAAAACATAAACATCCAGAATGACAATACAATCTGATTGTAAAACAAATCACAGTAATTCAGAAGTAATTAGTTTCTTACCTAATTGGTTGGCTTGTGATCGAGCTGTTCTACATCCATTGCTGTTCAAATAGCCTGAAGGGGTCTTGTGACACCGTGCCATTGTGGGTACAGGTTCAAACTCTGGATCCAGGTCTAGGATAAGCTGGTTGAGCTGCTCTATAGATTCATCAATATCCAAGGCAAGGGAAGAAAACTCATCATCCTTCTCGGTCTCTGATTCCACCTTTGAAGAACCACCTATAGGCAATTTGGACTTGCTCATACAACCTTCAAGTCCTGAATCCACTGCCTGGCTGTCCGATTGTGTGAACATTAAAGAGTCAGTGGTAAATAGGGATTTCTGTTTCATCCACATATGCGTCTGGTCCATACTGCTGAAGGCTGTTGTATCTACAGAGTAGATCCCAGTTTTAAAATCCTGAACCCGGGCAGAGTACTTACAGCTTTCAGTTATTGAATGGGACATTTCATGACCTGTTTCTCTAAAAGGTGATACTATATCGGCAGCAACATAACCATTTTTCTCATCTGGGGTATCTGTTTTGCGCAACAGATCATTGGATTCACCATTAAAATGTGAAGCTTGCTCATTTTGCAGTGACTTTTTATCTGTGTCTCTGTCCGTGACAATGACAGCGTCAAAAGTTGGAGGATCCCGAAGAAGCTCCTGCTGCTCCATGTTATGTGCAGTGATGGCTTTTGGCCAAGGCTTGCCCTCCAGTCCACTGTATGTTACTAGAGAGCCCAGAGTCACTGCTCACTGAAGATGTGCCACATTCACTCAGTTGAGCTGTAGTAGAAATCAAAAAAATAATATTAAAATAGAATGAGGGGGAAACATCAAAAGATCAGCTATACTTTATAATATCTATTTGTTACATCTGTTCTAAATTATAAAATGGCTGGAGACCAAACATACATTACTAACTGGGTAATGTAGCTCAGTAGCAGAGGAACTTGGGGTGTTGTTTTGGATGCTAGAGAATTGATTCAAAGCTTTTGATCTTTAAATAAGAACAACAGCAAAATAAAGTAATTTAATAAAATTATATTTGGCTAAACTTACTATGCTGGTACAGGTATGCTGAAAACCTATTTACAACTTAGTTCTTTGTATTTGATGACACACTTCAGCTCTTACTGTGTCAGGTTCGTGGATTTAGTCACACAATGTCAACATAAAAACAAAGGGCTGTTAACACATCATTACACACACAAACACACACACACATCTTTGTGTAGATTTAGACTTGTTTGACTGTTGCATATTATTTCAAAACCAGCACATCATTCATGTAGCAGCAGCTGAACACTGATCCGACATGATAACATGTCATCTCTCTCCCACACATGAGCACCATCTGGAAACAAACCTAGACTGAGTATGAAATCACCAGCAGCATTACACATGCAGGTTGCACAAACAAAATATTACCTAGACTGATATCACAAGTTTACATCAAACTATTTGTATTTCAGACGTCTAGACGTGAATCCATCCAAATTTCGAAAGTCCTAACTGCACTTGGGGACTACCTACAATCCCCTCTCCCAGATGGCATTCCAAACTCAGCAGTTAATTTATCTCATCCATATGTTGCGTTTCACTGCCCATTTCCTTCTGTTTTCAGTAAAGACACTGTGTTGCTTTAGGGGATAAAGAACCTATAAAACTGTTGTGGACACAGTTATTTGTTTTCAGCAATAATACATATTAGTAAAAAAAAAAAGAATAATATTTTTACATACCCATTGATAATACAATTAAACGTCTTTAATATTTTTGCCATATAATGGGGTCAGTGTACATGCTAATCTATATGATCCTGAGATTTTATAGAGCAACATACAAAATATCAAAGATGCATGAAACAGATCAAACCCATAAACTCTGCCTACATCACGAAAGCTTATTTATATTTATCTAAAATCTACAACAACGGATACTGCTGGTTACCTATGAGGAATTAGTTACATGTAGAAAGAAATTAACTTTATGCTTTTATTTCCAGGGTAAATAAACTGATGTTTGCATTTAACATCAGTAATATAAAGGTAAGTTGAGGCAAGGGGGTTGGGTCCAACACATTTCCACGGGGGCCAAGATTCCAAGCAGCGCCACCGGCTAAAAAACATTTATGATGGCACAGAACTCTAACAAATATAGCAATGTTTACATTACCATCCAAGTATTAGTTTAAGAAAACAAAAAGAAAGTTAGATTATGTCTGTGTCAATAACATGCTGAGCAGACTATAGCTCTTAAATTTTAAACTTGCAGCATAAGGTAAAACGCCAAGACAATCTGTGTATAGATTTCCCACAAAATGTAATTTCCATTAAACATTAAAGAGCTGGTCACAGTTCAGTTAAGCAGTATCCCTTTATAGAAAAGGTTGCACAAAGTTGGTTGAAACTGTAAATACTAGTAAACTAGTTTATATATAACTAAGTCACATGATGCATATGGATAGACTTACATATAATACATATCTTAAACTGTATTAACACATAGATCTACAAACACCAATCATGCATGATAAAAGTCCACAGCTGGCTGGTCACACATACCGACACCCCTACCCCACTCATGCACAGTCATACACACAAACACAGTCTATCTCACACACACAGTCTCTCTCACACCCACACAAACACAATTTCATCTACACCCACTAAGTTTTGTGCCACGGCAAAAAAAAAAAAAAAAAATATGGTTAATTATGGAATTAATGGTTATGTAATCTAATATAAAAATCTAATATTTTTAAAAATCTAATATTTTTTTACTGCATCATATAAATTTCTGCCAATCAATTCTGCCTCAAGACACATTATACAACTTACTGCTACAGTAAACAATGCTAATGAATATTTAATATCTAGATGCTCACAAAACTAATTTCAAACACCACTGTGAAAATTCTTGGATAACACACTGCACGGGAACTACTCCCTGAAACTAAACACTGTCTGCACAAGCACACGAGACACCAGCTGTTTCAAAGTGACATAAATATCAGTCTGGTAGGAAATACAAATTTGAGTTATACATCTTTGAAGTTTGTGAACGAGAGAAAAATGTTAGTAAAGAAAAAGGTTTTGAAAATCTAACCGGCCAGTGACGCCACAGATTAAGTCCACTCTCTTTGATTCGCTCCTCTTTGCTCTTCTTTTCCTTCTCTCTCTCTATGTACATCTGTCCAGAGCCAAGCAGCTTGAATTCTTTACCATGAGCTACTAACAGCTCCCTTGTGTAGCATTGTCTTTCTTACTCCCCTTCTTTCTCTTTTCTTTTCCTCACTCTCTACTTCTTGTACCACTGTTGCTTCATTCTGCTGAAAAACGGACCCCTCCTCCTCACTCTTTCACGCTCACGCTCTCCCTCCCTCTCTCGCGCTCTTTCTGTCTCTCTTTAACTCCTTTTCTTTCGCTCCACAGGTAACCCTGAGTGGTGCCTCTCTGATGTACGGGAGGTTCCTAGCTAAAACGCATGGTTCCTTTTTCTGCACATGGGTTTTAACCCACACACACACAGAGTCATGATGCATGACCTTGAACCGCCCAAATATGGTTAGGGGAATGTAAACAAGAGGGTGGAGCAAAATGTGGGTGGGGAGAAAAGTAGTAAAGATGTAGAAAAAGGTATGGCATCGAGAATAAGGTATAAAAACTGTGAGAATTAAAAAACGTATTATAATTTGACAGAATATAATAATATGAAATTGTGTAAATGTGTGCTTGTGCATAATCATGTTAAACACACTACCTTCAAATGTGCAGGAAATATTCTACACAATACTATAAATTTACCTCTGTAGAAATCAGTGCTTTTGGCATGCTCTTAACATGAGGCATCTGTAATTACATGCCCGTTAAAAAGTGACTTACACAACCAGATGTGCTTTACTCTAAATCACTACTCTCTGACAAACATTCACATACACACACTAATGTTCGGGTTTGTTTTCCAGAGTGGCAGAGAAAAACAGCCAGTCTTTAAATATCCGGCCTGGCATTTCCTCTGTCTGGAGCCCATAAGGACTCGAAAAAAAAAGGTTTCTTATATACAGAGAGCATGAAGTCTCTGGACTATGAAAGCTCTGACTCACAGGGCCACTTTGAAGGGACGATACTTTATTTCCTGTTCTTTTTCTCCCATTAAGTTACAATAGAATCACTATGTAATACATATATTGACTTGTCGATCACACAACTTAAAAGGTTAGGTAGTTTGTGCAGTTAAAAACTGCCATTAAATGTTGTTTCCAGTAAGATGCTTGTAGTTGTACATTGTTGTACATTGCAGCTTTAAGCAAGATTTGGTGATTTGGAACTTTAGACTACCTCCACTAGCCATTAATTCCTATCATGTATCTGTTCATATTATATAGTGCAGTGTGTCACTTGTAAGTCTGTAGCAGAATAATAAATGTCACTATCAGCACTATCACTGGCAATGACCACCGGTAATTTAAGCTTTTAATTCACTTTTAAATTCTCAATTCTCAAAATTCGAGATCGATTAGATTTATCATCTTGGGTAAACGTAATTTTTCTGCTAATAACTTAAAAGCAAAACTCAATACAATGTATGTTTATCAAGTAATTACTCAAGAATCATATCCCAACTAGATTAGATTTAATTATATTTCTTTATTTAACGATGCAGTGACGGTCTGCCGTATACAGCTTCTGGTTTGTATCTTAATGACATTTTGGAGCAGGCGTAGACAAAAGAGTGTCTGTTCATGTCTATTCTATTGTATATCCCCCAGTCATTTTGTGTCTTAGAAGATTCTTAAATCCAAAGCTTTAAAACATCATATATTATAGAATAAAAGAATTGCTGCATGTAAGGAATGTAAGAAAACCCAAGAGGATTTTGAAAACCTAGATGCAAACAATGTTTCTCCTTGGTGCAAGTGAATAAGAGCCATTGTGTGCCTGCATTTTTCTTAGATTTATATAGAGTGTCTATGATCCCCAGCTACTTTTAAAGAAGAATAGCATTTGAAGAACAGTAGCTACTACTCAACACCATTATCCAAGGCATCCATTTAATGTTTATACCAAGATCAATGTTCAGTGTTTGTGTATAGTTGAAAGAATAAGCAGTAATGAGAGAACATGGCAACACATGAGCTACACACAGCAAATAAATACACAAAGAAGCACATACATATTTTGTCTTTTCACTTGCATCCTTCAGTTTAGTTTTAAGTAATATATCTATATTAAAAAATGACATTTTAAAAGCATTTATGTGAAACAAAACATGCACATTAATTACGTAGATTAGCCTGGTAGTCTTTTTTTCTATTTTTCTTTTAAGTTTTTCTAAAGTAAACTGTTATTTACAGTACCTTCTCCTGAAATATTCTCATAAGAGTCCCAGTGAATGAGAGGATCCATAGTGTCATAAGCAATGACAACCGCAGAATTATTCCTCCATTCTGCAGCACCTTTATTAAGAGTAGATTACATTAGTCTCAAAGTACTTTATGATGAACAGGATAAGGCCTGATTTTTGCATGCCATTTCTTCATACCATTATGCAGAAGGTAAACTGTAACCTTAGAATAACCTGGCTAACAGTGCGTGCATGCAATCAGTTTCACAAAACATAATATAATTATTTACTTTATCAAGCATGCATGGGCATGAACCAAGCTCACAGAAGCCTTAAAGCTTCCCTGTATTTCTTATCGTTGAATTATGAATTGAGGTGCTTAAAATGACATCAGTTATACTGCACTGCTGAAGCAATACTTGGGAAAGAACCAGTAGAACATACCATTGGGAAAATCTGGAATTTTTGCCACACTTTCTGAGAACACAAACTCCACTGTTGCCTTTTCTGGAAACCTGGGATCTAAAGATCAAAGAGGAAAAAAATATATATTTTCAAAAAAGCAACTAATAAACTATACTTTGACATTTGTTTCTTATCTACGGCCCAACACCAGATAAATAGATTTAACACGATGTGAAATTTTTGTAATTTTTAGTATTGTTTTTATATATACTGTAATAAACAACTATTTATATTTTACATTTTTTAAATAAAAGTTGCTTGTACTTTTATAATGTCTGGTAGTAACAGACTTTATTGTGACATCATATAACAATATGTCCAACAGGACAGAAAGGAGAGTGTCACTGAACTCACTTTAGTCATATTTTATATGGCTGGCAATAGTAATTTTACATGTACAGTATTTAGCATAATCTCTTATCTAAAGCTTACAATAGGCCATTGTTTTTCCATATATTATAATTTATCTCTAACTATTATAAGCAGTCTACTGAACAATTCACAACATTCTGTAAGTAACAGAAAGCACAGAATCTCAAAGAAAAAAAGTTTAAAATATTTTTAATAACCAATTAGTTTAAGTCAATATTTAATTGGATTTTTTTGTTTTGTCTTGTGGTTGTTCTCATCAAGCATGATACACTGATGGTGTTTCAATGTGACTTGACAAATTTCACTACTCAGTGTACCTACCATTGTATGCGAGATCAATGTCCTTTTTGTAGAAAAGTGAAGGGTGTCCATGCAAAGTGCCTGTATGGAACTGAATGCGAAACACCGTCTCTCTGGTCCCAGTTACAATATTCTTGTAATAACATACAATCTAGGGGGGGGGTAGATTAATTAGGACTTACTGATTATTAGAAACATTGAAATACTTTCTACCAGTTGAATTGTAAGTGATCTGAGGACTTGAAAGCCAACATCCACGATGTCGAAACATACATATATGTGTATGGCATCACATCAAAGTCACATCTTTATTTAGAAGTTATATAATTTAGAGTTAAAAATTTTTAAAATGCACTTAATCATCTCACCATTATGTCACCTTTGAGAAGCTGTGGTGGTTCTAATGCAAAATAAACTTTATCGGTCTGCCCCACAAAGACCTGACTAAGAACCAAACATATTTAATTATAGCATCACATGATTACATATCACTCTGCACTTAAAAACACACTGTATAGTGAATGGATCCTACTGTATTTCTGTTGTGTACATGGCTTTCATATCATGGTATATTCTCACAAAAAGTCCACATACTAAAAGAAAAAAAAGTACATATTAATTAAATACCATCACAAACATTAAGGTACAACAGTTTTTGCACTGTGGTGGGTAAATAACAATTTGCTACAACATTTGACTTAATTGTATTAGATGGTGTTGGTTTACACAGCCCTGCGTATGTGCTTGGCTGCACATTTTTACAAATTAGAAATTAATTGAACTTAAACAGCTGGAAAATAAATTTTGTATAATACATTGTTTTCGGTTGTCATGAGATGATTGTCCTTGCCTGTATTGTGAAGGTTAGGGATGTGGTGTAGAGCGATGCAGTGGAGGAAGAGAGGAGCAGAGTTTATCTTCAGCTCGTGAGTCAGGAGCTTTCCAAACATCTGCACATATCTGAATCACATTCACTATCATCAATCTCATCGCTGTGGTACAATGGAAATCACTCAACAAAAACCACATACTTCAAAATATTAAAGAAAAAACAGACCAAAGTGAAAAAAAAGTATCATAAGTGTTTACACACTGAGCAAAGCACTGTGGAAAAAAATTCAACGCAAAAAACGCAAAACATACATCTAATAATGTAAATACGAACCTATTATTTTAAAGCAAAAATTGTGGAGAAGGAAAAAATAAACATATCATTAACTATGACACTGCAGGATTTTAAATGGTATATCCCATGACCTCATCATCTGACCTAAGATCACATTGTAGACTTGTGCACTTATAATCCTCCCCCATTATGACTGACCTGCTACGTTATGAGGTCAGTCTTCCTCTTTTCTTTAAATGTTTATGCAATATTATGACAGTAAAAATCATTAGTATTTGAACCGGCATATTTTTTTCTGTGTGAGTATATGAGCTCACCTTTTTTGGGATGGCGTCATAATGGAAGCCATCTTCGTATTATAGAACCTTTTCATGGTGTAGGAGTTTAAAGATTGATCTTCTCTATAGAAAAGACAGAGCAACTCAGCAGTGTTGTTTACAATAAATGTGTGTTCAGACCATCAGCTACTACATCAAATGGAATATTAATTTATTTTTCAAATTACTTAAATTACAGTGTATATATAATTATATCATATAAACAGAAATGACACAAAAATTAATGTTAAATTGGAATTGTACTTTTCAATACTGCCAATGAGCATGTAGGTAAAACTGATGAAAATGCAAGTTAAATTCAGTGTATGGTAATGACCATAGAGACTTGGCAACCCCTCCCACAAACATAACACAAATTCAGCTCAAAGGTTAACCAGATAGCCAGTCACTTCCTTCTTATGAAGTTTGAATGACACATGATCCAATACACAGTTCGTATAATGCACATAATACACACCAGTGCTTTTATAAACATTCATACTATTATAAACACCCACCCAAAAGTTGTAGGCAAGGCACAAAATACTTCATTCTTTGACAGAAGAACATTACAATGTATTTTGTAATGTGATTTTACCTGCTATGGATATTTGGAAGAGTGATGTAGGATGAAATAGCAACGCCCAGTCGGTCCCTACCACCCTAACGAGAGAAGCAAAGCAAACGTGACACAACATGTGTTTAGTGCTGTAGGTAAATATGCATGGTGTAAAACTAAATCTTAGCTTCTTCTGTTGATCACAAAGCACATTTATTCATTAAACAGTGATGTATTTGATATTATGAAAACATGTGATTCTAACTCCAGCCTGCAGGAGAATACCAACCACAGACAGCAGGACCGCTTATGTAAAATACTCTGAACAGAAAGAGTCAGATTACAATAATTATTTTATACCATTCATGTTTGTAATAAATCAGAATTAAATTAATGAGATTTGTTGTCATGTAATTATGAGATTCTGAGTCTGCACTCGATGTCCAGTAATAGTGAAAAGGTTCCAGTTTCAGGGGTCTAATTCAGGGTTAGAGGTCTGAAGTTAATTTGTTTGGCCATCAAGCTGAAGGTTTTTAATACTGAAAATCATGTTTGCCTTTAAAAATATACTTTTACGTTTTTGATGCAATCTTCTGTATGACGTGCCTATTGGCTCACCATCTGTATAAGGATTGGTTATTATTGCTCTGCTCAGCCAGTTACTCTCCAGAACAGAAGTTTTTCAGGAAAAACTAATAATAGGTTGCTACAAATCATTTGAGATAAATCTCTGATCCTTCTCTGTGTTTACTAGTCTGTGAAACATAAACTGTAAAAAAAAAATAATAATAATGTAACGGTTGTTTTAATGTAAAATTATAACAATGTTGTGGATTTTCCATAAAATCTGTGTATTTCATTATCACCAAAAGTACAAGCCATAAACAAAGTTTAAAAATTCACCAAGTTTCACAATTACACAAAATTAAACTCAAGTTCTTTATAAATGTGGTAATAACGCAATTAGTGCAGCACCTTATTTCTGCTTTTACAATTTGAGTTGTTTCTTAATTTTGTAAGGAAAAAAAATATTCTATGACAACAAAGTTTTAGTTCTTTTTTTTTTAATTACATTATTTTCTTGAAATAATTTTGCAATAAAATCCACAACATGTTAACAGTATTAAAAAGCAATAACAATATAGATTTTAGTGAATCATTTTACATGAAGGGAATTTTAAAAATGTGTATTTTCAAAAAACAATAAAATTAGGAATATGAATTTAAAGACAAAATGGATGAGGGAATTACCCAGCAGTGCAGGAGGAGCACATGTTCATTGTGTGTGCTGAGCCAGTTTTCCATGCTTTTACACAAAAAACAGAGTAAGTGAAGGGATGGTGCATGCTGTTCAGACCAGCCCACATCTAATACCTGAAATCACAGTAATAAATAATACAGACACATTACAGTCTAAATACATATCTTAATACTATATGATAATAAGTAGCATGTAGCTAGATAACATCCACTCACCATATTATGTACAAATAATTTCTACCCTCATTGTGCATTTATTTAACTACCACTTTCCATGTAGTTCTACAATTAGAGATTGCTGTTCATTTGGGTTTTTTCCCCTTATTTTGTTTATTATGTTTTCTAATAAGTTAATGTTAAGCTAGTGAATGAAGTGTATGACTTTACCCTGGTGGTCATTCTCCTAAGTTGCTCCCTTGGTTCTGTGAGATTGATAACCTACAAACAAGAAGCACATAACCAACACTTTAAGAAAACATTAATCTGTGAACATAAATGTGTGTAAACACCACACAATGCTTCATTTAGTAAATACATTAATATATGGTATTCATGATGCAACACTCCGAAGATTAAATAAATTAAAATCTCTCACCAAGTAATTCTCAGAATGTTTCGACTCCAACATGTAAATGATTTCATGAAGATTATGCAGGTAGGACTGCATTGAACATCCATGATCAAAGCAAACAGCGATAATACGCTCTGTAATGTAGTTTAGGTCAAAGTCACATTTTCCAGCCATTACTGCACTGCTCGGTGAATGTGGGCCTGCAGAGTCATGCAAATGGACAAGAGTTACATATTTTAAGAAGCATTGTATAAACAAAAAGTTTTTTTTTTTTTTTCATTCATACATTTATTTCAGCTACTTGTCCTAATTAATGTCATGTGAGCACCGGAGCCTTTCCTGATGGTCAGTGGGCAAAAACGAGTACAAAAAGCCCTGCACAGGTTGCTAGTCCATGGCATGAAAAATCTCACAGACACACACTTTCATGGCTATGCTTAAACAAGTACTGACATATACATGAATTTAACACCTTTGAAACTACAAAGTGGCAGCATTATAATACTCAGATAAGAGATGAAAAGATTATTATAATGCGTCTCCATTAAACAGCCGCTTTTAATATTTACCCTGTGACATGTTCCAAAGCACACAGGATCCGTTATAGACTCGTAAAATATAAGGAACTGCAAAGCTTACATTGTTCTTGAATTGATGGACTAATAAAACAATGAAAGGTATTGTCTACTGAAAGCCACTGTAATCTTCTTATCTTTTTGCATTCATGTCGCCGTTCATAATAAACAGACATAAATGTTACAGTTCCAAGCGATGGTTTGTTCATGGTAAAATAGAAAAGGACAAAGGTCATGCTATGATTTTCAGAGAGGACCGGTTGGTTCTTTCTGTGTGGTGTTTGCAGGTTATCCCAGTCATTTGTCATTGTCTAGATCACTTGTTTGACTGACATTTTGATTTGCACAGTATTCTGATGTTAACACACTATTCTCTGTGTAGTACAATTTTCAGCACGTCTCTATGGCATTTTTAAGTTCACCTTATTGGAAAAGAAATATGTACTAAAAATATGTCATTACTATTTTATATTATTTAAATTTGACCTTCCCTCACCATGTTCAGTTCAGTAAATTATCCACAGCCATGTATTTAATTGCACAGAAAATAGCTCCCTACAAATCTAGTCTTAACATATTTCCCCTTGCAAAATCAAGAAATACACCCACACACACACAGTACATACAAACACCCAAAGCATTTGGAACCAGCTATAAACAAATCGTGCTTACCTCCACTATACTATCACACCATGTGCCATCCTGTACCATCCATCTGCCCCAATGAGGAGAAAATTATCAAATGAAAATGAACATCAAGCCTGTAAGGAAAAGATGAAAGCAAAAGGAGGAACAGTCTGTATTCCGCATGAAACAGCTTACATGCACTTTGGCCAAATTCACGTATGCTGCTGTCAGCACTTGCTTACAGTATGACTAAAGGAAAAGAAACCAGGAATAAGGACCACACCTAACTATAATACAGAAGTGTCTGTGAGTCATTCCCTATCTGAACTTTGCATTTACTGCTACTTTCCTAGATAATTTATTCACTATGGCTGTTATTCTTTACTTACAATAAAGAAAAATAAACTGTAAAAGTATCATAAGCAGGTATAACTCGAACTTGAATCCCATAAAACTGTGTAATGATAAACAAAAGGAAACGCAACACATCGTGTTAAAAATAGTACAGAGGTCTGTGGTATATAAAGTGCATTTCTATTTATGTGTTAACAGAGAAGTAGTGACACAAATAGTGACACTGAATAAATATATGTATATATTTTACTGTCACATAAAGGTGCTAGAAGAAACAGAGGTAGCAAATTCTAATATGATGTGTTGATTTTCAGAGTTTAGCATTAGACATATTTACTTTTCAATATATTTGATATATGGTCAATAATTTTAAGAGATGGCGGACAGATCATGTAAGTGACCAACTTCTGAAACACTGACATCACTTTAGAGGTTAACCATGTAAAGCACAAATTGAAACTAAAAGTTTGAAAATGATTCTTGGTAAAAAATAAAATGACTGCAAACATAAAAAAGACATAAAACATAAATTGTTACAAATGTTAAAAAAATGTTTGCTGGTTTTATCTTTCACAGACACGCACAAATATATATATATATATATATATGAATAAATAATTTATATACATAAAACATTATGTTAAGTCAAATTTTATTTTTTAAATATGATATTTACAGTCTGAGAACACATCTCAAATCTAAAAATATGAATATGAACATTGTTGGATAGTGTCTTTAAAAAGCATTTTTACAATCACATGATTTTTATGATGAATAAAATGTTGCATCAAAACTGCCAAACAGACAAAAAAACAGTATATAAAAAAAAATGGTTGTGATGCTCCCTTGTGGCCACCTTGTGGTAGTACTAAACAACTAACAAAAGTTAAAGGATTATTGACATAGAAAACAAACATTATTAGCATGTTTTTGAGTTACAGGGAAACAAAAGGACATGCAATCTTTGCATAGAATACACATTGTCCTCCACATTCAGGACTCAATCTAAAAACAGGAATTGTCTTTCTTGGATGAGAGAACTAAGCACTTTTCTTATATGCACCCCTTAAAGTGTATTGCTATATACAATAAATTATATGAGCATTGTTTTTATATAACCTGTTTAAAAGTTGTTCAATCTAATTGATTAATTTAATTAAAAGCTTAACACCTGGACAATTCACAAGCCATTTTGAACTAATAGTCACATTAAGTGGGTTAAATACATGCTTACACAAGGCCCATTTAGTAGCTCCAGTGCACATACGAGCATATCTTCATATTGTGTTAGAGTTTCATAAAGGAAAGAAGGAAACCCATGAAGACATTGGGAGGACATGCAAACCAGAAAGGACCACCCCACCAAGACATCAAACTGAGGTCCTCCTGCTGTAAGGTGAAAGAGCTCTCAATTGTGGCACCTTGTTGCTCATGTTGGCTAATACACCATTGTCATAAAAAATAAAACAGTGCTTGGTTTAATTTAAGCTTGTTTTAAAAATCTATTTAAAAAAGTAGTAATGCACATAATATTTGTTCTTGTCCTTCTATGAGGCTCAAATATATATATCAGACTGACGAGTTGAACTCTGTGGACGGTTTTTTGTTGCACAGGTCGTTCTGTTTCGTAATGCACATTCTCCTCTCTGCAACGCTTGATGCTCTGAATTGTTCTGGCCGTAAAAAAAGATCCCAAACAAAACAAGATGACTGTCACAATTCCAAACATTGCCACTGATGCGTCGGCTCCGTTCACACTACAGTTCATCCAGGTCATGCCGTTGCGACCATAAAGGCGCTCCCGGGCCTTGCACACATCAGTTGAGTTCACACTTATAACCAAGTGCAGATACAAACCCACCGCTATTACATAAGCAACAGCTCCTATTAACTGGAATGCAAACTGGCCAATCAGGATCTTTTGTGAAAGCAGATAAGGTGGTTTGTTGCCTGAGAGGACGAAGAAGAGAGAGACTATGCCGAAGGTAAGGCTGAAAGCCACACCTCCATAAACTCCAGGGGCTCTCATTTGTCCATACTGCATGTCCAGATCACGCACCTGCTGGAGCTCAGTTCCCTCAAATGGGATGATGACATTGGCAAAGTTGCCACCTCCGAAATTCATTGCCGACATACCGGATATGGTCACTTGAGCAGCCACCACGCAAAATAATACCAACAAGTTGGTCAGAAATGCACAGATCAGGACAATACCTGAAAAACAAAACATTAAATACAAAACCACAGATAAATAAAAACCTCCTTGATGCTTCACTTATTGTTAATTGTTTTAGTCCCATTTATTGTAAAGATGGACTTTGTAGTTCTACAATTCCAGACTGTAGGCCATCTGTTTGTGAACTACAGTACATACTGTGTACATCCCGTTCTCCCACTCTGTTCTCTAATGATCAGGACCCCAATAGTACCACCACAGAACAGGTATTATTTGGTTTGTGCTTTATTCCTACCCCTGCAATGTCACTGAGGTGTTTAAATAAAACTAGAGCAGCACTTCTGCACTAAGAAGCTGTGATGGTCCTGACCAATAGAGAACAGAGAATCAACAGGGGGCAACAAAAAACAAAAACAGGCTAGAGTCTGAATTTATATAAAATGGATTTTGTAAAACGTGAAGAAAAAAAAAAGTAAATATGTAAGTATTACAAGTAAGTAAACGGTCATGTGAACTGAAATAGTTTAGTGTACAAACAGAGTTGATGAAAGAGTATGTGAGATAGAACACCCAACCAGTCAGACCAGTTTAAAAGGCAAAATAAAGCTCCTACAGTATCAGAGGGCGTGGCTTTTTAACTTATTTAAAGCTGTACTCACACAACTGTTATCGTTTAAAGTAATGACAATAAAATAATAATTAAAAAAATCTTAACACACACACCTCTCCTGGAACATATGTGTGTACAGCTTGACCCCTGTGAATCATTAGAAGGGGCTCCTCTCCTTTGCTGGGGGTAAGATGAGGATGTCCTAGAACTGTGCTGAGGCTTTGATGACCTGGTACAAAAGCAAACAAACACATTTAAGTATCTCAGCAATAAAAAAGTAATGAGCAATAATGAAGTAAACACATTGAAGGTTTTTAAAATTTGTTTTTAAGGTTTACACTGACACCATATCACTATCATATCTGTTTAAAACAATACACTGACTATCACCTTCCCCGTAAATCAGTTTTAATTAGTATGATAGTCCAGTTTAATTTAAAGTTACCTTCACCCACCTGTTACTGGAATACTGCCGGGAACTTTGCATTTCATTTCCTCTATAAGCACCTCCATTTCGGTCCCTCTGTCCTCTGTGGGTTCTGGAAGCCTCACTCATAATTAAACAACTAGCAGGAAACAAACAGATTTGATCTAATTGCAGTTAACAATAACATGGCCTCAAGATAAGTTCCATAAAATTCATTATATGTAACATTTTTTTTAGGTAACCTCACAATTACAAAGAACCATTCCATAATGTAAACTATACATTAATGGAAGTAAACATTTTGTTGGTTAAAATACCGCATTTAAAGTTGTTTTTTCCATTATCTCACTAGAGGACATCAAATAACAACACTAAGTCTCAAGTGTGTTGATTCGGTGGGTCTGTAATCTTGTATGAGATTAAAGAAAACACGCTAAAACAGTATTTGAGCTCTTAAAATAAACTACTAACCTACTAAACAGAATGGATTTAGTTTGTAGTAAGTAGTAACAGTAATGGCGCTTCTACTTCTGAACCTACAGTTTGTTACTACGCGCTTCTGAACACTGGCTCTAAAGTTTACATTAAACACATTCACTCCAAACGCTCGTACTGCGTTTAAACACCGCGCAACATCGACATCAAAATATAACTTACTAGTTGTATGAATGATACGGACATTTGCTTCCCGTTGTTTGTCTAAACTCCGGAATCTTGTTTTACGGCTTTCCGTGAAGCTGGGGTCCGCCTCTGAGTCTCGGTCACGTGCCACACACCTGCAAGGGGGCGGAGTCTGCGAGAATGAAACTATAGGACGTTGCTTAAACAGGTGTGTGGGGTGGGTGGAGCCTATACATGTTTTGAGCCGCATTAGATTTTGCAAAGTAAGATCTATCTCGGCGGCACGGTGGCTTAGTGGTTAGCACGTTCGCCTCTCAGCGCTAGGGATTCCCGGTTCGAATCCCCATTTGGGTGGAGTTTTCATGTTCTCCCCGTGGGTTTCCTCCGGGTTCTCCGGTTTCCTCCCACAGTCCAAAAACATGGATCAAGTCAATTGCATTCTCCAAATTGCCCCATATAGAGTGTGTCTGTGTGAGTGAGTGTGTGCCCAGCGATGGATTGGCGCCCTGTCCTGGGTGTATCTGCCCAGCGCCCGAGATGTTCTCCCCTGGATGGGCATGGGGAACCCCACCGCGACCTTAATAGAGGATAAAAGCGGGATATAATGAATGAATGAAAGATCTATCTCGGGCTGCACGGTTCAAATCCCATCTGGGTGGAGTTTCCATGGTCTCCCCGTGTCTGCGTGGGTTTCCTCCGGGTTCTCCGGTTTCCTCCCACAGTCCAAAAACATGGATCAAGGCAATTGAGTTCTCCAAATTGCCCCATGTAGAGTGTGTTTGTGTGCCCAGCGATAGATTGGCGCCCTGTCCTGGGTGTATCTGCCCAGCGCCCGAAACGTTCTCCCCTGGATGGGAATGGGGAACCCCCCCACGACCCTAATAGAGGATAAAGCGGAAGATAATGAATGAAAGGTCTATCTCTACCACAGAGCAAAGACTGCAAAAGTTTCATCAGGAACGACATGCCAAATTAATGCCAGGGCCAGCAAAAAGTTCTAATATTAATCCGGAAACAGTTTTACAGTGAAATAAATAATAATAAAAAAAACTGGCAGATTACAAACCTCTAACCTGCAATACTTATCTGTTCATTATTTAAAATATTGTTTTTAAGTAAAGTCTATGCTTCAAAGATTGTAGCCCATCATAAAAACTAAAACACAGACTGTGATTGATTATAGTTTTAGTTAGAGACTATACATTTCCCTAATCCCCAATATATATCCCGGGCACGGGGAGAACATGGAAACTCCTCTCAGATGGGGATTTGAACCGGGAATCCCAAGCACTGAGAGGCAAACATGCTAACCACTAAGCCACCGTGCCGCCTTTTCCTCATTTTACCTTAAGAATGCTGGTTAAATGAAACATCATTTTGTTCATACATTTCAGCATAACGATTAGAACTATTATTATTTTAATTCTTTTCAAGCACTTCAATCTTTAAAGGCATGTATGTCAGTCTAACAGTTAAATTGCTGTTGTGTTAACGTTTTTCTGTAAAGCTACATAATATCCAAAGAACAACCTAAAATTGTCATGACAGCCGCTTTATGTGAACACGGAGTTACATATTACCCTTGTATTTGCTGCGTCAACACAACACTCCAGGTCTCACCTGAAGTAACCTGGCTACTCACACGAAAATACCAAATGGATAAAAGGAACAAACTTTTGGCTTTCATTCCAATTGCACCATGGCCAAAGCTGCAGTTTTTGTTCTTCTCACCTCAGCACTTGTTTTCTCTCAGGCCGTCCCCTTGGTAAGTTACTTTATTAAAAACTTTACTAACTTTTAAAAATTAAGTTTCAGTGATTAATATAAGACATATAATATAATGAATATAAGACATATAACAAATAATATAATACAAATACAAGACTGAAAAATATAGTTTGTAAAATACTGACCAGTTCTACTGACCACTACTTATTTAATAAGACTTATCTAATTAAATAAACCAGGTTTAACAATTTGTAGTATTTAAACTTGTTTATTCTTTATTCAATAAGTGTTAAAGGAACTGATGATACCACTTTTAAATGTACTGTTTGAATAGGAATCATTGACTTAATATTTAATTTTATTTCAGTTTTTTTAAATAGAGTATTGCATGTGTAATTGGTAATAATATAATTTTTGTATTTTTTATTATTATTAAGGATCATAAAATGCTCATACAATTTTCAATCTTTATTTACTGTACTAGATGTTTAAATTATTATTAGTGTGAATATTTTTGGGAGTTAATTTGACCGCTCACTCAGAACTCTGTGACCTTAGAGCAGTGTGTTCTAAATGAACATGTAGCATTTTATTATCCCGTAGCTAATTATTGTTGTACGACAGCATATGTTAACAAGTGAACATTATATCACAAAGCACAGTGCCCAGTGCCCAGTGTTCCCAGTATGAATTTCTTTTATGGTGAGAAAATATAAAGAAATTAATAAATAAAAAAATCTTTTGACAACTGCCAAAAGATTGGCAGTTGTCAGTGTTTTACACATTAATGTAAAATTGTTATCAATCAGAAGTTCGGGAGTAGAATTTGTAATAATTTGAGTAATAATAGTTATAGAGTAATAACAGGTGAAAAAGACCTCAGGATGTTCCTTTGCTTAAGCTACTGTATGAACCATGATCAGTGCAGCACTTTTCTCTTTTATTATTATTATTATTATTTGTACTATGAAACATACCTCTGATCACTTTATGGTTTAGATTGTTCTGTCTACATCAAATAGATCTTTAGATCTTTAACAGGAATTTGTTTCAGCAATTTTTTTGTGGAGTTCGCATGTTCTCCTAGTGTCCTCTGGTGTTTTCACCGGGAGGTTTGCGTTCATTCTACAGTCTGTTTTTTCTGCATGTCTACCATTAGATTGGTGATCTGTCCAAAATGTTTTCTCCATCTTTAACCGAATGAGGGCTGGGATCTGAGCCAACATCCCCTATGACCCTAATTATTAAGGACCTGAAAAAGAAAAGAATGCATGAATGAATCTTACAAAAATCTCTAAACTCAACCCGACCATGATTTTAATTCCACAGGATCGCCATGGTGGGGCTGATGTGCATTGTCCATTAACCATGAAAGTTCTGGATGCATTAAAAGGTGATAGTGCTGGAAATATTGCACTTAAGGTTTTTCGAAAAGGCAGTGATGGAACATGGGAAAAGATTTCCAGTGGGTAAGATCAACTTTTAATATCATACCATAACATCTGTAATTGAAGTAATGTGATGTAATAAAAAATATTATGCTTATTGGATTGTTGTTTTCTGCACATAAAACTCACTAAGGGGGCACGTAGCTGATTGTAAGTCTTTTTCTGATGCAATCATTTTCTCATTTGTCTAGAAAAACAAATATAGCTGGTGAGGTCCATGACCTTATCACAGAGCAGGATTTTAAACCTGGAGTATACCGTGTGGAGTTTGACACTAAAACCTACTGGACTGCACAAGGGCACACACCATTCCACGAGGTCGCTGATGTGAGTAATTTTTTCGTATTTTCAAATGGTTCTATAAACTGTGAATCTGGTAAAATGCTAAACAAGACATGAACACTGCAGCTGCATGTGTTTTAATAAACACTGCTGCTTTTTGAATACTATTTATTCTGGTTAAAAAAAAAAACAAAAAAAAAACATTCAATTATGTGCTAAAATCAGGGTGTTCACTTAATTTGCATTTTAAAAGAATGGATTGTTTCGTGAGGTAATACAAAGTCCAGTGCATCCTGACAATATGTGGTTGAACAGAAGTGCAGTGGAATAAATACAAGTACACTACAGGCTTATGGGGTGCAAGGTGTACTATGAGCTGTTAAATAGTGTATTGGGTCAATGGAAGCATCACCTACAACCCAAGTACTGCTCCCTTTAAAACTGTAACGCATGTTGACCAGCAGGAGTGCTATAAGAACACACGTTAATCAAACGGTTCTATAAACTGATGTTAGCTTCATTCAACTTGCAGTAAAACGCTTTGACGACTGACAGCACGTTAAGTAAGAGAATAAAATCAAATAAAAGCGTGATTTTTCTCTAAGCCCATATGATTTCTTTTATGTTGTGTAATTGCAGGTTGTTTTTGAAGCGCATACCGACGGACATCAGCACTACACTCTGGCCCTCCTGCTGAGCCCCTTCTCTTTCACCACAACAGCCGTGGTGGGAAAAGTCCATGATTAAAGACAAAACAAAACACATATTTCAGTTCTAATGGTGCTCATCCTCAAAGCCAACACAACAGATTACAAAGACACGCACACAGAAATGATTTCTACTATAAATTATTTTAATGGTTATTACAGAGCAGAATGCAGTGAGCAAACCATTAACACAGTGAAGAGACCTGCAAAACAAACATTTTGGAACCAAGTTGGAACACTTTGGTCAAAAAGCAATCAGCATCTTCAGCTTTTGAAATTAGTGTTAAAGAAGAAAAAAATTTGGACCTTTTCAGGAGCAAACAGATGCTAGAAAGTTCCCTATTGGCCTTTTGCCAGGAGTTTTTTGGAAGTCTACATCTACACTGCAGAAATTTCCAGAGTCCATGTACATTTTACTTTGAAATCCAAACACCACTCACAACTCTCACTGCATCTCTCAGAAGAATGTAAAATGTTTAAAGAAAGAAAACAGCAGAATTCAAGGCACAATATGAATACTGCAAATAAAAAAGTATAACACTTTGTTTAAGCGTTCAAATGGTGAACATGTGAAAACCCAAGATTTTGAATCATGAAGATGGAGGCGGGTGTAACCAATTAAACCTGAGGACAGTCCACAGCACTGAACACAAAACCCTTCTTAGCACCAACTACATAATACAGGTCACAAGGTCAACATTTTCTCCATCATTAACACTTTGTACACAACTATGAAAGCAGGTCCAATTAGAAATACAGGGTTAAGGAAAACAAAGTGTAACAGCTTCGGAAATTTTTTTTTCATGAACACTTCTATAATAGGTAGTAATAAATTTTGAGGTTACCAGTGCACAGAACGAATTAAGCAATTTCAACAATGCAAAGTGTTTTAAGATTTGTGATTGTGTAGTTTGACGGTTCTGATTTCTTTCTGAATCTGGTAAAATGCTAAACAAGACATGAACACTGCAGCTGCATGTGTTTTAATAAACACTGCTGCTTTTTGAATACTATTTATTCTGGTAAAAAAAAAAAACAACAACATTCAATTATGTGCTAAAATCAGGGTGTTCACTTAAGTTGCATTTTAAAAGAATGGATTGTTTCGTGAGGTAATACAAAGTCCAGTGCATCCTGACAATATATGGTTGAACAGAAGTGCAGTGGGATAAATACAAGTACACTACAGGCTTATGGGGTGCAAGGTGTACTATGAGCTGTTAAATAGTGTATTGGGTCAATGGAAGCATCACCTACAACCCAAGTACTGCTCCCTTTAAAACTGTAACAAAGGCCTTAAACAAAATACTAAATGGACAGCAACAGTAGAATTTATCCGATCATCTGGAAATCACTGGTTTGAAACCTGTGGCTTCCACTGCCATATAAAGTTAAACTGGGAACTTAGCCAGGAGTTTATGGAGGGATGGCAAACAAGTTTCGTCAGTGATCTTGGGCATGCAGAAGAGAGTGGGGGCACTTTTTCTGTACTTATTACACTCCCAACACATATGGATGTAACATGACTGAAGAAAATGTGATCTAAAATCTAAAATTCAGAACAAAAAAGTAGGTAAAATAAAAAGATGTTACAAACTAACCAATATTTTGCCATTAAAAATTGAAGGGGCAAAACGAGAGGAAAAAAAAAAAACAAAACAAAAAAAAACTTTGGCACCAGTTATTCAATGTCATCAATTATCAAACTCAAGTTCTGATATAAAGTCACTCTGTTGGTTAAATGGGTTTGTGTTTCATGGAACCATAAAAACTAGGCCAGATGACAGACTTTAGTCTGCAGAATTAAGAAAAAGAAGCTTTGTAAACAAGACACAGAGCATTAGGAAGAACTTCAGATAAGCATTTAACCACACTTAATGCTGCCGAGCCTGATTTCCTTCAGGGGGCAGTAGCTCAGCCTGAGGGTTTTCAGAGGTCATCTTTTTTTAAAGTGGTGTTGAGAAAAGCTGATGTGAGAGCAGACTGATCAGGCAACTCAGAGCTACAGAACCTCTCACAATGCAACATCACCCTGCGCACTCTGGGATGACTCCATAATAAACACGTGAAGATTTCACTTAAGACAAGTAAAAGGAAAAGCTAGTGCCACAAAGCATACTGCTGATATGCTTGTCTACACACACGCGCATGCGTGCACACACAGTGTATGAGAATGACCTAAAGTGTCTGTTCAAAACAGAACTGATAATTACATAAAAACAAAAGTACACTTTCATCTAAATATGTACAAAGGCAACCTGACGTCAACAAAAAAAAATGTGCTCAAACCTATAATATTATAAAGTCTTTACTGCTCACACAAAGTCTGACGCCATTCAAGAGTAATGCCAAGATCACCCTCTCATCCAGGCCCAACGTATCCACAATCTAACGGTGCTTTAGCGATGGAACCGGTGCCTCTTACTCTCACACGTGCAGTCACATTAAATCAAATGAGGGGTAGTTTAACATATAGCAGCTGCAAGCCCCCCCCCCCCCCACATTGTATTCTGTTCTTTACATTTAACAGTGCACTTTAAGTGGAAAAAAATATGTACATATTTCTACAATAAAAAAGTAAATAATACAAAACTTACTAAATAAGTAAATCATACAAACATCTGGAAACAAAAAAAATATTTAGGGCATGCAGCTGATATGCACAACTACCAACCCCCTGCACATTATTACATTGCTATTATTTCAGGGTGTTATTTTTTTTATCGTAAAAATAAAATGATTTAGCTGCCAAAATAAGAGTCTGCAGAGGAATGATGAACATTGCAGGATTAAGCCAGAGCATCATTTAAGAAACTGGTTGCTGGATTCCAACCAGTTGATGTCCTGCATGCACTTATAGCTGTGTTTTTTTTTTTTTTTTTTTTTTTACAGAGGAGAAATCTACAGAGTGATGCACCGGACACCACTAGAGTGCTCCAAAAAAATGGAGACAAAAAATAAATAAATACAAGACTTTTACAGTACATACAGAAATCAGCTGAACAACCACCCAATTTCTGTATAAGGGGAAAAACTATGCCTTAAAATACATTATGATACAAAACTTGCAATAAAATGTCTATTGGCATCTACTTTCCTGTTCAAAAGTAAAACTGAACGTAAAACCTTCTACATTGTTGGTGTGGATGAAACCAACACTTAATGATAATGGCCCAGAAAATTGGTTAAGGCTTTGCAGTAAACATTTGATTTGCTGACACTGAAACATTTTTTTAAACAGAGGAGTGATGTGTTTTGAGTAGCTCAAGCTGCATAAAGGAAACATGCAACGAGTCGCACGTGCGCACACATACTCACAGAACTGTAGATATGACTCAAGTACACACAATCGCACACAACAGGTTCATTACTCAGACCACTGACCTTTTGTCTTTTATCTTAAAGTTACTTGGCAGCCATAAAATGAGGCTGAGCCTCCCATCCTCTCTCCTTAGTGTCACATTGTGTGGAGTACAGGTGACCGGGTGATGACAACAGAGAACTAGATGTCAGTACTCTGCTATAGGAGCCAGTTCAGGGCTCAAGTTAACAGTGATGTTCTTAAACAAACTACTTAAAGAGATCTCTGGAGAATACTGAAGATTGTTCAGGCCATCCAGATGCTGCCGCTCTTTAGAGTACCGTAGTAACTTGTACCTAAAAGAGACAAAAAAATTTCTATTTCCTGGGGTGATTAAAGGATAAGGTAAATACCATAAATACCACACATTCTACATTCAGTTTGCATGATCAATGGATCACTGCACTTCAGGTTGCAGGGGAAAGTACATGACTGTCTGCTGAATGACTAAATGTAGGGGGGACCTTAAAAATAAAGATTATTTTGGAAATGAGGAATTTTTAAAACATCTGGACAAGTGGTCATTTAACTGATTCAGATTAAGGAAAGTCGTTTTGCATCAGTGACAAAGTATGAAAAAAAAAATCAAAATAAATGGATAGCACTGATGGAATAATGGTTGTGGTTAGGGTGGTCGGTTAGGTCTTTGACCCAAAGGTTGCCACTCAAGGCCCTTAACCCTCATTGGTCCAGCTGCTGCATCATCTGATTTCTTATACATTTTTAATAAATTATTCAATGAGAATGAATCCTGATCATTCCTGATCCTGAAAAAAAAAAGAACTGACCATGACCTTTTGGTATTAAACCATATTTTATCTGCATGTAAATTCACTCTAGCAAACCGTAAAATATAATTTAAAAAAGCTTATGCATTTGTATGTAGGGATTATTGAACAAAGATGTTATTGTGAATGTACAATGCACTGTGATGCTTTTGAAACTGACCTTCCGAGGAACTGCACTTCTCCTCTATGGTGATGTGGGATTGATTTGTATTTGCCGAGCTCTCCTTCAGGCCTGGTTACGTTCAGTCCAGCAAAACGCACCCTGTAAATCCATTCAAAATAGCAGTGTCACAGTGAGTAAAGATACGTGGAAAAACATAGTGGCTATAGTTCTTTACATTATACACAAACCTGTTCCATAGGTCATCATCCTCCCCTCCCCAGCCCCAAAAGGCATTTGGAAAACCATTGATTTTCCTAAACTGCTCCACTGTAAGTCCACTTACTCCTCCAAAAAACTCACTATATGGAAGGCTATAAAACAAAAATATTAGAAAATGTAAGGGTGTAAAACTGTATGTTTACAAAGTTTATTTCTATTTTGGCTAAAATTATGAACATAATGCATTGCTACTACACTTCTAAACAGGACTGTTGCAGCTCTATACAGAATTTTCTTGCTATGAGACAAGCACCACCCACTGCTCCATGTATTTTGATTGATTAATATACCTTTAATTGACTAGAATTAGGTAAATAAAAGCCAGATGTCAGAATATTTTAAAAAGAGTTATGAGAAAGTGCAGCCTGTTTCGTTTACAATAAAAAAAAGTCAGTGAATGTTTACTTACATGTACATGTACTTATCAAGCTTTGTGGCGAAATGCCGAGGCATCTGCCCACAACCGTAGTAATTTCGGTCGTTTTCAGGAATATGATCGACATCATGGAACACGACACAGTCCCAATCCAGGTCTTTCATTGCCTCTTTGAAGCCCACATTAAACAGCATGGCACGGTTAAAAGGCTGTGTGCCTGTCTAGAATCACAAACAGAGCATCCACATTATTTCAGGAGTAAAAAAAAATGTTTGTGAGGAGTTTAGAAGTTATCGTCTGCTCTTTATGAAAACGTTTAAAAAAAAACATTAATTTTACAGTAAAAAAAAAATTCTAGTGCTTATATTATAGTAAAGAAAAAGTAAACACTTAAACCAAAAACAAAGAATAAGCATCATCTATATGGGGACATCCCACTCCAGTCCCATCACTGACAAAACATTTCACCTTATTTTACCATTCTTTAATCTTGATCTTCACAAGGACCTCAAATAATAAAACCTCAATATGTTTCTTATTGAAATGTTAAAAAAATCTCCTAACATTTTCATATCACAATTTCCAATGTTATGGGATATAGGGAGTACAACTCTGGAAACAGATTACTGTTTTACTGATTACACTACCGATTTTAACTCAACGCATCACATTTGATGGTCAGCTCGAACCTACATGGTAAAAGTGGAGTTGAAATTAAAACATTTAAATGACAAATCAGAAAATTGTTGTATGGACAGGTTTTACCAAATAGTTCCTGGATTTGTGCGCCATCCAAGTTCCATGGTTCTCAGTCAGGAAAGTTAATAGGTTATTTAAAGAAAAGTTAGGAGAAAAAACCTTAAAAAACATATCCATACCTGCTCAATTACATAGAAAGCAAACTGAAGGCGCTGCCGCTGTAGCATCGGAGCAAGGTGAAGGAAGAGAATGGGAAGATGCTCATGACGATTTCTAAAGGGAATTAAAATAGCCACCTAAAAAAGAAACACAGTGAGACTGTTCTGATCACATTTACAATGCTTTATTTATTATTTATTTATTATTTATTCTGTCATGTTAGCAGTTAAAAAGACCCATCTCTGGTCTGACACTGTGAAACATTTACCTTCCAGCGTGGTATGCAGTCGTCAGGTTTCCAGTGGCCACCAAATTGAATGCCTAGCTTTCCAAGATACACTTCAGCCTCCTCGATTGGTAGCTCGGTCATATTTACTTCCATAGCACCCTCTGAAGAAAGACAGGGCACCAGCATGTTAACCTAGTACAGCAACCTAAACCCTCCACAGCTCTGCCAATTTTATTCTTAGATATTGGACTTTTAAATAATTAACACTCACTCATAGAAGGTAACCGTTCAGGGCAGGGCAGGTTCTCTGCGTAAGTGAAATTCTCAGGGAGGTATGTCGTTGGCTGAGCAACAAACTCACTGGAGTTGTTTCCATCTGGATAATCTGTGAGAACCACACAATATCCAAAATTATCTAGGACAAAATTTTCATTAAGTACTTTTTAAATGCATATTTTTTTCGGTCTTTTTTTCCTTACCTGTGCCATTCAGTGTGGCATTCTTATTAGTGTATGATCTGAGCATCTGTCCAATCGTGCGCACATTATCACGCAACATTATACCCTGAGCCTGCACCATGAAGAAGTATGTATTGGCTGCGGAATGGAATAAGAAATGAGGCAACGATTAAATAGAGTAATATCATGTGTGGACTCATAAAAAAAATTTCATTGCAAAACATATATATACACACACACACACACACGTCTGTCACATTTAAACAAAATGTTTTCTTTTTTGTTATTCTTAATTACATTGCAGGCAGACAAGTAATTACACTATCTGACAGAATGACTGTGAATAGCCTGCACAGAAATCAAGATTAAATCTTTGCCACTGCCGCAGGCTTTATTGCTTCCATTTTACTGCAGGCTTTTAAAGCTCTGGAACGGCTTTTTTGGACTGGGCCATCAGAAAAATGAGAAGAAATATACAGACTTTCTGGATACTGCTGAGGTATTACAGACCTGTCATTGCTCAATTATATATTTACCAAATCTACATTACCAGCAACAGGACACTACACTTTTGTACACTATTTTTAGTCTGGGTGTGGAACAATGTGACATCACTGTGGCAACATGACTACTTTTCTCAGATATCATTTGTTCATTTGAAGTGGCTAGGGCCATCATTTATTCTTGTTGACAAACTTTGTAACCACTTATGTTGTGCCTAAAATTTTCAAAGTAGCATAAAACATGTAAGCTGTTCATTTAGACTACTGCATGTATCTACACAGGACGACGAAGGAACAAACATCCCGGCACAGATGCTGCACTTTAAACGCCTGTGCATAGCAGTTGTATTGTTGTGAAAAGCCATCTCCACTTTGCAAATCTGCCAGAGCACCACACTGTTGTGTTACATTACAAAACAAATAAAAAGCAAAGACCAAAAGATTTTTTTTTTCCTAACGATAATTTCTCAACATGAGAGAACTTTTACTCTGAGCAAGCAAATCAAAAATCCAAAACATGTCGTGAGACGCAAAAGGACTCATCCAACAGGTTTCGAAAAAAAACATTCACCACTCTGTCAGTTAAGAGTTAACTAAGCAACTGCCATATACCTAGATAAGAATTCATTCATTATGCCCATCCAGAGGACACGCACACAGACACACACTATATGGGGCAATTTGGAGAACTCAATTGACTTGATCCATGTTTTTGGATTGTGGGAGGAAACCGGAGAACCCAGAGGAAACCCACGCGGACACGGGGAGAACATGGAAACTCCACCCAGATGGGGATTCGAACCAGGAATCTCTAGTGCCGAAAGGCGAACGCGCTAACCACTAAGCCACCGTGTCGCCCAGAAAAGAATTATAGTATGAATTTAGTTTATGGCATCTGAGCTTAATTGTTTTTTTAAATACTAGTTCTCACATCTGCTCATATAATTAAACTAGGAAGTCAGTTAAAATGACACTTTGGTGCTTGTTTACACATATTGTAGCACAACACACATTTCAGTGTTACAATTCACTTCCTTAATATAGTTTTCAATCCGCCTGCAAACAATTTTTTGTATTTGTGTAAATAAACACAAATACAAAATATTTTTTTATTAACAGACCATAAAGTAGCAGTTCTAAATTTGATTCCTGGGAATGACATGGAGCCTGTTAGTTCGTTAGGAAGTGGACCGATCATTCTGAAGGTTGGGGTTCAAATCCAAAGTTCACTAAATTTTAAACTTGAACAAGACCCCTAACCCTCTAATGCTCCATGTGTTCTGTATCATGGCTGACCATGACATATTCTAACCTCAGCCATCAAGTTGAAATTGTTTTTCTTCTGAATTCTGTCCGCATTCTCTCCTGGATGCTGTATCTTCTAGCAGAGGCCTTATGACCTACAATCTCCAGCCCACCACAAAAGCAGGGCAACACTGGAAACTAACTGAATGTGTGTGTACATGTGTTTCTGTACATCTGCTAAAACTTGTGATCTGTCCAGCGTCTTTTACCATCCATCGCATCACACTAGGAGTGCTCCAAAATTTCCCACAATACAGATCAGGATAAGCATCCTCGAACAATGCATGAAAAAAACAAAAGAAACAAACACACACTGTACTTTATAATCATAATTTATAGAGATGCTTTTTCAGGCCACCATAAACACAGAGAAAACCAAATCTTGAAAGTCTTAATTCATTGTATATATTACAATTGCATCAGTCCAACTGCTATAAGAGGATAAAAGTGTAAATCTCAGTGACTTGGTTTCATTCAGCTTGGATGATAAAGAATCTGTGTTGTAAACATTAGCATGACAAAAATAAGACTTGTCCATAACTGTAACCACTTGACACAGAGTTTTTAGCTTGTTTTTTTACTGGTACAGTCAGCTAAGTACACAATTAATTAGTTAAATTGATAATCTGGGATTAGGGGCTTTTCGTTTTAAAGTAGCCAGCTAGCTTGTTAATGGTTTCCAAAGCGGATTATGCCTTTGCTAAAGCTAGCTAACCCTTTCAGTGAGAAAATCTCAGACTGAGGGTCAAGATGAACAGTCCCACTTTAATTACACATTTATTATTCGCCTGAATGTTGGCAGCAGAGCGAGAGAGAAGGGCGTCTTCTGTACGAACGTCGGGAAATAAAACGCCTCAGCGAAATGAATGAAATTGAATTAGGCAGCCATGCAGCTAGCAAGCTAAGCAGCCGGAGACGGCCAGCAGAGAGCTAATGCACTTTCAGCGGAGCGGAGTTCAGTGAAACAGCGGGCGAGTCCATCCCGCAAAGCGACGAAACACACTCACCGATTCCAGGAGCCACATAGATGAAGTACAGACAGGTCGTAGACATGGAGAAGAAAAAAATGAAGGCCAGGAAGGCGCGGTTTGAAAGCCGCATTAGCCTCTTCAAGTTCAGCATTTTGGCTCAGCTATGGGAAGCGACTACTAGCTCGCCGTCAGGTCCATAAAAACGGGTAAAATGTGAATAACACCAGAGTTCTTCGTGGAGGGGGAAAAAAAACCAGCAGTCAAAGTGATGCGAAAGTGGCCATCGCTGTGGCCTGTGCTGCCGGCGCGGTGCAGCAAATAAAGCTCAACTAGCGACGGACGAAGCCAAGAGATTTCTACATTGACAAAAAAGCAGAAGCCATAAACCGATGCCGACAACAGCGAACATGGTACATGTTGCGAAAATGCCGCAGGAATAATTGGGCTTCAGAGCCGCACCTTCCTGAGCACCATGTTTAAATATGATCTCAGTAGAAGAAGGAAACTGGCGGATGAGGAGAAGTTGGGATTCTCATAGGCGCAGCCTCCTCTCACTGCGAACCCGCGCCTTCATGATCGCTGCTTCCTCAATTCGTTCATGAACTACTGTTTTAATCTCAGAGAGCTTGAAATAAAATTAAAAAAAACCCACGACGTGTCTTTGGTGTCTTTTCTGCTGGCGCTGCACTGCCGACTTATATCCGGGAAGGCGTAACCAGTAACCGCTAGAGACCACTAGAGACAGCGAGCCGACGGGCTGACTCAGTGCCCTGCATGTCAATGATAGCGCAGGACACTAACTTACTTTCATTCGTTTTGTTCACTAAAAAACGGCTTTTTAGATATTTTTTTATACATATTAACGCCACCCACTTCCACACCGAACTTTAATACTGTAGGCCTAATGATTATGTCTACAGAAGGTGATACTTATATTTGTCGAGCATATGTTTAAGAAATAATGTCTGCATCAGAAGCAAAGCAAATGACTCACAACTGCCCCTTTCGGTGTTACACTATTTAAATGGTTAATAAAAATGTTGACTAAGACATTCCAAAAACACAACGATAATGGCGGACCAGCGATCAATTACGCGCCCCTTGTCGCTCTTGGCGACAGATGCATTTCAGTGAAGTCTTGAAAGGGGCAGTGTTCCAAATCCTCAGCAAGGAAAGTAGCTACCGACTCTCCTAAAACTCAAAGAGCTAAAAAAAAAAGTGAGTAAAAAAACACCAGAAATATCTCAAAATTACAAACAAAATCTAGTTTTTAGGTTTTTATAAATTCTCCACTGTCCATATGGTACAATGGAACAGCCCCATCAACAAAATTCCCATTTGCAACGTTGTCATAGTGAGAAAACTAAAGAAATGTCACTTAGAATATTAGATCACGTTTAGACAAAGCTCGGAATAAGTTGCAGAACACTTATGCAAATAGATTATTTTAGAGAATTAAATATTGATATTTAATATTATCCTTTCATTCATCCATTATCTTCCTCTTTGTCCTCTATTGGGGTCGCGGTGGTGTTCCCCATGCCCATCGAGGGGAGGCCGTCTCGGGCGCCGGGCAGATAGACCCAGGACAGGGCGCCAACCTATCGCTGGGCACACACTCACTCACACAATACTCTATATGGGGCAATTTGGAGAACTCAATTGACTTGATCCATGTTTTTGGACTGTGGGAGGAAACCGGAGAACCCGGAGGAAACCCACGCGGACACGGGGAGAACATGGAAACTCCACCCAGATGGGCATTCGAACCAGGAATCCCTAGCGCTGAGAGGCGAACGTGCTAAACCACTAAGCCACCGTGCCACCTATTTAATATTAATATTAATACATATTCAAATATTTAAAAGAAATGCGCACAGAGGAAAAGCCCGTTTGGAATGATATTTTGTGGGCTTTAAGCGCATTCAATACAGCCTTACTGACTTCTATACTCATAAAACAAAGTAGCATTGTAATATAAATATATCTAACAACGGCAGAGCAGCCCAATCTGATTGAAGGCGGTGTAATTCATTTGCGTAAAGCGCACAGCTCCACACTTCGTCGGGTTATCAGTACTAAACAGTACTTTGATTTAAAAGAAAATTCATTATCTATATCAACGTAGAGAGAGAAGTTCATCCCAGCAATTGTGGAATTTAAGTTAGTCAACATTTACATAAAAAACAGGCTTTAAATGGCTTTGTGAGAGTTGTACCAGCGTTTTCTTATCGTCGTTGCGCTGTTGGTGGTGCTGAAAACGATCCTTCAGTCTCAGCCCCCAAAACTCCAGGCTGATCGATCCGTTTGGATCTGTACAGAACGATTCTGTCCCTCGTTCACGACCTGAGGTTCTATAAAACATGACCACGGTAAGTGACACACACACGAACATGAAGAAACTCGTGGAGCGTGGAGCGCAGTATGTTAGGAGAGATCTGGATTGGCTGAAAGCCTTTGGACTGTGTGATATGTATTGGCCAAATAAAGTATATATTCTTCTAGACCACAAATATTGCCAAATAATAGATTAATTGCTAAATTTGACATGATTGCTTTTCTTTCTGGTCACCTTCAATGTTTAAGGCTTTTGGGTAAAACCAACAAACAAATTTGACATAAAATAACTAATACACACTCCCTTCTGATGGACAGAACCTGCATTATACTAATGACTAAACCTAATCACTTTATTAACAATTATACTTGATTATATACACAATCTGCACTTTATTGTCATATACTGTTAGTAATGATGTTGAGTGCCCCATGGTCCTCAGAACGTTTCTTCCATTCTGTTGCTTCAATCTTTTTTATGGGGGTTCAGGATTAGAACACTGTAAATCAGTAATTATCAGGCAATCGATTGCCCAACAGCAATCACTACAACCAAGTTGGTACAGGTAAGGTTCACATTACCATGAAAAAAGGTTTTTACAGTGGCACGTTTGTTAGTGCCAGCTCGTGCCTAAAGCCCAAATTTTTAAAAACCTTGAGAAAATTTAGATGAAGTTTAGAAAGTCACCTGACTTCTAAAAGGTTTGAGGACCCGGTTTGATAATGTTTTAGATCTGGTCAATTGTTGAGGTAAGGGAGAATGGAATAGGTACAATCTAAACTGATCATAATAGAGTAAATCAACTACAGACCAATCATCAAAGAACAAATACAGTTTCTCCAATATACCTACAGTGCACTAAAAATAAAATAGGGAAAAAAAAACTAAACAAAGAATAGAACAGCAACAAGTCAACCAAATCATCATTGCTGGATTCTGGATCTCTATAAAATGTTATGTAGAACAAGGCCTGATAAAAAACACAAATGCAGGTCAACCATTTAGTACGCAGCTCCTATGATGACAGATATTGGTTTTTACAGCCCTGGTTGGGCTGATTAGTCCTGTGAAACAAGCTCTAAAAATCTGTTTTTGACCTAAAAATCTGAAAATTGTTTTTGCATGAAAATCAATGTATGGCGTTCTAATTATTATAGTTTTGTTATTAACAAGCAGTGAACTGCAAGTTTAAAATAATCCTTAAATGATCGATTCATGTTTTTATTGCATTGCACAAAATGTCTCAACTTTTTTTTTTTTTTTGAAACATGGTTGTACTCATGCTGCTTGCATTTTATGAACGGTGCTGGGAAACAATTTTCAACAAACCTGAAGCTCCAGGGATGAAGTCTGATTGAACTAGGCACTCATACATGCACAGTAGTGAGAACACACGGAGACAACACATTTTGACAACACAAAACAGATTTACAGACTGTGTACATTTCGTTGGTTACGCGGTTACATTTTATTCTATGTACAGTAATTTGTTATAAATATAATACATCATTTCTCTGAAAAGCAGTCACATAAAGACATTTAAATAACAGTATGATCTTAAAGATGAGTGAGGAAAAAGAGGAAGTTCACTGGTTTTGTAAAAATCAAGTTATCCTTTAAAAAGTTCTTCGGTTAATCTTATCCACAAGTACAGGAACTCAAACCAGATCCAAGCTTCTCGATCTATACAACAGTCAACAGGTCCTAGCACTTTGTCTTTGGGGAACACAGATACCACTGGCTCTCTCAGCTTAAACAGCTTGTCTGCATTTTACTGAAACATCTCGTAGCCTGTAAAGCAGTGTGCATTTCTGCCATACACTTCTTGAACTACTTTGTTTCAAGTTCTAACATGAAGCAGAAACCATATCTCTGCTGCATGCGGAAAATGCTGTAGCTGAAACAGTGGCATTTTAAGGAGACTTATAATATTATAAAAAAAAACAGAAAAAAAAAACAGAAAAGAAAAAAAAAAAAAAGAAAAAAAAAAGAAAAAAAAAAACACATTAGTGTGAACATCAAAAACTGCCTCTCAATAAGGTTGTTATATGAATGTTGATTACGGTAAATAATCCATAAGTATTTAAAAAGATTTTTCTTAAAACAAAAGACTTTAACTGAAATGTTACAATACCAAACCCTGTTTAAATAACTTGTTGATTTTTTTAAATGACAGTAAGTTTAGACAAAAGGTTTAAAGTAATGGGGCTACATTTTTATACAATGTTCTCCATATTTAATTCTTATAAACAACTTCTTACTTGTTTCATTTTACTTGAACAAACATCTTAAGATATCAAAATGTGCCTTTACTTTTTACAGGTCACATTTAAATTATTTATTTTTAGCGCTATTTTAACCTCAGTACATAAAAAAGTGCAGTTGATCTTATGTTAACTTATTGTCACTTAGACCATCAATAAGACTTCAAACAGGGAATTTAACCAGAGGTGCCCAAACATTTGCATAAGACTGGCAAGGGTGTCGAATTATTGATTGATTGCTTTTAAGACGATAAAGTATGCCCACTCAAACTCACCAGCGACCACAAGCTTTTTTTTTAAAAAAATGTATGAGGTTTTTATCTGCCTCCCGATAAGAAACTTGGGTGAGTTGATGCAGAAGCAGCAGATCTTCACTATCCGGTGGATCACACACTGTTAATGATGATGAGAGCTGGCATGGCACTCTGCTGGCTGGTTTCGCACATGCTGCCAGACTGGGCAAGTTTGGCGAAGACCCGCAATGTGCTCAAATTATAAACACCAGCCTGAAGAAAGCAGGCCTTCAGTGTGAGCTGGTGAACTTCCTGTGCTCTGAGCTGCAGCTTATACTGAGTCTGCCCCAGCCAGGTAAATGCTCCATGCACTTCCAGGGATTCCGGGCTAAAAATAATAAATAAAAAAAAAAAGGAAGGAGAAATCAGTCAGTAGGACTCAGACTTATCCCTGCTTCTGAAGGCAGATCAACACTGTATGGATTTAGGCGGAACTGTATGAACATAACACAAAAATACAAGTGATGTACAATGATATTGTTGTTACTATATAGTGTTTCTATAATGGGATTCTAACATAGTAAATCTGTAGAACTGCATTAAAGTGGATTTCACGACAGTATTCTCACACTATGTTAACAGAGTGAGGTCTGCAAGAAAAACAAATCATTTTGAAATGACAGAAAGGTTAGAGTAACTTTGAATAGACCTTACAGAATGCACCATGCAGCTAACCTTGAGGCCATTCTGAGAATAAAGAAATGCATCTAGTTTTTTTTGGATTTCATAATAAAGAACTTAGTCACCGGACAAAAAAAAAAAAAAGAACCAAAAGTCAAAGTAACAACGATGGTACTTGAATTATATAATTCAAAATGATTAATAAAAAAGAAATGCATATTATGATCACAATACCGATCAGATTACCTTGTATTTTTGTGCCGCAAGTCAATAATGACATCCACCTGAGCCAAGGAACAGTTGGACAGCATCAGGGTTACAGGTACCAAGCATAAACTAAGAGAGGAAGCATATGTATAGATTTATAAAACGGTTTAAGAGTAGTAAGTCTAAAACTAGTGCCAAATCTGAAATGCTTATATATTTTATTAACATCTAATAGCAGTAGATGGGAAATAGCAGTAAACAGAGTTTCTGGGATATAGATAAGAGTTACATAAAAAAAAATAAGGTAAGGGGGCCAGTTATCTAGCATTAATGAAATGTGGATAGATTGTGCCGATAGAGTTCTCTAAAATCCTACAGTTGGTATACAACCAGAAATCAGCAGGCAGTCTAGCATCATTACATCAAAACTTTACAATAAATATATATTAAACAAAACAAAAAAAAAAGTGGACAATTACCAGGTGAATTATACTTACTGTATTAGTCCCTGATATTCCTCTACTAAACTTTACATGTGAAACAAATGCTATCAGTTTGTAATTAAAACCATACATATACAACAATAATTAGGTAATGAGTAAAAATATAAAGGGCTGCATTGTTATTTAGTAATTAAAAGACATCAACAGTCATAGAAAAAGTAAAAATGTAGATCATGTACCACAGGGAGAAACGGCTATGACCTGGACCAGAACGATTCATCTCCATAATGACTCGTCATAATCAGTAAAAGTAAAACTCACAAAAGTGGCCAGCCTCCAAGACATTGGATCATAATAATCAATTTTAACAGGTTTTTGCCTCAGACAGTAGTACATAAATCTCTGCCATTTTCTGAGCCCAGCTGCTGAAGCACTGAGAAGTAACCTATTGTCCTATTAGTAACATGTTTAAAACGTTTCAGTTTTGGACCTGGAGGCCAAAGGCACTTTTTGGATACAAACAGGGAATGTACAAAAATGTGAAAGTGGCTTTTCAGAACCAGTGAATTATAAAAACTTACTGATCCAGTCTCAGATATATATAATGTCAAATGTGTCACCTTTTCTGTGGGAAGGGGTGATCATAGGACTCAGGGTAGTGTAGGAAGGTCTTAATGAGATGGGAAAGCTGTTCCATTGACGGTCTGCTGAGAGGGGGTGGAGGATCAGGCTTAAACTTCAGCAGCACCATCTCCTGAGTTTCCTACAAAACAGGAAAAGTTCTTTTACCCAGTGCAGGTGTTCTTACACTTTAGGTGTCACAATCTAATGTAAAAATGTAAGGTACATTTAAAATAAAAGAGGTAGCTAAAATCAGCATCCAATATGTGGATTTTTGAAGGCCAAAATCCAGGACATTACTAATTACAGTAACCCAGGAAGTGAGCATTAACATTACAAAGATGTTTAAAATTCAGTCTAATTTTATTTGAAGTTACAAAGCCATTCTATTCTTTTAGAGCTCTGTAAGAAATATCCTTAACTGCAATGTTCAGTAAGAGGGTGGGATGCAGTTCAGAGAGGTTGGTTCATAATCACAACAGCAAACACAGATGTCTCACGTGTCACCACTGGAACATCATGTCTGACATGATTTTAACATGAGGGACTTACTCTACCATAAATGAGTCTCTACGTCCAATGGTTGCTATGCAACAGTGTGCTGAGGGGATAGGTGGGAGACCAAATATAGTCCCTCATTGAGACACAAAGCCCTAAGTGAATGAATTGACTCAGGGATGAATAAAAGATAAAAACGTCCTGATGCATTTAAATCAATCTAGACAATCACAAGCCATGGCATGGATTTTACTTGTCTGTCCATTTAAACAGACACCTTAAAATAATTTTAGCATGCAAGTATGTGTGGCGACTGTAAGCATGAGATACCTCTTTCTGTTCAAGTGAGCAAGCCTCCTTGCCAATAGTTTGTAGTGCAACATGAAGTTGACCTTCTAAGATGAGCTGCTTGTTGTCCTCCACTACATAGGCCTAAAAGAACAAAATGTAAATAGCGAGCTAGTAATAGTTGTAGATGAATTTAGTTTACATTTATCATTTCACACAGGTGAATCTTAAATTGTATCTGTCAAATTGCTACTCAATTTTATTCTTGGTTTTAAATAATAAATAAAATTAACCAAAAGGGGAAATCGATGATCAGGTTTTCATAATTCTACAGGTAGCTGTATTTGTCTGTAACTACTGACTTGTTCTCTGAACTACTGATTTGTTGGTTACTTTGAATAAAATAATTAAATGTAATGTAAACAAGATGCATTAAAAGGTGGTATTATTCAGGTTAAAGACTATAGAGAACATAAGTACCTTCCAGAGTACAATAATGTCAAGTTCCACTTCGCTGCATTTCCGAACAACACTCATAAAGTGATCATCTGCGGTCAAGCTCTGCCTACTCGGCTGACTAGCTCCACCTACAGATACTGCTCCTCTCCTGGATTCAGTCTGTGGACTTCTCCGGAAAAAGAAGTCTGCACATGGTGTCGTAGCACTGACAATCTACAAAAGCAGAAATAACAAGAAATTTTATCAATTTGTTTTTAATTAAAACACAATACACGCATTAACAAAATAACATACCTGTTCATTTCCTAGGTTTAGGTCAGCAAAAGTGTATTTTTCTGAGGTAGCTGAGAAATAACATGAGAAAATAATGAGAACAAAAACAGACCTTTGATGTTAAAACACAGCGGAAACCTTAATAAATTTAAGGAGAACAAACGGATTAAGAATAAATCAATTCCTATTATGACATTTTAGTCCTCTGATTCTAAATGAGACTTACCATCCTGTGTTTTGCATCTTGTTGCCCTAAAGCACAACTTTCCTCTCTCTCTGCTAGCCAACTTGGAGTCTGCGCAAAAATAAATAAATAAATACAAATAATAAAAATTACACAGAGTTAGGGATGGACTATGGTCCAAAACTGTTCAAATAGGTGGAGCTGATGAAATGGACAATCCATGTCATTAATTAATGCAATTTGAAATTTAAAGTTTTTAAACAATCATTTGAAAAGTCCCAATTACTGAAATTAAATCCTGAGAAAAAGCCCTCTTGAGACCTGAGCCATCATTTCACCATAATCACAAATGTTGCTACGGTAAACTATAAAATGCTAATAATATTGAAAAGCACCAAACCTTTTGATTTCAGACTGTAAACTATAAAAAACGGACTGACCTATTAACAGCACAGATTCAGTTTTTAAATAAGTTGATTTTAAAGTAATGTTCAAAAGCCGAAAAACAGATCTCTGACTGAATAAAAGCTTAAAGGCTCATACCTTTATCTCCGGCAGGATTGATGCATTTGTGCAGCCTCCACTGTCTGCTGCTGCTGGAGATCTGGACAATGTGGAATTCACGCACCCCTGCTTCACTCTGCATGTAATAAAGGAGGGTTACAAAAGCAGTGAAGGTATTTGCTGGAAGCAAAATACAGGACAACTGCATAGAAAAGCCATAGACCAAATGACAGAAGCTTACAGTGTTTACATTCTCTACATCCACGAAAACCAGCATACTGCTGTTTTGCTCCTCCTCACTTTCGTCCACCTTTGCTTGTGCTGACAATGTGTTACTGCGACATGCTGTTACTTTCGCACTCAGGGAACGACTCGCACAGATGACAGCTGTGTGGCGCAATACTCTGTGACTAAAACAAAAGGTTTGCAAAGATGAATATATGAGAAATTAAATTTTCATCGATCAGAATTAAGGTTTTCTTTACAGAGTTTAGGTAACATGTAATAGTTTAAACAGTGAATACCTGAGCTTGGCATTTTTCTCCACACTTTCATAGTAAAATAGGAAGTGGATTTCATGTACTCCTTCTCGGTCAGGCCCTCGGAGCCACAGTGGAATCTGCAAAGCCTCTCCCGGTCCAAGCACGCCTCCATTTACAGGAATGTCTGCAACTGTGGGTCTGTCCTCCCCACTTACACCAAACAATGCTGAAGACACCAGCGTCACTGCTATACTGGACGGGGACATTACCATTGTTTTGTAGGCAGAGCAGTGTTCAGCAGCCGTGGGAGTAACTGGGGTGAGGTCTGAGGTAGCACTTCCAAAAGTGAAGAACTCTGGGTGTGTAGACACCACCCGCAAACCAGTCAGTGGAACTGCGCTTACATTAACAAATTCCACCCAGGCTTTCCTGATCTCACCACACAGCAAAGCAGTGGGAAAGTTAATAAAGAAAACCTGTCAGAATAAGAAAACAGAATAGGTAACAAGATTTGATAAAAAAAAAAAAAAAAAAACAGGATTACAGTTTGCGTCAAACAGCAGTAAGACAAACCTCCAACAAAGGCATCGGAGAAGTAATGATGGGGTCGAGACGATGATCTAGTCCATGCCTCACAGAGGTCTTGTCCTCTTTAGTCGTGTTAAGTCTCGGCCCTTGGATTTCCAAATTCTGTCGACCACGCACACTCATCAGCCGTCTGACTACAGGGAGGAAAAGAAACAATGATTTAAATCCCTACACAAATTTTAAATACATTACATGCATTTGGAACAGTTCATAAAAATAAGTTTTATTGTCTAATCACTGAAAAGAGAAAAATAAACAATAAAACAACAATATTTATGCAACACTAAAATGGACTGATATAAAATAATATTTTAAATACAGATCACAGCAAACTGTGACTTAAGTGCAAGACAAAAAGTTTGAACACAAAATACCTTCACTAGATTCATCTTCCTCTCCAGTGCTCAGGTTGTAAACCACACCAAGTACATTTAACTCCCCAGTTTGACACGGAAGTAACTTTAACCGAGCCTGAAGTCGTGTGAGAGATAATGAGAAAAGGTTTAAAAAAATAATAATAAAAATAAACTGCATCAGGATGAAGTATTGATAACGGTTGAGAATTAAAGACACAGGAGAAAATTAAAAGGCAATTAAAAGTTCTCACCACTTTAGTTTCTTCTGGACTCATCACAAACTCTGAAATGACTTCAGTGCTGATAATGTCATTCAATGTTGAAGCCTGAAAAAAAACAGATGCTGAATTAAATGAAGACACTCAGAAAACAGCCCACAATTCAACCACTATTATAAAGGAATATGGCACTCACTCCTCCTGCAGCTGCCTCTTTCTCATTAGTGACAGTTTCTCCTGTTGTCTCTCCTTGAGGTCCAGAAAATGTTTTAGGTGTGAATTTCCACAGTAAAGACAGACCAGACAAAGTCAGCGGAACCTTAAGCGGGTTTCGAAACACCACCTCAACAATGATGGGTTCTGAAAGGCCAAGAAAAGAGAAGTTGATGAAATCCTTTGTTTAATTCATATCTTAAGTATGGAGTTAAAACGAGCAGCTAAACTTTAAACCTCATACATTCTGAACATTCATATAACTTTAAATATACACATGATCTAAATTAGTGGCACTTTATTAATCCCAGAGGGAAATTTTGCCACAGCAGCACCAGTACAGCCCCGCTTACCACACTCTGCATTTTAGACGAGAATAGATAGTATGTCCGATTATGCAATAAGCATCCAAGTAAGTGATCAGATGTTGCTGTTTGTATGTAAGCCAAAGTGTCTCACTGAGAGTAAGCAGAATATTTGGTTTGGTCATAACAACCAAAAGAAATAAATTTAAAAAAAAGTTACAATTAGCAGGAATCCCAGAAGTACAAACCTTACTTACCTTGCACCACAGCGAGGGGGCAACGCAGGTTATCGGTGTGGCTACTGAGGCAGTACTGTGTGGGCTGAAAGTTGATGGGCACACTGCCCCTGTTCACCACAGCCACTACCTGCTCTTCCAGCTCTGCCCATAGCTGTGCTTGTTCCCGTACATATTCCTGATCCAGCCACACGTGAGTTGCGGCTTGCTTCTCCCCTGTGAAGATTTAAAATGTTGAATATCATTTCAGATACTAAACATTACATCACTTATTTGTAAAGGTGAAGTGATCCATTAAAAAATGTACAATTTCTAGAATTTATCTAAGCATCAGTCCATCCAATATCCCCAATTTACCTACTGGCATGTCAGTGTAAATCGATGACCAGTATGTAAGACCAATATTAAACTAGCAATATTTATTTAGCATCTAAAATATCAGATGAATCTGGGTATGTGCACGTGTGTGCATTACCCTCCGCAAGTCTGCGTTTGGGCCCAAAGAACATGCGCGTCTGGGAGCTGTGCAGGCAGGGTAATGGCAGCTGAGGAAGAGCGCCATCACTGGCTTCTTGACTTAAATTCTAAGAACAAAATAGCACAGAATAAATCAGTAAGCACTATAAAGCTATTTTAAGAGAAGGTTCTATTGTTTTACGTAAAAAAGGTATGTTATACCTTCTTTTGCATATGCCATTAAAATGATTTTTTTTTGTTAGACCTGTACACTTAATCAGCATGCAGGACGAGTCTCTTACCTTGTACACATAGAGATATTCTCTGAGGAAGGCACTCTGCTGCGTGGCTGTCTGTTTGCTTTCGCTGATGAGAATATGCCGGAAGGCGGCTACGGCGTTCTCCGACTGGCGTAGAGTAAAAGACTGACGGCCGATGGTGAAATTGATATGATCTTCGGCGAGAGTCCAGCCCTTTCCTTTATATACCTGCATGGCCTGGCAGTAACATCTCAGTGCATGTCTTTTCTAAACAGAGTCAACATCCAAGTTAAGCTCAAACTAAATGTGGAAATTAAACATCTATAACCAACAAAATTCATAAAACTGCCTAAAACACAAGATTTGAAATCTGCAAATATGCTAAAGTATTTTTTTTTACATTTAAATATAAACTTAATTCTTACAGGACACACACTTCTTAATCAGTGAATGTAGGACTTTAATTCAGTCCTACTGCCTTATGTGTATGAAATCATGCAATGTGGATAATGATACAACTTACTTGACCAGCTTTACTGTAGCGGTGTCCTGCCAGGATCATATGGAATGCAAACTTCCTAACCATCGGGCTGCGCATATTAATAAAACAGTGAGCTGCTTGTTCTAGAAGGAGAGCGCTCCGTAGATCCGAGTCCTGTAAAATATAAAAACCTGTAAAAATCATCTACGATTTTAAAATAAAATGTGTTTAAGTAGAAACAGGACATTGATTTACCTCACTGGCCATTTTAATGAGAAGAGTTGCAGCATCTGAGAACTTTGCCTGGCTTTTCAACACCTCAGCACTCAACAGAGCACAGCGTTCAGCCAGGACCATGTTCCTGTAATCACAGTTAACAAAAACAATATAAACATATTTAAATAACACACTTTTAAACTATAAACAAAACTATAAAATCTGCCATGACCAAAGAATAAAACCTATAACTAATTTACAAAATGAAATGCTAAGATGATCTCAAGATCAGTGTCTTTTTTATATTATAAAAGAAAGGGATTTTTTAAATATATTTTTTAAACATTACCTTCGTATGGACAATTTCTATGTGTATCTATTATAAACTCACTTGCAGACATCGCGGTAGGTCTGAATTGCAGTCTCCATGTAGTGAGCAGGGTATGGTCTCGCTGCGCCACTTTGCAAAAATGCAGAGACTGCAGCCATTTCCTACACACATACGATTAAATGTAAACATATCAAAGCATTAAAGCATGTGTGTGTGTGTGTGTGTGTGGTGGGTCTTCTTACCAGTGCTCCTGCAGCATACAGCATGGCTTGGTCAGACAGAAAGTCCTTCTTGGCAGTGTGGTAGCAGCTATAAGCCAACTCATAATGCTGAACCAGAAAGCACAGATCAGCCATCTTCCTAATCTGCAGCTCAGGAGCTTCTGGAGGATACCTGAGGTGACGACAATAAAAGGGGCACATAAAAAGGCTGTGTTTCATTTATGAGGTGTATTGATTTGAGCCAAAAGAAACTTCGACCCCTCCCCACCTACACACACTCAGAAGCATGTGCAACAGTACCAGATTAATAAAACTGCTTGTGTCAATAATCTGATATAAAAGGCAGAATATGCAACAACGCACTTACAGCAAACCAGAAGTGTTCTTCAGTTCAGCAATGCTCTTCTCAGGAACCTTGCCTCCCCCAAACCACTTCTTTGTGGCTGAGAATAAAGACCGACTTAATCCTTTTCTTGATACCAGCTAAAGGAATAAGAAAGAGAAAGTGAGTGAGTCACTAAAACTGAAAAAGGACAGAACACACACACAAAAACTAGGTGAGTTGCAATAGTCGGCTAAAAAAAATAAATAAATAACCTAATATTGAAGATTAATCACACAACCGTTTCTGGTTGTATTGGTCATGTGTTTAATGTGATTTGGGTAAAAGACCTGATCATTAAGCTGCCGGATGTTTTTTTCGATGTGTGGCAGCAGTCCTCTGAAGGTGAACTCCTGGATAAACTGGCGAATGTGATCATGATCTGTGAGCGCCAAGCAGGCACCGTGAGTCTGTGTTGTGGCAGTGGGGCTTGATGAAACCCCACTGTGTTTCTGCGTCCTCACTGCATCCATGTCCACATTGTTTACAGACTCGACCAGATCAGTGGGCTGCTCCAGTAAATGGGCGTCAGTCACTGCATCCACAAAAAGCATGACAAAAGTATGTTTACACATGTAATAAAGCATTATTATCAAAGCACTCAGGTTTCTCAAATTTACCTGAGAAGTCAAGGCCATCCACTTGTGAGATGAAGTTATTTTCCCGGACATTATTCACAGTAATATCTTCAAACTGTTCCTATAAAATCATAACGTCTGTTAAAATCTCAGATTTATAATAATTACTTCTGTATCCTACTGTGATTAAAAACCTAATTCCATTAGCAGATTGTACTATTGGTGAGGTGATGCAGTGTGCAACAATGTCGCCTCAGGAGCAGATATTATCGGCTCACATCCTGTTTGCATGTTCTCACCTTGTCTAAGAATGTTTCCTCCCACCTCTTAATAAAAAAATAAAGTGTTTAAAAAAAAATAAAAATAGAAAAAAATGTTTTAAGCAGTTCACTGGAAAGAGAGTGCATACAGGATCACTTGTATACACTCAAGAACGGAACCAAAACTGCTTTCATGGGATTTAGAAGCATTTAAAAATATATAATAATAATAATAAAACAAAAAATAAATAAAAGTATTCACATCTCTAAATCACAAAAACTATTTTATTTATTGTTGTTAATGTTTTTACATATTACTGCCACTCAATATATACCCAATTGGTGCTGATAAAAATATGTTTTTCTTTTTGTGTAGTTTTGTAAATCAGACTTACAGCAGTTTGAATATAGCTCTTCTGAAGATACTGACTCCATGGGTCTGGCATCTGCTCATCTTGTCCAGCAGCATCTGTCCTGGAGTTAATCTTTAACAGGTAACAGCACTGAGTACCGTACCTCTGCTTCATGTCCTCATAGACGGAATCAGCCCTATAAGATGGACAGATGAGGAGACTGTATGAATACAAGGGTCATGTGCTCCTTTTGGATATAAAATAATATGTTGGTGTTAAATTGATGTCACAACTGGACATGCTTAACTGTCAGAAAAGTTATGAGAACATCAAAAAGGATAGATCATTTAAAACACAAAAAAGCCACTGAGCCAAGACACCACACATACTGTTTTTCATCCCCATCGCTGATGTCATGAAGCAGGACGTAGTATTTGAGAGTGTTGGGGATGAACCATTTTGGGTAGGTGAACTCTCCACTGTGCTGGATTCTGTGTTGCTCCTGAGACAGCTTTGAAAACTGGTCAGTGGGAACAGCCTCACTGGACGACACCACTAACATGCCTATGATCTACAGTGAAGGAATGAACACTCACAGGAAAGTAAGCACAGTTAGGGCCGATAAAATTTAAAGGACTTGTTTCAACTATATACATTCTCCAAATATGGGTAACTGACTCATGGGAATAAAGAAATGTTGCATTTGTTAATTAAATTAAATCTAATTATTCAAATAGTTAAGAGAGCAGTCTGTGATAAGTGTATTTTTTGCCGCACCAATAAAAGCAGTTTTGTGGCATGGTAATTATGAACAGAGCTAATCATCACACTGCTCACTTTCTATACATACAGCTGTACATACAGCTCAAATGCAAGTAACAAAAAAAATGTGAAAAAGTGAAAATAAACAGGTATGCGATCTTATAAAGGATACAAGCCAAGTAGTGGTTGAGGAACTCATGGTCTGAAGAAGGCATGGTTTGTAGAAAGCTTTCCCTGTACGCTTCAAACCATGGTGTTGTTGCTGAGAACACACACACACACAATAAAAAATAAGTAGCAGTAGAGCTTGCACTCTCCTACATAGTTTGAAGTCAGACACAGGAAAGGAACTGAGTATCAAAAGAGGAACAAGAGGATATGACATTCAGAATTCTGCAATTAGCTGTGGGAGGAAGCAGAACACAAACACAAAATATAAATGGTTTAACGGTTTTAAGTGCCTTAGGCCTGGTGGCGATGCATCAGCTCCAAATAAATGCGGTCTCCATAAAAGCTGTGTCGTGGTGCAGACAGATTTCATAAATTAATATTTCGATCTGTCCGCCATGAAACATTTATTAGTGCACGAACTGTAAAAAGTAGAAATTCAGAATTACCAAAAATAATAATAAATAAAATCATTTAAGACAAACTTTCAGACAAGATGTGACGAATAAACAGGACTGCAAACATCTGAAACATTCCCAGTAAAAGACATATTAATATGTTGTTTTATAACAGTGGCACCAAGTCAGAGAATAATTTAACCCCGTTATTGGCAAATTAACGATGATGGTTAAAATTTTAAAAGTTGAAAGCATCTAGACATCTGGGAAAGAGAAAGTGCTAAGGAACAGACTGGGAGAAGAAAGATCTGGGAGGCAAATGATTCATTTATTAAGCCATCAGACACAATTGTCTAAAGAGATATTAAGAGAATAAATGAGTTGCATTCTTAGAATATATATATATATATATATATATATATATTTTTTTTTTTTTTTTTTTTTTTTTTTTTTTGGAAACTCACAATCAGTAGAAAAAAGGAGCAGTTATATGAGGAACCTTCACAAAAATATGGAGTTCCATCTTTAAACTAGCAGCCTGATATTTATTACAGTAAAAAGCTCCGCAAAAACTGTAATACAGGCAAATTCTTATATCAAGTAAATATAAGGGGAAAATCTGTTAAAAAGCAGTTTGTAATCTCACAATTTTGGACATTAAATTGAAAAATGCATCATCTTGGCTGGGACAACATTAAGAATCATGCATTTTTTGTTATTTAGATTAAAAAAGATTACAGTTAATAATCAATAAAAAGTAATTACCTTTATTAAACAAAAATCACAATGAGTCATTTACCTCTTTGATTGATCACATACTAAAGCTGCCATCACCAAGTAAGAAAACAGGACTAAACGGACAGGTAGCTACAGCTTTGTTATTAAAAGATGATGATCCGGAGTGAATGGCTTAATTTATAAATAACGGTTTCCCAATTTCTCCCCCCGGCGCAGGTTGTAGCAAGTACCTGTGTAGTATTTGGAGGAGCTGAGCTGGGTGAAGGTTTCTTTCCAGTCAGAGTACCAAGGAATGCTCGCTTTAACCGAGCGGTCTGGGAGAGGAAGAAGGGGGCAGAGATCCAAAGGGTCCGGTTAGACAACAGTGAGAACACACAATCGGCCACAATGCTATGTTCACCCATGGAAATGGACGAGCCCTATTCAGTAAAACATTTGTAAAAGCTATCTCACACTTAACATTTGCCCAACACACAGCAGCCAAGTATCCCCACCATGTTCAGTAATGAACCTGAACATGGTAAAGAGACTTGAGTGAAGAACAGACAGACAAATGGACTGATATAAATATATTACACACATACCCATGACAAAAAGTCAAATTTAGGTACATCAGTTTTTCCTTTCCACTTATTCCTTAGCTTGCTTGTTGATGAATTGGGGCATACCGATATAGTCTTAACCCATAAAGAATTATGAGAATATATGTATGAGGAGGGGCATTAAGTTTAAATGCAATTGAAGCATTTAACTATAATAAAGTATATGACGGTTTAACATACAGATGTTAGACACTTGTGCAAACATAAGCACATGATTATATCAGGGATAGTCATACACCTACTTAACATTAATTGATAAATAAATTAAATGAATATAAAAAATGATGGCTGATGTTTACAATTTGTGGTTTCACCCTAGACCTGTCAATAAAGCTGAAATTTCCATTTAAGTAACATTGTGGTCTTTACTAAAAACAAAAACACAAGTGTTCATGTACAAGCTGATTATAGTGTTAAACCTCAATGTACAAAATTGGAAGTGTCATTGTGGATTTCCTGTTTTAACAGTGTGGCACGTTGTCTTCAGATCTCTGAAGCATCAAGACAACGTACATGAATACCGGTGGGGGATCCAGGATAACCGGGCATTGTTGATCTTTAAACTAAAGCCAAATTTAATGAAAGACTGTACACCACTGACAGCTCCAGCCATTAAAAAGAGGTTGGACCAAAAAAATAACAATAAACACACCTTGGTGAAAGAATGAATTACCATAAGATGCAAAATGAGTTTCTCAAAGTTTACACAGAGGTCAAAACTGCAGAGTGCAGCAAAGGCTCGGTTGTGAAACATCAAAATTTACAGTGCAAGTCATTTTCAAACTTATTTAAGGGATCATTTAAAAACTTAAGTGATCAAAATAAGAGGGAAATGGACACAAAATAAAAGAGAGGAGAAGTAAGGTCATTCTAACAAAATACTGTGCAAGACATACCAGAACAATGTTAATGTAAATGCAACAGTCATCCCCAGGAAAATCATACTTATTTATGGCTCTTCAAAACCTTTAAGTGGCTCACAAGATCAGGGGGTGCAACAAAAAATGATGTTCCACTGTGCATTATTAACCCTAGCACAGACACAGCATACACACGATAAGGTCTTACCAGAATGTTATCCACATGTACATGCAAGAGACAAGGGCGAAGAAAAAGAAAAGTGAAATTATGAATAATGACAGTCAGTGAAACACATTCATCTTAAAGTGCTCATATTCTTAACAAAAGAAACACAATGTTCAAAAGGAAGGTAAAAAACATATTTTCTTTGACGAGTAATTTTTGGCTCTTACTTGAGTCATTCTCTCTTTTGTTATTGTTTATTGAACTTGTCCATTTCTACATTTCCTTGCTTTCTTGTTTCAACCCTCACTCCTCCAGTTCCAGTTCATATCACTTTCTCAGAAGACATTTTTTACTGCATATTATAAAGTGTGTATAGCACACAAACTATTTTAAATTATAACGCCAGATAAAAACAATAAAAAAAATAAATCACATGACAAACACCACCAAGTCATTATGTATGTCACATAAGGAAATCAATATAGAACAACCATGTGAAACAAAAATAAACAAGCAAATATTATAATGTGGACCCCATATATCAATAGCTTATTTTATCTACATTTAGCAGCAAGAACTTAAAGCATGTTTCTCTTACATCGCTTTAGAAGAATTTTGTCTCACTTTTCTTTGCAACACCTCTTTAGTTTGGGGCCTTTTAAATTCCTCATCACAGCATTTAAATGGGGTTACAGACTTTGAACGGGCCACTGCAAAAATTATTTTGCCAACTTGCTTTCCCTTCTTCTGAATGCTTTTTGTCTCTTTCCCCACTGTCCCTTTCATTCTGGGGTTGAGGACACTCACCGCTTAGATTGAGGTCATAGTCACCAGCTGTGATGACGTTAGCTGCTGGTCCTTCAGGAGGCTGACAGGCTGATACGGTCTGACTCAGAAACCTGTGCAGCTCAGTAGACTGCAGTGGCCGTGTATTTAACCCAGTCACGCTGATCCGCATCCCCTTCACCATCACGATCTGGTTACTAGGGTCACGCAGGTGACCTGCAAGTACAATACCACATGCAGAAAAGGCATATTGTTAAATGAGAACAAGTATCAATTGATCTGCTTTACTGGACAGTATTACTACATGCTTTTAAACTTCAGTATCTGTAAATGTATTACACGTCAAACCATAACAACAGTTTCTAACAAATAAAACGTAGATGTGTTAATTTTCTAAATGTGCATTAGTTTATTAGTGAACATCACAGTTCTGCAGTGACACTAATGCAGTGGGGAGGTTTTAGTGCAACAGTGCTGCTGTATTTCCATTTAAACAAATCAGTGACACTGTTGGGATAGGAATATCGCACTGACCAAATAATAGCAGAAGATAATAGCTGGATGGTTTTTCTTACTGAACCTGAGGGATTGCACATGTGCCAAATTTCCATGTTTCCCTTTAATGCATCTTTTAGTTCTGGTGGTGCTGTTAGTAATGGGACAGACACAGATGTGTTGGACTTTGCAGATTTCCTCTGTTGAGGTTCACAAGCCAGCAGAATGGAAACCAAAAGAACATGTTGGAATCATTCCGTTCGGGTTGACTAGAAAACAAAATCAAGCAAAAGTTCTAGCATGTTCTCCTCTCAGCGCTGGGGATTCCCGGTTCGAATCCCCATCTGGGTGGAGTTTCCATGTTCTCCCCGTGTCCACGTGGGTTTCCTCCGGGTTCTCCGGTTTCCTCCCACAGTCCAAAAACATGGATCAAGTCAATTGAATTCTCTAAATTGCCCCATATAGAGTGTGTTTGTGTGCGTGTCTGTGTGAGTGAGTGTGTGCCCAGCGATAGATTGGCGCCCTGTCCTGGGTGTATCTGCCCAGCGCCCGAAACGTTCTCCCCTGAATGGGCATGGGAACCCCCCCCTGCGACCCTAATAGAGGATAAAGCAGGAGATAATGAATGAATGAATATTGTATTGTGAATTTCCACATTGTGGGACAAATAAAGGTCTATCTTATCTTATATTGGCTCCTGGGGTCATATCATATCATATGAATTTTATTTACAAACTATTTATTCGGGCGGCACGATGGCTTAGTGGTTAGCACGGTCGCATCTCAGTGCTAGGGATTCCCAGTTCGAATCCCCATCTGGGTGGAGTTTCCATGTTCTCCCCATGTCTGCGTGGGTTTCCTCCGGGTTCTCCGGTTTCCTCCCACAGTCCAAAAACATGGATCAAGTCAATTGAATTCTCAAAATTGCCTCATATAGAGTGTGTATGAGTGAGTGTGTGCCCAGTGATGGATTGGCGTCCTGTCCTGGGTCTATCTGCCCCAGCGCCCGAAACGTTCTCCCCTGGATGGGCATGGGGAACCCCCCCCCCCTAATATAGGCGACCCTGATATAGGATGTAACGGAAGATAATGAATGAATGAGTTCTGAAAAGCCTCACACTCCGCTACATCAGTCACCATCACTGCTCGCTGCTCGGGGATCAGCTGTTTAAAGAGGGTGTAGTCAGCCGATTAGCTTCCCCTGCTAACCAAAGAGGCTCAAAGTTTCGAAACACAGCAGCAGAACTGGCAACAACGAAAGTTTGCGAACACATCAGATCTGCTGAGTGAAAGAAAATGTGCCTGCTTCATTAAACATTCATCTAAAACACTCGGGTTACCGGCGACCGATCGGGTAGCAAAGGGAAAACCGAAGGGCCGTTTGAACGCAGGACCGGGGCCGTGTCTCAATCCTAGTCTAGTGTGCTAGTCCGTCCTGCTTGTAATACAGTGGCTGCTGCAGGGTAGGGAGCAGCGGACAGGCTCGGGATGGTGCCTTCCTGTGCGGTTTGGGACGCGTCCCCCAGCAGCTCTTCCTGTCACCTGCCCGAGAAAAGCCAGCGATAAAGCTCGACGGGCTTCTGCTCGGTTGCAGACGGGCGGCTTTACGCGGTGGGCGCCGGCATTCCGGCGGCGCAGGGCGGCACATACCTTCCGAGGTCAGCCGGCAGAAAGGCCGCAGCAGTTCGGGGAAACTCAGGTTGTTTTTGCGGCTCACTCGCTCGGCGTCGTCGCTGCACAGCACAGCCACCATGGGCACGAACGAGTCCTGGATAAACTCCTGCACGGACTGCGCGCACCGAGCCATGGCGGCGCGTTCGGCGAGCTGAGGCGAGCGCCGTGAAAGAGTCCGAAAGCAACTCCTCTCACTGACAGCCCGCGGCAGCCATGTTGTATCCTAACAGCCGAGTCGCCTGCTAATTGATTTAACTCCCATCGAACACCGCGGCTGTCAGGCGACGGCAGCGACGGGCCGTATCACAAATGTCTATCCGGTGAAAACAAAGTGCCCTGGAAACCTGGCGGTTTGGGTCCCGAATAACCCTATGTAGGGCACATATAAAGGATTCAAGGGCGGGTTGAGATTCAACCATGTGACCCGCTGGCCTTCATAATAAGAGTATTCAGCTCCGTGGCCAAAGAAGCGATGTTTTATTTTAGACAATGTGATATTTGTTCTGTTTCATGAAAAAACGAATAAATAGTTTCATTCATTCATTATCTCCCGCTTTATCCTCTATTAGGGTCGCGGGGGGGTTCCCCATGCCCATCCAGGGGAGAACGTTTCGGGCGCTGGGTAGATACACCCAGGACAGGGTGCCAATCCATCGCTGGACACACACTCACTCACTCACACAGACACACTCTATATGGGGCAATTTGGAGAATTCAATTGACTTGATCCATGTTTTTGGACTGTGGGAGGAAACCGGAGAACCCGGAGGAAACCCACGCGGACACGGGGAGAACATAGAAACTCCACCCAGATGGGGATTCGAACTGGGAATCCCTAGCGCTGAGAGGCGAACATGCTAACCACTAAGCCACCTGAATAAATAGTTTATAAATAAAATTCAAATGATATGAAAATTAAACATTGTTTCCTTTAATGAAATATGTGCATTTGATTTTATTCACTCAGCTGCACAGGAAATTTAAATTTTGTACATTATTAGAAGGATGATGTCAGAATGAGACCCCCGGAGCCAATATAAGATAAGATAGACCTTTATTTGTCCCACAATGGGGGAATTCACAATACAATATTCATTCATTCATTATCTTCCACTTTATCCTCTATTAGGGTCACGAGGGGTTCCGCATGCCCATCCAGGGGAGAACGTTTCGGGCGCTGGGCAGATACACCCAGGACAGGGCGCCAATCTATCGCTGGGCACACACACAGACAGAGTCACGCACACAAACACACTCTACATGGGGCAATTTGGAGAACTCATGACTTGAGCCATGTTTTTGGACTGTGGGAGGAAACCGGAGAACCCAAAGGAAACCCACGCGGACACGGGGAGAACATGGAAACTCCACCCATATGGGGATTCGAACCAGGAATCCCTAGATTCGCTGAGAGGCGAACGTGCTAACCACTAAGCCACCGTGCCGCCCCACAATACAATATGATTCATATAAAAGCCAATTTTTGCCACTAAGAAGAAAAAAGGGCAAAATATCTTAGAAATCTGACTTCTGAAATCTGAGTTTGGAACACATACACATTTCACATACAGATGCACCCAAACGATGCTTTATGTTAAACCAGTAAGCTCAGGAGCACAGAGAGGCTGCTGCTGTAGCAACTTAAATAAGGCATGGGAAGAGGTTCCGGATTCAACCGGTCTATATTTTATCATTAGGGTACATAGGGATCCTGTAATATTATAAACAATTTTTAAAGATGTGTCGTCTCATCGTCCATTTCTTTTCAAACTTTAATAAAATTGACTTAATATGCAATTATGTGCTTATGGTGCCCTCTGGGTCTGTCCAGTGTGCATGTTGCTGCCTCATGGTGACGCTCAATATTACAGTAGGAACTTTATTGGGAATCTCAATCTTCGCCACTGCTACTACATTGATGATATTACTGTGAGCATACACACGCACGCTGATATTTCAATTACAGATCTATTCATTACTACTGATTTTTTCCCCCTTAACAGAACATAACAGATTGTTGAAATTAACATGCAGGATGTGATCTGGAGATCTTGGAATCAACAGAAATAATTATTAGTTATTGAATACAGGCAAGGTGGCTTAGTGGTTAGCACGTTCGCCTCTCAGCACTAGGGATTCCCGGTTCGAATCCCCATCTGGGTGGAGTTTCCATGTTCTCCCCGTGTCTGTGTGGGTTTCTTCCGGGTTCTCCGGTTTCCTCCCACAGTCCAAAAACATGGATCAAGTCAATTGAATTCTCAAAAAAAAATTGCCCATATAGAGTGTGTCTGTGTGAGTGAGTGTGTGCCCAGCGATGGATTGGTGCCCTGTCCTGGGTCTATCTGCCCAGCGCCCAAGATGTTCTCCCCTGGATGGGCATGGGGAACCCCACTGCGACCCTAATAGAGGATAAAGCGGGAGATAATGAATGAATGAATACATCAAGGGGGTATGCCAAGTGTGTCTTCTCAGGACAAATGCTTTGAGTTTTGCTAAAAATGTAACAAATCCAGTGTTTAATGTGTATTTGAGATTAAGTCCAAGCATTCTTATTTTGCACTTTATAAATAACATAAAACCTTCAATGCCTTATAACCCTATCAGGATATTTTTGCTGTATAACTTGTTTGTGTGTTTGAAAGTTTGACCTTGCACATTCATCATTTTCTGCCTTTTATTTGATGTGCAATACATCAGATTTTTTAACCATACACCACACACAAAAAAAAAAAACCCTGTGTTAAATTTAAATTCTGAATAAATGAGACTTTTAAGCAAAATTTGTTCAAAAATGCAAATTTATTGTCATCTTACAGAATTAGTAAAGGTACAAGTCAAAAAACAGCTAGTTCAGATGAGAAAGACCACATCTTCTGACATCATCACCTGGTTATCATCCTGCATGCGCTCCAGCAGCATTTTTACCTCCTCCTGGTCAAACTTTTCAGTCTGGCCTTTGTTGATGTGGGTTAATAGCTCAGGAATTGCCACAGACTGGGACCTGGTTATCTTGAATGCCTTTAACAGGGCTGCCTTAAAAACCTTCAATCTGTAATGTTATATTGTGTATATGGTTAGTTTCTAATATTTAGTTTTTGCTGAAAATGGCTATTAATGCAATACAAATTAAAATTTATTAAAGTATTTAGTCATTGTATTGTAAGAAATATATTTGTTATAAAAACAAGCTACTTTGCATTTTAAATCACAGTCACAAAGCATTTTTCCATTGGTAGATTGGACATAATATTTGAATAACAATTAATTATATATGATAGCTGGGATTAATTATAGGTCTATAACCCAGTATAACCAAGTATAAACCCTGTGAAAAAAAAGCTGGTTTATCTACACATTAAAATTATTCCAGTTTAAGGCCATTAAAGCTTATGACAGTATTGAATTAATGAGTTAGTTTAAACACTACAATGTTTCGGTTTGACTTCTCTGTAGTTGAAAATGAGGTCAATTTGAAATATGTACTAGAAAGGAAGAGTAGTTACCGGTCTTGACTGATGTCAGTTTTCATCCTCTGGCTGCTTCTTTGAGATGCTGGTCTGGTTTTCTGACTGGGCTGGGCTGAAGACAGAACAAAAATTAAACTGTTCTTATGTGAGTGCAGAAGACAGCAAGTGTCATTTTAGATAAAAAAAAAAAAAAAAAAATCGTACTGTTTTCATCCTCTGTAAAGTCATATGGATCTTCAGACTCGTCTTCTGCTATAGTTGTATTAGTATCGTCTTTCGAAACACGAGATCGTTTCCTGCAAATGATCTCCATGAAACTTAAACAAAACACTATAACACCATTAAATAGTTTGAACAGAGAGACACACACGTTAATTGGATGCACAACAGTTCCTAATAAATTGCTCGCTGAATTTACAATTTTTATTTCACTACCTGACATTCCTCTGACTCTGAGTTTCCTGACTCAGAGTTTCATCCAGTTCTGCTTCCACACCATCTTCAGGAATCTTCCTCTTTTTGTTCTTGTCCAAAATCTAAAAAAAAGGTAAAATTAAATAGAGATTGGAAATTCTTAAAATGGTATATACATAGATATTTATTTTTTTAAATTCCCATTTCATTTTCTGTTCTGTAAACATGTCTGGGTGAAAATACAAGCTCCATGAATTACTAGTTTTATTTCAAACTAACAGCAATCGTATCCAGTTTTAGTGAGTGACAGTACATCCTAAACTGCACAGCTATGATGTCGTTTTGTGGTGTTTGTGCCATAACTTTATTTAACTGTGAGCTTTTTCCAGTCAGTAAGAAAATGTGTGCATTTAGGTTTGGCTTTCTTTGGTACCTTTTTGAAGTATGCATACTGCATAAGCTCCAGAGCAGCTTCTGCATCACCCAGGTCAATAGTTTTACTCATGCGGGCTTTAGCATGGGCAGTTGCTAATCTGATCATAGTCTCTAGGGCACGAGCAGTCACAGGTGTCGTCTGTACACATGTGACAAACATTAAAAAAAAAAAAAAAAAAAAAAGTTCATTTATAGAAAAAAATAAATAAATAAAAATAAAATAGCATGGCTACTCACCCTTGCCAAATCATTATTGACCTGATCATGGCTTCTGAGTTTGGCATATTCTTCTGCTATGTGATCTGAAGCCTCCTGAGTAAGAACTGGTCTCACAAATTTTGCCACATGGATGTATTTTCTAATGAACTCCATCGTGACAACCTTTTCCCTGCATTATTATTAAAATGGCATAACTTATTGAGCAGTGATCTTACAAGATTATTCGAGATGTCAGGTTGCATTGATAGTTTGGTATGTTAGGTAACGGTGGGGAGTATTGACCTACTTTTTCTTTTTGTGTCCATAAAGAACATTGTCTTTTTTCTCATAAATCTGTAGTTCCTGTTCTGTAGCGTCTGTGATATTGGGGTCTTCTGTAGCAAATATATCCACTGTACTTCCTAGGGCCATTGCTGTTATATACACAAAGGAATTAGCACAATTAGACAATTATAATACTAAAGTGATGTTTGCAAAGCTGTTTGAAACTACAGTGTATTAACTGTTAATAAAAAAAAAAAAAAAAAAAAAAAAAAAAAAAAAGTATACATATTGAATGTGACTGAGCATGAAAAATTGTGTCATAATTCCACAAGCCAGTTCACGCTATAAGCATTTACTGAAAGATTCTAGAATAAGATATGCATTGATTATAGTTCTCACCCACTCCCTCTTGTTCCCCTGGGGGTCTGTATCTGTGCATGCGCAAAACATGCTCGGAAATCTCACGGTCACTCTCTGAATCCATCTGATCGAGGACAATAAAGAGCAGATCGAATCGGGAGAGTAGGGAGTCTTGCAGCCCAATGTTCTCCATTGGGGATTTGTATTGGTCATACTGTGGAAAAAGAAGAAAAAGGAAAAAAAAAAAATCACTCACAATCAGTAAAGCTAAAACTTTATTCTTTTTCTTAATAAATGTACATGGACAGAGGTCTTCCTGCAACCTCACCCTTCCATAGACAGGATTAGCAGCAGCCAGCACACTGCAGCGTGCATTCAGTCTGGCTTGAATTCCTGCTTTAGCAATGGTGACTCTTCCTTGTTCCATCACCTCATGAATGGCAGTGCGATCCATGTCAGACATTTTGTCAAACTCATCAATACACACAACCCCTCGATCAGCAAGGACCATGGCCCCTGCTTCTAAACGGCGCTCACCTAAAGGATACAGTCACGTCTAAAATGTATGGTTGTATGACACTGTAAATAAATTTTAATGACTAGATGAACTGATTATGAATTTTAAATTTGTATTATTTAAGATGTGTGATCAGCTGGGTGTCAGCACTAAGCTTAATGGCATTTTCACAGATGACTGACATTGTGCAGTAATTTTGGATGATCATCATGGTGTTTACTGGACACTTCCTGTGTACACATCTGTAAGCTTGCTAGTAATCATACTAATTTTGCATTATTGTTCTAAGCTAATAATTTAGGTTTATGGCTTTGTGTGCACAAAACATCATAGAATTCATCATGTCTATTTTGAACAAACTGGATTCAGACAAATCTGATATTGCTATTGTATGAAGCAGCCAGGCTTTTGCTTTATCTGGACACATTAACATCAGGTCACATTGAGTTTTATTCACCAGTTTCTTGATCTGTGGTAACTGCCGCAGTAAGTCCCACTCCTGATGACCCCCGTCCAGTGGTGGGAATAGCCCTTGGTGCTGTAAACAGGACATACCTCAGTAATTGAGATTTGGCCACTGACGGATCACCTAAAAAACATAAATAAATAAAAAAATTAATGATTTTTAAAAGATTTTCACCAAAGCAGAGGATGAGTATGATCTCATGAAATTATTTGTATAAATTAACTACCATTAAAAATATTTTTTTTTCTGTAAATTAATTATATCTTTGTAAAGTTACATACATACATATACACACACACACACAATTATTTTAATTACTGTTTAACCTATGAGAAGGATGTTGATGTCTCCTCGAATGCGTGTTCCATTCTCTAGGTTGGTCTCATTGCCTCCCAGCAACAGACACAAGATGGCCTTCTTTATGTATTCATGGCCATGTATGCTGGGGGCTAATGAGCGACTCAGGTGCTCGAACACATCCTAAAAGCACACAGCAAAGTTTACATGCCATTAGCATGAAGCACTAGAAACCATCCGAGACAGACGAAACCTTTTAAAACGTTCATCCAGCTTACCTTGGAGTGAGTTTTACAAAATTTCTTGATCTTCGCAACATCACCAGCAGAAAACGTGGGAACAATTTCTTTACTCATCAGCTTCACATTATTCACCAGCAATATAGTTCTGCACACAACCAAAACTTAATGCAAAGACCTAAAGGGATTTTAGATTGAACTATTATTGTTCTGGTAAACATGATCGCACCTAAATGTTCCTGAAGTAAATCCCCCTTGTTTGGCAGGTAAACAGCGATACACACCCACTAACTGCACACGATCTCCTGGTTTTACTTTGTCCACAAGGTCGTCATCGGCAATGATATCGACAGAGCGGGGCAGCTGGCCAGCAGGAGCCTTCTCCGGCATCTCCTGGATGGTTAGAGTCTGGTGATCCTTGTAGTAGCACAACCCAAATTCTGTTTCTAGTGGATTATTCTCCTCGTCCTGCACACAGAGTCCATTAAAACAAATAAAAGGTCTTAAGTTATTCAACTTGGTCTTAATTAAACAAGACATACCTTGGTGGGATAAATGGCACTAGATGGGAATGCATCCAAAGAAGTCAGATCAGTATATTTCCTTTCCAAGGTTTTCTTGGTGGTTGGGCAGTAGTGAACACTTCGCATTATCTTTGGTCTGACCAGTGAGCCTGAAACAGTAATGTAGCACAGAAACTGTAAGATAGATTGGCCTTAAAACTTAAACACTACTGCAAACACTACACTCACACTTAGTCACAATGCCCTCCACACAAACTAGATTCCCCAGAAAGCGGGCACTAAGTGAACGAGGAGACACATGCTTATTTCCAAAGCTGCCTTCAAATCCAACATGGAACTCATCGAACTGCTTAGCGTAGGTTGCATCAATTGAGGCAACCAGGTCCTTCAGTGCTCTCTGGAATGCACTGAGCTCCATGAAAGCATTTTTCAGGAGTCTGTTAAATCAAAAAACAGACAAATATTAGAACATTAAAGCCACTAATATTATTTGACAGTTGTTTCAACTAAAATCCATAGGGGTACAAACTCTTTGGCTCGTTTCTCATTCCTTCTCCGCAGGTCATTAATGTTGACAATGAGGCGAGATTGGCTTTCAGATACCATACTTCTTACCTTCTCATGATAAACACCCTGGTCTTGCTGAAATCATACCACAAGATCACAGGAACATAAAAAGACAACATGTATTAACTTGTATAATACATGATACAGGGTCATCCATCTTTTGCTTTATTACTGCAAAATCATTAGCTTGATCTTTTTCACGTTTATTTCTTAAAAAGAACCCAAAACATAATTAAAGCAGTTATTTAAATAATAATTTTATTTTAAAATTCCTGTACTTTACTTATAAGAGCATGATTTGCTTTAAAATGAGATGCTGAAGTATCAAGAGAATACCTAGTTAGAAAAAAAACATACATTTTTTAGCTATTTTTTTATCTGAAAATAGTACATACATCATCATCCAGAAAGTCCAGGTATTCTCTTTGTGCCTCCCGTAATTCAAGGTCCTCAAAACCACCATCCATCATTTTAACAAACCTATTTAAAGATCCTCAACCTAAAGAAACCAAAGCACAAAGGGGAAATGCAGTTGGTGTAGCTTGTGGTGATTTCCCACTCATATTAAACAGCCACTGACAAATTTAAGAAAAGAATGGTAAAAAAACAAACTTAAGTAGTACACATAACACATTCATTTCACAAACTACACTCATATTAAGGTATTTTATATTTAATACCTGCAGTCTTTTGATAATGTCTGGATATTTCAGGATATAAACCAAAGCCAGTATTACTCAGTGAAAAATAAGCCTTTACATTACTTAGATATCAAGGAGACACTAAAAAATACAGGTATGTGGAGTTCGCAGGTCTGGGAACCAATCAATATACTAATTAGACAATTAAGCTTTGCCAGCTGATGTCATGAATTAGGAGCCTATTTAAGCACTAAGGCCCAGTGCTCTTTTTATTGCACAGTGTTTTTTTTCTTCTGGTTTGGTTAGTAACTCCTACAGTAAAAGGTTATGGTGGATTCAGAAATAAACTGGGTTCAGTCTTATATATGTGGTCTTCAGATCTTGAAAATTTTGATTACCCATTTTAAAGTTGTACGGTCATCTCATATTGGACATAAATGTTATCTTGGTTAAAACACAGTTACAGGTTATTTTTAAACAATCCTGTTTTGCATTCACACAACTCAGAACTAAGAAGTCTTGTTTTCTGCATTCCAGTCATCTACGCAACTATTACTTGTTTTTTCACATTACTGACATCTCCATGGTTCTTTATAAAATAGTAGAGCACAAAAATATCAACCTACAACAGTGCTTCTCAATTATTTTCTGTTAAGCCCCCCTAGGAAGAAGAAAACATTTTGCGCCCCCCCCCCCCCCCGTACATGACAAAATGGGATGAAAAAGTATTTTTACATGCCCACTGTAGTATCATTTGTCTATGAAGTTGTTCTAAGTACACCTCTTTTATAACAATGTATCCTTATTAACAATAAAGAAAACAATAAGGAAAGAAATATAGATCAACTTAGAACAAATAATCATTTTATTAACTTTGTTTTTTAGTTTGTAACAGAAACGAATGAAATCCTTATTTAAACTAGAAACATATTTGAACTGACTGGCATTTGATACTAAAGAATTAAATGAAATAAAATCAATAAATAATAATAAATTATAATTCATCAGCAATATTAATTCAGGAGCACAATTTATTAACACTTTAACCTACAAAATTAAATTGAATACAACAAATTGTGCTGTTTTTTTTTTTTTTTTCAAAATAAAATCAAAATAAGGAAATCAGAACTAATGTCTTCAACGTGCCCGTTCTGCAGCGCACAGCTTTTCTGAAGTAGCTTTCATAAAGCGTTATAATTGCTTGCTGTACGCGTCACGTTTTCGATTAAAAACTCAAGCGGTTATCAGCGTGATCGGGGTGTAATGTCTTTAAGTGACGCCTTCATTTATTTGACTTCACGCTGTCCGCTGCCAACATTTAAAGACACAGAAGACACACCAGTCTTTCTTCGTCTCCACCTTCGTTACAGTGAAACCAAGCGCTACATACACTTTCCTCGTTTTAACTTTCGGTTGACTTTTCTTGGTCTCATTATCTTTGTCTCTCTCCGCCTTTCTCTCCGTCATTCCTGTTAAATATTTTTCCGTGTTGTCTCTTGAGGGTTTGTTTAGTACACTTAATATCACTTGCTTTGTGATATCTTGTTATGCGCCCCCCCAGGCACCGCACTGCGCCCCCCCAGGGGGGCGCGCCCCACTATTTGAGAAGCACTGACCTACAAGCAATGAGCTTCTTTTAGCCTCCTTTTTTCCGAAAGTCATTAGGCTTTAAACTTCTAGTTAGGCCAGAAGGACAAATGAGGTCACATAAGACAAATACGTTTTTTTGCACTATATTCACTTTATATCACCTCCACTACTGGGCACTTTAATATTGTCACTGTTGACACTTTTACCTACATATACTATATGTCTACTTCAGTAGTGCACATTATATTTTATTTATCTTTAATTGTTATATTGCTTCACTGCCCTCCAATTGTGATGGGCTTAATTGCATTTATTCTTTTTCTTATTACTACTATTATTGTTGTATATTTAATATTTGTATTATTGTACTGCTAGTGGCTGCTAAATTTTCTCCGGGATAAATAAAGCTATCTAACCATCCGTCTGTCCGTCCGTCGGTCCATCCATTGGACTAGAATCTGTAATCCTACAACAACAAAGTGCATTTATATGATGTGTAATTTATGAGATCAAGAGAAACAAGGCAGTGAATGAAGTGTATGCTATCATGCTACCATTTATTGAAAGCTTAATACAACAAAACTGTATTACAGAATACAAAGGGTCTTTACTGTGTGCATCCCTGTGTGTGTTTCCTTTAAGTGTGACTATATTTTTCGAATGACCGGATATATGATCACTATGACATCAAAGACAGAAGTCTGAATGTATTAAATGGTATTTATTTTTCTCCATGAACTTTCAACATAAAAAAAAACATAGTACTATATATGTCCTAAGTTATGTCATTTTTTTGACATTTTATGTAACCCTACAAAAAGATGTTTAAAAAGGCCTTTTTGCTTTATTAAAGTTTTAATTAATTAATGTAGCTGTTTTATTTGCAGTTCTTTCCTGTCATTCAACATACTACATATTCACCCTCTGTTCCTACTTATTTCTACTCCCATGGTAAATCATGGGTTGTGGGTTCTTATGTCAACACTACTACTGTTAAAGTGTGTTTTAATCCTGCAGTCACTCAGCATCATTACACCTTCCATGAACCATTCTGAATAAGAGTATCTGCAAAACTTTTCAAATGATAATGTAGTGCACCAAACTCTGCTTTTGCGGTTTCAAATGTAACTAGATTTTCATTTTAATTACTTGTGACACACTTTTGACAAATAATAAAAAAAAAAATAAAACATCAGTACTGTAATATAAATTTTATATTATTACAAACCCATGTACCCTGTCTTTGTTTAGCCCTCCACCTCCTTTGAGGAAAATTTTAAGTGGAACACTAAGTTTGCTTTATATAAGCTTTACTTACATCCACATTCCATATTTGTTATTAATGATGACAGCGAAGAAGACTTGCTTTATTTCTGTGCTCTAATAATGACTGTTTTATTCTGCCCAAGGCTTAATTCTAAGCTGATTTATATACAAAATGTGTGGGTATGTGAGGGAATACTGTATATATAAAATATGCATTTGTGTTCTAAAACACTCATCTCTTAGTTTGGTCATTAGACTTTAAAGGCTTGTTTTTTTTCACAATCACTGGCTCCGCACTAATTCCATTATCTGTTGGTTGTAAGACTTCTATTATATTTCCCTGAAGTTGTGGCCCTCTCAGGTCTTCCTGAGACACTACATTTGAGATAGCCAGTGACCCTTCGCTGAGCTGGTTTGGGCTTGCCACAAAGCCACCTACCATTACATTGTCCTGCATCATCATGTGTGATCCATCAATTACATACATTCCATGTTGTCCTATGTTGCCTAGTACTGCATTATTGCCCTGAAAGACTAACCCTTCTGATCCTGTTGCTCCATTTATTAAGTACAAACCGTGTGATGGTTTCTCATCGAGAATCACAGCACTTGGAACCTGTTGTTCCACCAAATAGTAAATAGGCTGCTGTTGCACAAACACTGTAGGACTAGTAGTAATGCTGGGAAGACTGACTGCGGTATTGCTAGTCATGGTCATGTTGATGGAGTTTTGTTCTGTTATAGATTGATCAGACTGTGTAACATTAACAGCATTGCTGCTCACAAAACTTTCAGTTTTGATGCTGGTGCTTTCTGAACTAACAATTTTTTGATTTACTTCAGATTTGAGAATTGAGGGTGGTGGGCTAGGATTTGGAGGTATGCACAAATGTGCCAAAGTTGTGAATTTTGGCCCTAAGTTATTAAGAAACTCCAAGTCATTATCTGACTCGATTAAACTGCGGCACCCAATAGAGCCAACAGGGGAACATCGACCTTCATCACAGTGTTTCAGCAGAAGATCATCTGGTGCCATGGCATTCAGACAATTTACTTTCTGCAAAATAGAACAAATTAAGGTTTAAATTAGAAATTAGTGTTAGTATATATATATATATACAAAGACATGTGAAATTAATATCTTAATGTACCTGTGAGAAATAATCTAAGAGCATGTGATCTGGCAGTGCCATTCCATCAGAGCTTTCATATGTGGAGTAGAAAGTGTTTTCATTATTAGAGTACATAGCTTGCTGAGTTGAATAATGATGGTTTTGGAACTCAGAATTAGTGTTGTAGAACATATCCATAGTTTCTACATTTTGCTGCTGGTTGTACAATGCTGCTGCACCATAGCCCTGTGGCACGGAGATCAGTTGGGTCTGGCTGGTGAGATTATCTGTCATTTCTTTGGTTTGAATACTTGGCAAAAAATTGTTCTGGTTCTGAAAGTGTAGACACAGGACGTTTTCAGAATTAAGCTGGCACAGTATTTGAAGTAAGACACATCCCATGACATTTAGCAAAACACTTATATATATATAATGCAGTGTAATACCAGGTTTTCCTTAACATCTTCCCCTTGTCCTTCAGTTTTATATTTGATAAGAGTTTCCATTGCTTCGAATGGTAGTTCTGCAAAACCACCAACACCCCTGCACTGGCAAAACAACAGGAGTAGTGGAACCACTGTGGAGAAAGCAAATGGCTGGGTGTTATTATAACACGTATATTCTATTCTATTCTATTCTATTCTATTCTATTCTATTCTATACACACATCTGTAATATGTTACTCTGTAATAAATTACTCAGGGATCTATTGACAATGCTCCACAAACGACTTTTAAAATGTGTACAATGATGATGAAAATTGTCCAATATGTATGAACTCACACATCAACAGAAGAAGACCCATTATGAGTGATCCAAAGGCCGGAAGTCCAACATTGCCCATAAAACCTTGTTGTTTGGCTCGTGTGGCACCACAGGCAGTACCTTCTGCACATGTGCAGACTTCCAGTTTTAGCTTTTGATGGTCCTTACATGCCAGACCTTGCATGTCAAAAATCTCCATAGTCAGCTCATAAAAACCTGGCCACAAAACTTCCTTGGCATGGAAGCTCACTGTTGTGTCTTAAAAGGATTGAGAAAGAATTCCATCGCATTATTGTCTGGATTAATACTCAGATAGGGTCTGTTAATGAATATTGGTATAAATACAAGGTCTATATGCTTTTATTTTAATACCATTTTTGGGCACCATTTCCCACTTTCCTTGAGTCATTTTTTCAATCAGGACAAATTTATAAGGTGCTCCATTTGGACGGACATCCTCATCAAATGCAGTAACATTAACTGTCAGAGTATCTGAACAGATAATCTGGTGGGTGCTGGTCAGTTCAGGACAGTGGTCATTTGAATCCTGCACTTTCAAAGCTATTGTTCCTGTAACTGTTTTTGGTGGCACGTCTATTAAAAATAAAATAATGTTATCAATAAAGATTCAGGTTAAGCACAGTGTAAAGAAGAAAAGATATTGCTTATAACAAAAATCTACAATTTTAAAGATATTTCAAAATGTTCTTACCTTGGGTCATGACAAGGATCTTGGCATAGTAGGTCCCATTGACCAGGAAACTGGACTCTCGATCTGGAATCTTTGTAAGTGTAATTTCTGACGTTGCCTCATCAATACTAATCCAGTTATCTGGATCATGGGCTTTTGCATACCTGCAATTCATGATTATTTCTGCAAATGTTAAAGAAGCCACATAACACAGTAAACAGATATAATGAAATTCTAAATGAGATATTGTCAGGAGTGCACATTTCAATTGTTCAATTGTTACTTTTGTTCAATTGTTACTTATTGTTGTCTGTATTGGTTTATATACACTACAACAAATTCAAGTCTACTTAAGGCTGATTCTTTAAAAAAAAAAAAAAAAAAAGAGTTGTGCACTCCTGTTCAACATCATTTTGAATTTTTTATTGAACTTGCCTGACATTTTCTGCTAGTTTCCCAGTGTCTCCATCCAGTGCAGGGAAGGAACCAATAACAACAGGAACTTTTAATTCCTCTGGGTTTTCCAACACAGAAAATTCCTTTACTGGTATTGAAAAACTGGGTCCTTCTGGTAAATTGTTTACAGAAATTGATATTGGATAGCTTTTGCCCCCTGGATTTTTACCAGGTTTAGTCCCAGGTTTGGAACCAGGCTTGGTGCCAGGCTTTGCACCAGGTTGAACTCCAGGTTTACCCCCTCCACCAGCACCGACGCCTGCCCCAACATTTACATCTGCCCCTGCATCCAGTCCTAATCCTGCATCAAGTCCTAATCCTGCATCCAGTCCTAATCCTCCGTCTAATCCTAATCCTATTCCTGCATCCAGTCCTAATCCTGCTTCTCCATCTAAATCAAGACCCAACCCAGTGCCTGCCCCAGCTGGTGATCCATGCATTCCTGGGCGATGTATATCTAAATTCAGACCCAGTGCTAATGCAGTACCATTTATAAATGGAGCTACATTTGAAATGGCTAAATCAAGGTCCAGCTTTTTCACTTTCTCAAAATCCACAGGCTTTATGTGACAGACATGGTGACAGAGTTGAAGAAAAAGGGAAACAAATAAAAAATATTACAATAAATTCAGAATAATAAATTAATGAATAAAAAATAAAAGTAACTCATATATACCTTGACAACCTTTAATATGCCCTCATTCGTCTTTGGATCTGTTTCTATAGTAAAGATTCCATCTTCATTACCCTTAACGATGTCAAAGACAGCAAGCCAGTTATCTGTGTTCTCCAAATCTACGTCCAGGGCTTTAATTCTCATAACAACCACATCGACAACATCTTCATCAACATTACCAGAATACTAAAAGAAATTATAACAAATACAATTGTTATTGATACACAGATATATGAATACATGAATTCATATATATTCAGTTGTTATTGCATTTTAGAAAGAGTTTACAACATTTCTGGAAAAGGCTTTTACAGAATGTCAAGATTTATCTTGATACGTCTATACTATTGATTGTTTGTTACCGCTTCTTTTTCAAGAGTTGGAACGTTGTCATTGATGTCCAAAACTTTAATCTCCACAGTACCAGTTCCTGTGTTGCCATTTGGAGCTCCATCTAAATCTACACCTTGGACTACTAATGAATAGTAATCATGTGTCTGTATGAGAAAAAACAAATCAAGTAGCAAATTTTATTAAACTGCTGCATGCCATTTTTTTGAACCTCTATAGTAATATTGTAAATGGTAACTACTGTTGTATTTGTGTATCAGATTTTCTTAGTTACCTCTCTATCCAAGGTGTGCTTATTTACATATATTTTGCCTGTGTTTCTGTCAATGGAGAACATTGGGCCAGATCCCTCTGGAATTTGCTTCAGTATACTGTATGCAATTTTTGCATTAATTGTGCTTTTGTCATCTGCATCATCAGCTGCTATCTGCATGACTGGGGTACCTGTAGTATTATAAAAAATGTCATCACAAATAAATGGTAATATATTGATTTCCAATAGAGGGCAGTACAATCACATATTTCCAAAATCACTTGGCTAAACCTGTTCTTATATTGATTGAACTCGTTTGATCTGGAGCTGGGTTGATGCCATTAGAACAGCGTATTTATATTTCATACCTATTTTGCTACATTCGCTCACAGATCCTTTAAATGTTTTGAATTTTGGAGGATTGTCATTCTGATCTTCCACCTGGATCTTTAGTTGGATTTCTTCCTCTGCAATACTGCCGTCTGCATACTTTGCAATTCCAGTCAGCTTAAAAACAATTAAAAGATCATCACTTCATAACCCACCCAATTTAGATAAAATATTACTTAAATACGGGCGGCACGGTGGCTTAGGGGTTAGCACATTCGCCTCTCAGCACTAGGGATTCCAGGTTCGAATCCCCATCTGGGTGGAGTTTCCATGTTCTCCCCGTGTCTGCGTGGGTTTCCTCCGGGTTCTCCGGTTTCCTCCCACAGTCCAAAAACATGGATCAAGTCAATTGAATTCTCAAAATTGCCCCATATAGAGTGTGTCTGTGTGAGTGAGTGTGTGCCCAGCGACGGATTGGCGCCCTGTCCTGGGTATATCTGCCCAGCGCCAGAGATGTTCTCCCCTGGATGGGCATGGGGAACCCCACCACGACCCTTATAGAGGATAAAGCGAGAGATAATGAATGAATGAATGAATTACTTAAATACATTTAAATGATTCTTGTAAATCCATGTTTTTAAAACTTGTAATTTTCAAAAAATTCATGTGTATGCATGTTGGATACATGGGGTTTGGTCATGAAAGCCCAGTTTAAAATAATAAGGTCCATAAAAAAATACATAACTGATTTAGGTTTATTAATAGTACAATATTAGAAATAAAAGAAACTCACATTGTATTGTGATATTTCCTCTCTGTCCAGTAATCCAGTGATTCTAACAGTGCCCGTTCTGGGATTGACAACAAAAAGGTTATATGGCTCCTTGTCAGCACCGTGGCCTTTCAGAATGTATTCAAATGCCCTGCCCTCTGTGTCCTTATCAGACCTGATCTGTGGAACAGTAAAGAAAAACATAAGCACAAACAAAAAATTATATGTATCTATTCATACATTTATCTGCCAAGATTATGCCAAGAGCAATAGTCCACCTAAAAAGTCCACCAGATAGTAACCCAAAATAGAGTAACAATAGTGTGAATGGCAGGGTTGCCATGAGAGATCTGCTTCTTTCCAAAATAGCAATTCTGCTTGTTGGGATCTCATGCATTCCAGCACAAAAGCCTTATCCCACAAGTGAAAGATCCTGGTGTTGTATTATGTTCCATCATTGATGGAACAATACACAAAGTAATTAAACCAGCAAATTGTTATTTGATCCTCAGCACACAATTTGTTTTTACCAAAGAATGGCTAAAGACCTAATCTTAACTCAACCATAATGGACCTAAAGTAAGCTTTTTTGGGTAAAAATGTTTTTGTTTAGTATGAAGAAATTTAATTATATTTCCAAAGCTGTTGTACATGATTAATGACTGTGCACTTATTGAAATTGCTGTGTAGAGTCACAGGATATATACTAATCATTTTCTTTAGTAAATGAATGGCCAGGTTTTTTTTCTTCTTATTTGTTTGATTTGGTTTTCTTTATCTACTATAGTGACTATTTCGACAATTTAGGTCTATATGCTTCAAGTATATTACTATACTCTTAGGTTTATTAAGCATTCATAAGATCAAGCTCTTTGTTAATTTCTCTGTCATTCACTAAATGATCATATTTTCTTTACAGTGTCAAATTTTAGTTTGTGAATATATGCTGTATATGCTGTACTGAGGAATGTTGTCAGGTTTACTACACGCAAAACACACAAGCTGTTGACGTGCATGTATGAAACCTGTAAGTCGAGTTCCTTGCCAATATCCCTGGGCCATTTTTTAAAACTGACTTGAACTTACACCCACAGAATTACACCCAGCCTACTTTAGAACTACTAGAACTTTAGAACTTTGTTTTATTTTCACTGACCTTCCTTACAATCCATACTTCAAATTACAAACGGAACACTCATCTGATGTCGGTATACATTAAAAAAAAATGTACAAGTTCTTAATTACTATCTAAAAAAGAAAAACCTTCATACTTTAGCCACGTAGGGCAACTTTGTGTAGTCAACATTCTCCATGAGCTTGGTAGGTGGTAGCAGCCACTCCCTCTTCTTTCTCTTGGATCCATTTACATTTTGTGTTGCCTTAAAATAAATACATGAACAAATAAATACAAATTTATTAATTTTTCATATTAGTCATATTTTTAGAGTAAGAAATGTATACTATTCTATGTTAAATATATAGTTAGCTGTTTGGTGTTTATAAGCAAACACTTTGTTATTATGTTAAAATACATACTTTTAAACTTGTGACACTATCAAATGTTTATACAGTTTAATTAAATTATAATGGACTAGTTTGGTTGTTGGTATTAGTGACAAAGTGTTCTAGGTTGGTTGCTATGCAGCCATTAAAGCTTTTACTTTTCCTGACTTTTTGGAAATTTTTGCTCATTAATCCAAAAGATTCTAGCATTTGCGAGGTCAGATACTAACGTTAGTTAAGATGGCTTTATTTGAAATCACTTGACAGGTTCATGCAAAGTAGTTTAATGAACTGAGTTCATGTCTCATTAAACTTGCCCTATCCAGCCTGATCTTGATTGGGCACAGACATGCCGCAACAGAAAAAGGCCTTCCCTAAACTATTTGCACACTTGGAAGCATACAGTTGTCCATCATGTGTGACTAATTGCTTAAATTTATACATTGTTGTTAATAAAATACCTGAATGTAATAATTAAGACAAAGTTTTATTTCTCCGCTTACATGTGCTTTCTTAAACATGTTTTTGATCAAGATTTGAAAAAATAACTACATCTACTACTCATCTCTGCTATATACCATGCACTGTATATATTACTAACACTGTACATCTTCCTTGGTACACAGTACTAGTGTTTACCCATGAACAAATGAACACACCCAACACCCCAAAAGTGTCCTAGGCAATGCACAGATAACCTGTAATTACCATATTTTTCAGTAGCTTAATGAAAATACAATACAATTCAAAAGTATTTGTGAATACTTGTATAAGCACATTAGTCATCCAAAATTTACAACTGTAATTGCTACTAAATACAAGTACAATGTATGAGTATTAAGAGACTTGAGTCAGAGGTTTCTCTTCTTCTTCTGCTGAATTCTCTTTTGACATGTAATTATTTAATTAAGGCCTTTGGCCTTTTCATATTTGGATATTAAGCATAGTATGTACATGAAAGATAAGTGCTAAAGATGCTAAAATATTTATAAATACTAACATTTATGTCTTGTAGATTATTATTTGGTAATAAATTCATTAGGTTCTTAATTAAAATCATTTTTACACAATATATGTAAAGGATATTGAGGCCAACAAAGTCAAAATAGCATCTTAGTTGGTGATAATAAAACAGTAATAATAGATTTTAGGGTTTTTGTAGTGCATTTGAAAAATAATATGAGTATTATTGAGATCATTTGATTATTAATTACATGCATATTTGTACCTTTTATGCTGAAATATAAAATTTGTGATAAATTAAATATATGCATTTAAGATTCCCAAAAAGGCCCAAAGTCTGATAAGTATAAGATACCCCAGTGTAGATGATACTTTGGGGGACAGATAATGACTCTAATTGTACCTTTATTCAAGTGGAAAAAGCCCCAATAACCTACCTGATTAGGACATTTAAGTAGTTAAAATTTAGGTTATGTTTATATTTATGAACTGTTTTAAATAATCTCAATATTAATATTACAATTTGCTTTCAGATAATTCGGATTTTTGTATTATGATTTATTTTAGATTTTTTGTTTTTTTTAAAAAAAAATTGTCTTTTTAACATAACACTTCATATTGAGTGTCATATGTGTTAATGTACCGTGTAACTAAACATGACCACACATTTCAAAATAGGCAGTGAATTGCAAATAAATTCATATGAATAATTAGCAAAACCTATTTTCATGTAAAACATTAGGCAGTTCATTTCAGTTTGACATATTAGATAAAAAGGACTGACACACTGTTAAATTAGACTTATGATGTAATTCTGTCACCCCCATGTTTTACTGATTTACTTCAAATTTGAAAGTACAATTCAGTTATATTTCAAAACATTAAGCACAGCATATTTTTTATGTTAAAAACATAAGAAATAATAACTGTTCAACATTTAGGGGATTTTTAACACCATTGCAATTATAATCAAGTATTTTTATAAAAAAAAACAACAACATAAAAATATATGTACAAATATTTATATATACATATTAATGTAACTCACCACAGTCATGAAAAACAACAGAAGTAGGCATAATCCTCTGAGCCTCAGAGCAGCCATGGTCACTTTGGACCTGCAGTGTACAGCTGAAACACTCCTTTCTAAATAACTTTCTCTTTTGATGAACAGAGATGTTTGTTAGTTAGAAAACAGGAGAGGACTAACCATCTGGTTAGGCTTCACTTCTCTTGCTTCAGCCACACCCATAGTTATTAAGGTATTCCATTCTATATGGTCTTCACACCACTCCCCGTTTGAACTTTTTCCAAATGATACCCCTATAGAAGTCTTTCTCTTTTACAGAACTGGGCTGAGAAAGTGGCTGCAATTCTCCTGGGCCGCATTCATAGATTTATCCAAAGACTACGGCGTGGAACTGCAGGTATGACCTTCACAGACTGCAAGCTATGACCCTCAGCACAATGTGATCTTGTACTTATTTTATAAGGTTAAAATATTAACGCATTTATACCATACTTTTTATTTCACTGGAACAACTTACATTAAAATTGAAATATTGCAAATGAATATGAATAACTTAAAAGTGTAAGTGAGAAACTATAAATATCACAAACCAATCCTGGATAGTAAATGACATTTAATTTCAACAAAAAAGCTCATGTCATAGTACAATGATAAGAAATGACTTTTATGACTTTATGAAATTTGATGACTTATAATGTGACATTGTGTATCATGAGATCTCATGAGTTGGAACCATCAGTAAAATTAATGAAATGATGTACATCATTGTACATCTAATAAGAGACCAGATATCTAGTTAACATGTGGATTAAATAGCAATTGCATAGTATTCATACAGCTACTGCAATAGAGTTTACAATCTAAATTAATGTCTATGTAAAGTAAATAAACTTAATAAACATTCAGTTATTAAAATATATTTTAGACAACTTTTTGTGGCTATTTGTACATTTTCACTGGACATAAAGATAAAAAAGTTTTGTTCATTAATCTGTATTGTTGAAATTTCTACTTTGAGCTGTATTTTCACACTGGGTGCTTATAAGAGAGGATGTTATTACTTTATTAGAAGTGATATTCAGTATACTGTCATTATTTCTTTAAGGCCTGGGGAAACTGTTTATTTGACCACAAAATGTGCACATACTGGTTTCCGTTTAGCTACATATTGGTTTGCCAATGTGCAGGTGCATTTTAAAAAGATGCCACCACTAACAATGTGACACACCTGATATAGTATTAAAGCTTATTGTCACCAGGCTGAAGTTGTTTCTTACTCTTTGTACAATAGCAAGTTATGGTTCTACAGTTTAAATTGTAGTCCATCTGTTTATTCACTATTTTTCAGGCATAATTTTTCTTATATTAACAAATAATATTTGTATAATTAATTATAATTATTGCATATTTGTATAATTAATTATAATTAAATGTGTTGTTTCCAGGGTTACTAATTTATACACAACTATAGTCTCAGAGTATATTTACATTCATCTTACAACTTTTGTCTGGATTAAAATATTCTTAGAAAAAGTAAACTACCAGCTCCAGTAATAAAAATACATTATAAAATAATATAATATTCTTAAGTTTGGATAGAATAGGTATGAAGCACTTAGTGGGTTATGGATGGAAAACACACGTATGGGCACTTAATACCTATCTTTTCAAAGTTGCTATTAATGAAGAATTTTCATTGATAAATGCGATTCAATATCCATCCATTCATCCATTATCTTCCACTTTATCCTGTATTAGGGTCGCGCGGGGGTTCCCCATGCTCATCCATACAGATACACCCAGGACAGGACACCAATCAATCGCTGGGCATACACTCACTCATACAAACACACTCTATATGGGGCAATTTGGAGAACTCAATTGACTTGATCCATGTTTTTGGATTGTGGGAGGAAACCGGAGAACCCAGAGGAAACCCACGCGGACACAGGGAGAACATGGAAAAATGGGGACGTGCTAACCACTAAGCCAGCGTGCTGTTGCGATTCAATATATAAGGATTAAAAAAAAATTGTGTGGTAAATCAGGTGTCTGCCTTACACTGTAACAACCAATCAGATTCAAATGAAATAAATAGCATCTAAAGAATACAATAATTATTGAGAGAACTTGTAAAATAATGGTAAATAAGTTCTACTAAATATTAGTGATCAAAATAAAAATACTGCCAGCTACAAATATTCTAGCTTATGTTCTTATCTAATAGATATGTCACCTGACCTAAATGGGTTCCATGGAAATCTGCATGACATTTCAGGTACATTTTGTTTTCACATATTTTGTTAATCATGTGTGCATGTTATTCAGTCAAGCATTTGAAAGATGAGAAAGCTGTGCATACTTTCAGTGTGTCACTAGTTTTCTAAAAGTTTCTTTACAAACAAGCAAAAATCTGGCCCTGCAACTTATTTTATTTTTAAACATCACATCCTGACCTAATTATTCATTCATTCATTCATTATCTCCCGCTTTATCCTCTATTACGGTCGCGGTGGGGTTCCCCATGCCCATCCAGGGGAGAACATCTTGGGCGCTGGGTAGATAGACCCAGGACAGGGCGCCAATCCATCGCTGGGCACACAATCACTCACACAAACACTCTATATGGGGCAATTTTTGAGAATTCAATTGACTTGATCCATGTTTTTGGACTGTGGGAGGAAACCGGAGAACCCGGAGGAAACCCACGCAGACACGGGGAGAACATGGAAACTCCACCCAGATGGGGATTCGAACCAGGAATCCCTAGTGCTGAGAGGCGAACGTGCTGACCACTAAGCCACCGTGCCGCCTGACCAAAATATAAGTAAAATTACAAAATAAACTGATTCTTTTATGTTTACTAATATTTTTATTTTTAATTGCTTTATAATAAAACCTACAAATATAAAGTAATAAAACGTTCTTAATGAAAATTTGAGCATTGTCGTCCCTCAAATGCCACCAGATCTGGATGTGAATGAATGATACACTTTAATGAACTGGGAATACCTGTCTGCCTCACAAATTCTTCCTTCGTTTACGCTATGCTTCTGAAAATACATAATAAAAGAAAAGAAAGGAGAAACGGCGGCACGGTGGCTTAGTGGTTAGCACGTTCGCCTCTCAGCGCTAGGGATTCCCGGTTCGAATCCCCACCTGGGTGGAGTTTCGATGTTCTCCCCGTGTCCGCGTGGGTTTCCTCCGGGTTCTCCGGTTTCCTCCCACAATCCAAAAACATGGATCAAGTTAATTGAGTTCTCTAAATTGCCCCATATAGAGTGTTTGAGTATGTGAGTGTGTACCCAGCGATGGATTGGCGCCCTGTCCTGGGTCTATCTGCCCAGCGCCCGAGACGTTCTCCCCTGGATGGGCATGGGGAAACCCACCGCGACCCTAATAGAGGATAAAGCGGGAGATAATGAATGAATGAAGAAAGGAGAAACAGGAAGGGACATTTTAAAAACAACAGTATACAGTGCAAAGCACAATAACTTAACTTAAATGCTGTCAAACTATAGTGCTGAATTGAATTAACAAGTTAAACTTAAAATTATCCATTCATTTGTGTCCGATCCTTAGGTAGGTGGTTTTACTATTCTTTCCTTAAATGTAGTTTATCAGCAGGTAAATAATTTTATGCAAACAGAACCTAGTACCTGAGCATGATTATTTTATTTTAAATAATATTTTATTTTATTTTGATGTTATTCTAGAGCTAGGTGACTAACCACATAATGACTTTACTGACACTTACAAACAATTGTATCCTACTTAAATCTTAACCTTAGCACTTAACAAATCTATTGTATGTCTGACAGCATTAATTCTACCAGACTTTAGGGCTGTCTGCTGAATCCAATGATTACTGTACTTGTTTGTGGTGTTAAGTATTTTTGGTCCTACAGTGAAACACTGGGTATAACTAATTAAATCATACATTCTGCAGTGAACTAAATGTAAATGTAATACTGTGGTAAATTGCATTTCTTCATAACGACTTTAAGGCGTGGCTGGATTTTTTCAAACTTACGTTTTTTCAAACTTATTTTTATAAAAATATAAAAATATTTCACATCAGTCCTTTTATGTTTTAAAGTTTGTCAGCTAATTTGAAAAGATTTATCTTATCCTGCAGAGTACTGCATAATCTATAATGACTTTATTAGTCTTTATGCTTTAGGCACACTATAAAGCTTTCATAAATATAATGTGGCCAACTCCTTAAAACAGCATAGTTTTCTATACAGAAGTGCAGTTCCCTAGTTACATGTTTTTTCTCTTACAGAATTTCCCCACAGTTCTTGTACAGACTTGTTTTCTAAAGAGCAATATATTGCACTGTAATATAGATAAAAATTTGGAAATACTAACTTAAATATATTAAGATAGTATTAAGATATAGAGACATTTTTGTACATTTCACCCTTTAACTTTTTTATCCTAAAGTTTAATAAATATTACCAACGATACATTGATATCAACACCAGCTGTTGAATATTGAAATTAGGAATTAATTAATTACATGTACATGCATTATTAGCGATCTAGCAACCTCATTCATCCATTCACTAATAATCACTAATCATGTACTTTTTGTAGCTGCTTATCCATAGCAAGTTTCAAAAGCCTATCCCAGCACTAAGTTGAAATGGTGGGAAAACTCTTGACATGCTTTCAGTCTATTGCAAAGCAGACAAATACAGAAATATTTTGTTTAGAATTATGTACTGCTGTCATACAGTTGTTTGACATACGAGTCTTGATTGGTAATCTAAATGTTCAATAGTGAACATTTTCAAAAATACTCGACTCAAAAGTATTGGTGTTATACAGACGGTGTTTACTCTACCCTGTTTAATTCCACAGTTAAAAAACGTCTTTCTATAGCATCTATTAAAACTTTAGTTCCACCCACCGTTCCTGCCTAACCTTGTCCTCCCGTGATTCACATGAAACTTACTGGTCTAGAAGAAACCCTGCAGCCATTTCTTCTTCCCCTTCTCCTGCCCAAACTTGTTTTTTAACAACCACGCCAACAGTGTTGAAAGTTCTCGCAGGTGACAGAAAGGATTATTAAATGTAGATGCAGTATATCTACAGTATAACTATACAGTAGATTCAAGTCAATTGTAGGATAGAATTTTCTTTTCAGTAGTACAATTTCCTAAAGCCAGTGCATCTCAGCTCATTCATTATATAATATTTTATTTTCAGTGATTAGCAAATAAGAGTATGGGAAGTTGGGACAGGATACAATTTAAGGGTTAATATTGCTTGGTAGTTTAAACCATACAGAAACAGTTTTAGGTTTGAGCTTCTTTAAATCAGTTTCTAAAGAATATTGCTTAAGTGGTATATCCAGTAAATGGTATGTACCCTAGTTTTAAAGCCACTTTCACTCAAGAAATATCTAATAAAGTTAAACAGGTCAGGTTAGTTTAGAACTTGCCTTACATCCAGCTCACTCAAGAAGAAGCAGCACACAATGCTCATTTTCTTTACATTTTCTTTACATCTCTCTTACTTTGTTCCGAGTGGCAGTGCTTATCCTTATATATCCTTATAAATAAGTTGTCACCTCAGTTGAGACCATAGAACAATACAATATTTAAACTTTAATTTTCCTCTCTTATTGGTTATAATCCTAAAGATTTATGCCCTTTCCCATCCCTGTCTATATGGTATAGAACCTCCAGTTGTGTAGCACTAGTTCAGGTGGGGGACACTTTTCCTAGAGCAAGCTAGAGCAAAAACGTGTTTACATGTCAGCCCTGTCAAACCCCCCACTTCGGTCTAGCAGAAATTAAAAGCATTAGGCTGATTAAGATTAAGTATTAAAGAATCAAGATTGTGTCAAGAAAATAAGCTGTTGTCATTTTTAAAAACAGCTAAAATGCATTCCAAGCAAACAGTACATTATGGAGGCATCAGACTTTATATTTTATATCATTATTTTCTGATGGAAATAAACTTTATATTTAATAGTTTATTTAATAGTTATTTATTGTTCTTTTAGTATTTATTTTAGTACATTTAGTAATAAAAATGTTGAAAATGAAAATGTAATTGAAATAATTTTCTTTATGTCTGTGTAGTTTTCTGTGTGGTTGTGAAGATAATTATTTTAGATATGCAGTATAAAAATGTATAACACATTCAATTCATATTCATTTTTATATATGTTTTATAAATAAATAAAATATACTACGCAAAAAGTAAAAATAAGATTTATACCAAACAAACAGTCTAAAATAACTATTCAGATTGTGTTTAAATGTTTGTGTACATTTAGCCACCTTTAAAACATTCAAACTTGTGAGTGAGATAAGATCTGGCAGGAGAAGTCTTCGTGGCCTTGGTTGACTGAGATTAATCTACGCATGAAAAGTTGTTAACATTACGTTAATCCGCATGAGCGTTTCAACACATTAGCAGTGAACGTTTTAACCCCAGTGCTGTTTAAAATGTATATGATAAAGGTTAAAAAAAAATTAGCACTTAAATAATACTTGCTAAATTGCTTTGCAGTTACCGTGCCAACCAAATGGACTTATGTGATGCCCTAATAACAAAAAGATTAATGGTGACCATATGTAAATGTACTTTCAAAATTGTCATATGTTCAAATCTAGTCGTCTAAGTGACTAATCCTTAAGGTTTAAATGTTTCCAGTCTCTAAGCATTAAGCAACATATAAACCAAAATATTTTCAAAATATTACTCATGAGGTTAAGGCACGGTTTACAGTCAGTAACTTCACTCCTGCGTAATAAGATTACATTTAAGCTTTATTACTCATTCAAAACAGTGAAAATATGACATTTAATGTGTTTCCAGTTCAGTACCTAAAAACCTTGGCAAAAATACAAGAGTTGTACAAAAATATTTACAATTTATTTTTTATGAAGTACACTGGTTACACTCTGAAGTATTAATCAGAAGATTAATGTGAAGTAACAAACCCTGACCACTTCAAAACATCAGAATTGCACATCAGAATGAATGCATCAGCATGTCCCTCTTATTTTAAAAGCAGAAATCTATATTAGTTGATCCTATGGTATGAAAACATTGTAAAATACAACTAAACCTGCAAATAAAGTAAAAAGCTAATAAAATAAAATACATAAAATTAAAAACTCATTGCTATTTTTAAACATTTTTGAGTATTTTTAAGAAAAAAATGTAAATAGCTCTCTTTGCAAAACGTTATAATGCTGTTTTTATTTAAATTGCTACTAAAAGAGGAATATGTTTTACAATTGGGGTAAATCGTGTCCTGAATTGATGAAGTTTTTAAATAATCCATTTTTTTTTATTAGGCTAACTAGTGGATTGTTGTGATTGGATTTTTATGATCTTTTGAATAAATAGTAAATCTGCATTGAACTAGGCAGGTGATTGTTCAATGCAGATAATGTGTTCATCTCATCTCATAATTTCACTTCAAAATGGATCTGGACCTGAGGTCACAATCTTTGCAACATTCATTTGCTAACACTCATAACAGTAACGTTAAATTTTATTAGGATCTTATATTGCTTGTGTCAACATTAGAAGAAATTAACACTGGCCATAAAAGATTTTTTGTTAAGAATTGTTAAGAATTTTTAAAATGAATATTTCAATAACTCCCCTGTTATTTTAGATGTCCAACAATTTCCTTATTATAGGTTTTTTTAAATCACTATGAGGTGTTGATAAAATGTTTGTAGTTGATTGAAGTGTCTATGTTATATATATATATATATATATATATAGAGCATGATTTCTGAAATAGCATATGTTAGCACACCAGTGGTCATGTTAGTGTTCAAATGAATAAAATATTTATTTATTATATATATTTTTTGTAATAATTCAATTTTCAATTTTATATTGAAAATAGAAGTAATTAAATTTTTCCAAATGTTATTTAGTTCTAAGTTCTCATGAAATGGCAGCATACACAATACTAGACAAAGGCAAAATAACCAACTTAAAATAAAAACAAACTTCAAAATATAGACCTACAAATGTGTATTACCTGCAACAGAACTATATGCAGGCTAGTAGAAAGAGTAAAAAATTTAATGCTTGTAAAGACATTACCTCGATATACCGGTGTTGGGTTCAGTTCTAGAAGTTGTTGTTCTATGTCTGTTATTATAAAGCTCTGCTTTTAGTTGTCACAACTTTTTTCTCTTGGATCACCATTTTCTGTGAATTTGGCAATCCAGTCAGAGAGCTTGTGTTTAATCCCAAAGTCCCATTCATTGACCCTGTGCTGGTGACCAGGCCGTTCTGTAATTGGCCCTGAGTGACTCCTGAAGAGCTCCGCTGGCTCCCTACCATATGTATCATATTCTGGGATCCTCCAGGTACAGTAATAGTACTTTGGAGGTTTCCGTGTAAAGCCGGCCCACCTTGCTGATCCACAATCATTAGGCCTTGAGATCCCCCTCTCTGCAGTGTTCCCTGAAAGAGTTGGCCATTTTGAGCCCCACTATCCATCAGCAACACCTGCGATCCAGACACCTGACCTGACTGTAATAGGCCTGTGTTTACAGTTTGGGTGGCTCCTCCCCGTGTCTCGAGTAACATCAACCTATCTCCTCCACCGATTGTGCCATGAGCTGGCATTGCACCTTGGAGCAGAACTGTTTCGGTGAGAGGCGCACTGTTCAGCACATACATTTGCTGAGCAAGTCCCATGGCAGGTCGCTCAGCCAGCAACACGGTGTTAGAGACCTGGGGTTCCACCATGTAGTACATAGGCTGCTGCTGCACCATCAAGGTCTGGGCTGGATTTACACCAGCCATTGCCATTGCATGGTTGCTCGTAACGACCACATTCTCTTCCGTATGAACTGAGGACGATGCTGTAGCTTTGGGCTCCACATTGATGTTTCTGTTAATATTGGTTTCCATGGAGACTGATTGATTTACCAATGGTTTTGGGGGGGCGGGAATGGGTGTAGGAGTGGGGGTGGCCATTGTGAACTTTGTGCCACCGCAGATTTCGGCCAGTGTGGTGAACTTTGGTCCAAGGTCATTGAGAAACTCCAGATCATTGCTGGATTCCAGGAGGCTGCAGCAGCCAACAGAACCAGCAAGTGAACCCTGGCCCTCACCTTCATATAACAACAAACCATCGTTGGCTTGGTCATTCAAAATCTGGCTCTTCTGCAACATAAAAAATGTATGTATTAAAATTTTGATTGCTATTTAGAAATAAAAAAAAAGGATGGAGTGTGCCTTGAACAGTTTAGTTCAAGGCACACTCCATTATGTATGTTAAATGTTGGATGGTTTTACAAACCTGTGTGTAGTACTGATACAGGTAAGCTTCCGAAAGGGCCATTCCATCATCATAATCCAGAAACTCTTCTCTTCTCATTCCCAGGCTGCCACCCATTCCATTGCCAACAGAAATGATATCCATTTGACCTCCACCCCATGAACTGCCACCTCCATTCACCCATTCACCACCTCCCATCATGGCATCTCCATATTTACCCTTTAAACCTATTCCATCCATGTCTGATACAGTCATGGGTAAAAGGGGTACATCCTGTTAAAGAGACAGTAAAATTAAGGAAGGTTCCAGAAATTAATATAAATTAAATTGTTAGTTGCTGTTACTGTAACTTAAGGAACAGATAGTTTATGGAGCTTGCGCTAAAAAAAGCTGATGACAGGTAATTTACCCGGTCCTCTCCCTGGCCTTCTGTATGATAGGACATCAAGTGCTCTTTAGCATCATATGGCATCTCAGTAAATGCTCCTTTCATTGCAGCAGTCCCACACAGACAAAACAATAAAAGCAGTGGAATAACTGTAGAGACAAACAAGTAATTTGTTTTAAATAGATACGAAATCTGGATAATTACCATATACACTGAACCAGTCAAAAGATTCACAACTCCTTTTTGCTCCACATATTGACCATTTGATTAGTTACATTTAGAATATACATGTAGTTCATATTCATGTAGTTCTACAATTACTGTAACATCTGTTTGTGTTCTACAATACATACTGTGTAAGTCCCCTTTATTTTGTTCTCTATTCTGTTCATTAGTCCTATCCCAGCAGTGTCACTGAGGTGGAGAAATAAAACTACAGCAACACTGCTGCACTAAAACCCCCTCCTCACATCAGTGTCACTGGAGAACAGACAATAAACAATACACTACCCAAATTATACCTGTTCTGTGAATAGCATTCAGAGAACCAGCTCTAAGAACTAACAAAAACAAGAAAACAGATGTACTAGAGTCTGTGATTGTAAAACTACACACACACACACATATATATATATATATATATATATATATATATATATATATATATATATATATATATATATATATATATATGTGTATATAAAACAATAAACAATAAACTTACGCAATAGCAGGAGGAGTCCTAGAAGAAGCAAACCAATTCCAGGAGCACCAAGACTTGCGCCCCTTTGGCTAGCATCGCGAGAACGGCAAGCACCATTATTATCACATGTGCATACATCCAGCTTTATCACTTGAGGGTCCGGACATGCCAGTCCCTGCTGGTCACGGACCAGCACTGTCACTTTTTGAGGCCCAGGCCAAAGAGGATCTAGGATCTTTAGGACAGCAGTTGTATCTACAGACACATCAGGGTATTAATATTAATATTCCACAGCAGGAATTGTAAAAGTGAAAATCAGTCATTTTCATGATTGATCATGTTTTGATTCATTTTTATTTTGTTTAAGGTCAAGCTAAAAATGTATCACACCCGTAATTATAACAATTAAATTAAAATCATACCATTATAGTGCTCCACACTCCATTTGCCATCAGTGCCATTAGGAATGATGGCGAACTTGAATGGAGCTGAGTTTGGAAATAAGTCTTTGTCATAAGCAGTGACATATAAAGCCTCCTGAGCAGTGCACATGGACTGACTTGTGCTGGTTAATGTAGGGCAGTGGTCATTAAAGTCCTCCACCTGTATAGCCACAGTACCTGTAGCTGTTTTGGTGGGCATGTCTGCAACAGAAGACCCAAAAAGCACATTTATAGGATACATTTTTAAATATACATCTTTAAAGCCAAAATACCACTGTAGTAAAATGGGGGCAGGTGATAAATGTATATGTCCTCTGCAGAATACTACATATAAATACTATCTACATTTTATAGGCTTATGTGCAACAGGTCGCCTGGAAGATGCAGTAATTAGTGTGTTGATTTATGGGTATGTCAAAAAAAATCAGTTATTTAGGATTATGTAGGGACAGGTTCCTGTCGACACACCCTTCTTTGGAAACAGATTTTTAAAACACCCACTATTCTGTCCCGGAGAGATTTCTCTATGACCGTGTCAACCTATAAAGCGCCACTGGATCTTAAAGGTCATTACATTTGTTTAAAAATAAACCAGTTTTTTAATATTGCTACATTATGTTGCTGTATCTATAACTTCTGCATACATTTTTTTAATTATGATTTTTTTTGCATAGAATTTAATGATAATAGTGTGTAATTAATATGCCATTTGAGTTGCTTAGTTTTAAAAAGTGATACTTGCACGCTCTCTAGTGATAACATGCCCACATTGGCTATGGTATGCCCTTTCTACATCAGAATCAGAATCTTTATTACAAGATGCACAAAGAATTCTTCTTGGTGCTGGTGTTCATATCAACCTGACATAAACCCTTGTACAAAACCACTGAGAAAACTTTAGACAAGCTAAAATAATAAAACTAACCTTTTGCACAGCATACATTCTGCAGTGTGCTGCATAATTCCTTACTAAACGTTTTGCTTTGTTACAACACAAATTATATTGTACCTTGACTGATGCAGAGGATCTGAGCCATGTAGGTCCCATTGACCAGGTGTGTAGATTCTCGGTCAGGAATCTTGTTTAATTTAATTTCACCAGTTTGCTCATTAACTGACAACCAGTTATCTGGATCAGATCCTTTAACATACCTATATGGAATAACATAAAATATGAGTACGAATTATTTTGTAAATACGAATCACAAAAAGATATGGACTTACGTGACTCTTTTTGCAGGTAATCCTGTATCGCCATCAACTGCAGTATAATTAGTTAGGCCCTTTGTTATGTCAATGGTCTTGCCATCTTCAGAAATGGGGATTGCTTTTACTTTAGGGTCAAAACGTGGCCCCTCAGGCTGGTTCTTTACCGTGATATTCATATTATAGATTTTGCCACCAACTGTTCCAGGCATTCCAGCTCCTCCAATCATCCATCCAGCTCCACCTGTTCCAGCTCCACCAGCTCCACCAGCTCCACCAGCTCCTCCTCCACCTCCTCCACCTCCTCCGCCTCCTCCGCCTCCTCCGCCTCCTATCAAAACTCCTGTTGTCTGTCCTGTCTCTATAATTGAGGGGTGGTATGGAGCCACATTGTTTACAACAATGCCTAAATTCATGTCTTTAACCTCTTCATAATCCACAGGCTGTAGAAAGATTAAAAAAAACAAAAAAAAAAAAACATGGGTAATCTTTTCCACATAGTTTAATCAACTACAATTCTATAATAAGCATTATGAAGATATGTGGCATTTTTAATTTAGATATTAAGGATAAACAAGATTAAAGACATAACATAATAATAATAATAATAAGACAAAATAATAACCTTTACAAGCCACAGGACTCCTTCATTGGTTTGTGGATCTGTGACAATCTTAAAATGCCCGCCTGAATTTCCTGAAATAATGCTGAACTGAGCCCTGGAGTTATCAGTGTCTGGTAAGTCCAGATCGCTGACTTTGAATCTCATCACTTCCACATTATCAGTGTTCTCCTCAATACTGCCACCAAACTGTACACAAAAGAAAAGCAGTTAGAAAACTCTTAACAACTATATCCAAAAACGTTTTTTATTTGACTTTAACCTTTATCTACCAGATAAGAAGACAACAAAGAAATTGCAGTGTTTTTAATAACAAACTTCATTTATTTTTATACTGTACATATAAAATATTTTGTAATTAATGCCTGCAACACACTTTAAAAAGTTCTGATTGAAAGAGATATCATTCAAAAGTTTCCTACAGTTAGCAGGTCTAGTTATCAGGTTAAGTTATAAGAGGCACAGTATCAAAAGCAAAGCCTTTGCAAGTAGGAATTGGTTGTGGTTTAGTATTTTAGTCAAAATTTGGTGTTTAAATGTCAACAGTTCAACAAGAATGTTTTTCGGGTTATGATTGCAATGTACCACCTATGCACCTATGTGCAATTTTACCACTTACAAGACATAGGATCAATGAAAAATGGAAAATCATGTGTTTCTAAATGATTCTGTGTACCAAAGATCTGGAAAAGAACATCCATACTGCCACCATTGAAAAAAAAAGCTTGGAATCTGTGGTTACTTAGAATATATTTAACAAGTAGAAGTTTATTATTAAAAACATAAGCCACAAAGTGTTTGCTTGTTATAAGAGACATCAATGATTTGTTTTCTTACAGAATCTTGCTCCAGAGTTGGAACGTTATCGTTGACATCATTGATATTGACAGCGAATGTTGTCAATCCTGAATTGCACCCTTGAGCTCCGTAAAGATCTGAGGCTTTTGCAGTGAGTATGTACTTGCCAACAGTCTGCACAGAAGTGTGTATTTTCATACATCAAATAAAGTATATGTCACTCATTAAAACAAAAACAAGAACAGGCTTTGTTAAGCTAGCAAGACAGAAGGTCACTGAGTGCTGGAGCCTATCAAATTACTTAAATAAACAGCTGAAAGGTAACTTAACCAGCTTAAGATACAAAGACAAACACATTCACACACAACCACAGGAGAACATACAAAAAGGAGAACATACAAAACAGGAGAACATACAAAAAATGAAAAAAAAAAAAGTTCAAATTTGATGTAACTAAATAATCTTAGTAATGTGCATATGATGTGCATTTTGCCATTATTTTCAGTATAATAAAAAGTACTAAAATGCATATATATATATATATATATATATATATATATATATATATATATATATATATGTATTTTTATTTTTTTTTAACAACAATCATGTTTGTATTTTAGCAAAAATTTAATAAGGAACGCCCAACATGCAAAGCACGTTAGCTCCCTCTTGTGGAGAGTCTTGTTAACGTGAATGAATTACAATCGTGAAGCATGAGGTGCTTTAAAAAAATTTAAATCATAATGGCTTTTGACTTTGTGCAGTGAACACGTCTTACCTCTCTGTCAAGGTTTGGGTCAGCAACCGTCACCACTCCCTCATCATCAATCGCAAACATCATTTTTCCTGAATATGGCTTCTGCTCAACAATTTCGTACTTGATTTTAGAGTTAACATTACTGGGTTCATCAGCATCTGTGGCTACTATTCTCATTACAGAGGTGCCTAAAAGCATAGTTAAAACTTATTACCATTGGTATGTACCACAGTTATGTAGTAGCTATAATTTATATTTTAAATGTTCACTTTTCAGGTATTTAATGTTTGAAATATTTACAAACTTGCCTACAGCGCTGCGTTCATCGATAGAGCCAGGGGTAGAGGCAGAGAAAATGGGTGCATTATCATTTTCATCTTCTACCTTTATCCTCAGCCTGATGTTATTCTCTGCCACTGAATCGTTATAGAATTTAGCAATTCCAAACAGCTGTAATAATCAAACAGACAGATTATTATCACTGTCATCAGCATCCCCATTACTAACAATATATTTTAATATTTGATTATTAACTCTTATAGCAACTTACGTTGTACTCTGGAATTTTCTCTCGGTCGAGTAATTGAGTTACTCTAACATCTCCTGTGATAGGGTCCACCACAAACAAATTATAAGGGGGTTGGTCTACTCCAATACCACTTAAGGAATATTTCAAAATTCCTTTGTGTATATCTTTGTCTGAGCGAATCTAAAATAGTTATTTTGGGAAAAAAAAAGTTTATGTAAAATGTTGTTCACAGATGGACTTTGCTGTTAAGTTAAAAATATCTAAATGCAGACAAAAAAGCATTTTTACTCTGGCAATGTAGGGCTCTTTAGTGTAGTCCACATTTTCTTTCAGAATTTTTGGAGGAATGATCCATTCTCTTTTCTGTCTATGTAGGGATAGAGCCTTGCTTTCACTTGTCCCAGTTTTGAACACACACTAGGGAGAGAGGCAGAAAAAAAGATTTACATCGCAGCTCATTTACTTCATAAAAATATAGTTGCTTAAAGCATAAATCTGCAGTGACATTATAAACACTGCAGTGTGTGATCTACAGAAGACTTGTACTCTTTTTTTCTTACTTTCTTTTGGATATGAGCTTTGAAAACACAATTAATATAAAGTTGTCAGTTTTTATACTAATTCTGTGTACAGCATATAAAAGTACTGTTGTAAAATGTGACAAAATGGTAGACATATTCAGTTTTCATTATATTCATCATTGTGAGATAGGTCACTCTCAACAGAAAAAACACACACAAAGTGACTAGCCGAACACTTCCGGGAAATAAGCCCTTTTCAAAAATGGATAAAACAACAGTAAGGCGTCCTCGAAACAAGCGCTATGTTAACTAATCCAGAACACAGAAAGCTTCATGTATGCCACACTTATTAACAGTGTTACAGTCGATTTTTTTAAATAGGTTATGCAACACTACACAACTTTATCAAAGAACAAAACAATTTTTAAAAGACGACAAATGTTTTTATTTATGTATGTATTTATGTATGTATTCATTGTCTCTATTTGGGCTGAAAATCACAACTGATGGGATAAATAACAATCTTTTTGACTATAAGCCTATGGGCCTGATAAATGATATTCTTTAAACTTTTGTCTGTTTTGTCTAATAGCAAATCTCTTAATCTTAATTCCGTGAGAATGCAAGTGATTTTCATATAACACTATATAGGTTGTAAAATAAATCCATGTCATGGTCATTTGATATTTGATTCAAGTCAAGATTCTCTAGTTCAGGGCATATGATTTTAATTTATTGAATAAATAAAAAGTTTCACAGCAGAACCTTTTGAATCTAAATGCGGTTCTGTTGTTTTTTCGATCACGCTTCTGACAAATAAAATCAGTCATTGATATCATATCGCAGCAATGATGTGCAAAAGGTTGGATTTAAAAAAAAATGCAACTAAAACGATTCTAATATGCTTTACATGTCTCTGTTTGTGGATAAGACGAAGCAGAACAAAGGATGATTTTTCTTCACATAATGATATCATGTGCCGCAGTAAAGTGATTTACAAAATGTCTAATTTTACAATTAATCGACAGAACATGTGCAGTGATAATTTTATGGATTTAACGATTGGGATACTGTTAACTCTAATAACACAACCATGATCTCAACAAACTAATAGAAATGTGCTGTGTATGGTCAGTATAGGTTTATGGCATAAATCCTTTCATTCATTCATTTATTATCTCCCGCTTTATCCTCTATTATTAGGGTTGCGGTGGGGTTCCCCATGCCCATCCAGGGGAGAACGTTCGGGCGCTGGGCAGATAGACCCAGGACAGGGCGCCAATCCATCGCTGGGCTATGGCATAAATATTTCTGACAAAACCAGATAATTCTCTTTTGAATTTATTTCCACAGACTTTGAGAATAATACTTTGTTATTTCTGTGATATAGAAGTGAATGCTGATGTCATGTCCTCCTGCCTTACACAAGACACACTACTGTTTATGCCTGAACTCTGTTAGATTAACCGAAACTAAACTTTCATCCACCCTCATCCACAAAATGCCATCCATCAACACGTCCAACAAACACCCTCATCGTCACTTCTTACAGAGTTTGTAACCATACTAACTGTTACATATAAACTATACTAACTGTTGTATTTTCACATATAAAGCTTTGTTGATATAATTCAGCTCGCGAGCGACTGTTCATTCACCTGTTATAACGCGATAACAACAGATAACTAGCATTAATGGAGTTTGATCGACGAGAACTAGGAAGTAGTTCGGTCTCTATGAAGTAGTTTGGATAGCTAACAAGCTAAAGTTTAATAAACAAACAGATTCAAAAAACTTACCAACAAAACAACGCAGAGAAGCCAGAGCTGAGCCGCGCAGCGCCGGGCCATGGCCGGAAGCTCAGGTTCGGCTTCGGAAACACGCGTAGACGAACCGGCGCTAGTCCCAATTAAACGCTGCCGCTGCTGGAGGAGACAAACCGCCGAACGAGTCGGAAACTGTAAACCTACAGGCGCTGAAGTCAGTTTAGAACCTCCAACATCAACTCACACCCTTACCTTCAGTTTGGGGAGGACCTTGACGTCACAGAGCAAGGTGTGTGCGAGCGCGCCTGGCTGCGTGCGTGCGTGCGTGCGCGTGTGGAGCGAGCGAGAGGGACGATCCTCAATCTTCTGCCGTCGATATTCAACTTTAATCTCTTCACGATTCCTAAACAGTTTTCAACTCATTGAAAGTAATTCTGAATATTAATTGGACTGGTGGTCCTGCAGGACGCCCCCTAATGGACACACATATAGTTTCCAGTTGTTAGTTTTTCCATTTGTTTAATATCTGGACAAGTCTGACCTACATGGTTGTTGCTGCCTGGCCGCTAAAGGAGGATGAGACCCCCACTGAGTCTTGGTCCTCCCAAGGTTTCTTCCTTAAATAACAACATAAAAGGGAGTTTTTTCTTGCCACTGTCGCTTCGGCTTGCTCTTTGGGGGTTTAAAGGCTTTTCATTCTGTACAGCTGCTTTGTGACAATGTACTGGTGTAAAAAGCGCTACATAAATAAATAACTTGAACTTGAAATTGTAATTAATTACGGGTCGTAATAGATCTGTAACTTGTAATGAAAAACTGTGAGCTGGAACATCACTGCCTGACCTCACCGATTCCCTTTGAATTGAATTATAACATATGAAGATAGATGCCAGCGATGGATTGGCGCCCTGTCCTGGGTCCATCTGCCCAGCGCCCGAAACGTTCTCCCCTGGATGGGCATGGGGAACCCCACCGCGACCCTAATAGAGGATAAAGCGGAAGATAATGAATGAATGAAAAAGACAGATGCATTACATTACATTTACATTTGGTCATTTAGCAGACGCTGTTCTCCAGACGCTATTCTCTTTCAAGTATCTGTGGTGTTTTTTTTTAATTGGAGGAAATATTCTGATACAACTATTCCAAACAAGTATAATAAATACAAAGCCTTCTGCCGAAGTTTCTAAATCTGTACCTCCATCAGTCACAGCTTCTTTTTACTTCACTGTGTTCAAGCAGTGATAAAAAAATAGTTAAACCCAATCTGCCTTGTTTAAACCAGACATTATGACATGACTTTGTCTGACAGTTTTAACAGTTTCTTTCCTCTTTAGCATCATACACTAACCACAGTTTCCTGCATTTTTTGCACACACATTCACACTACGACCCTTTATTCACATACAAAAGTTACATCTACATAACTCAGACATTGAACAAATTGTTCTTACAGACAGTAAATTTTAATATTCTACATATCCCAACCTGGTTGGTGTCAGAACACAAGGTTGGTTAAGGGTCTTTCTCAAGGACCCGCATTGGTATCTTCAGTTCACCTGGGATTTGAACTCACAACAATCATATTGATAGCCCAACACCCAAACCACTGACAAACCACACCTACACAATCCATTTCAAAATCTTCAGGAATGTCTCCTGGAAAGAGAGAGGGTTAACATGGAAGGAGATTAAGGGGGTATTATGCTTTCATTTACAAATTGTTACAGAGGTTTTGAAACATGAATTATTTCCCTTGTAACTGATAGAGTAAAAATTTAAACATCCATGGTCATTAAAATCTGTTTAATGTTGAGTAAATTACGAAAATTTTCAAATCTGACCCTGATTTAATTTTATATAATACGCTACCACATACATATAAATAATACGCTACCACATACACCACAACCCCCACCAACAAGAACACTATAAGAACTCTATAATAATAAAAAATATATAATAATAATAATAATAAATAATAATAATAATTATTATTATTATTATAATAAAAAAGTGTTTCCATGGGCATCGAACATTTTTGCTGTTGTCACGATGATGTATATACCTCTTTTTTGTGTTTTGTGATTTCCATATATTAAATTAATAAATTAAGAGTATAGACCAGACTTAACCTGACAGCATAAAAAACATTTACAAAATCCATGGCTTTTATAGTTATAGTCTGATAGTGTGAGCTGAAACTACATTTGCCTGTAGCACTGCTAAGCTAATACAGTCTGACATAGACAGCAGTACCTTCATGCAAATACACATGCAGCGATTTACACCTGTTCATGTTTAAGGACCAAGCAGACTTGATACGTCATTCTTTTCCTTCTGTTTTATGTCTCTGAAGGTAATTTCAGGAATGGAAAACCCCCACAGGTAAAGTATTCTCTCACTCTCAGACATGTGTGCTCACACAATAATACTTACAATTGTTATTCTTTAAAATATTTATGATTGTTTACATGTATGTACATGCATGTAGACCAGTGCTCATAAAGACCAGGGTCTTAGAAAGCTAAATGTTATAGCATTTTTCAAATGCTGACACCTACACACCATTTTTGTTTTTTGTATATTTACTAATTATGAGCTCAATGACACAGTGCACTGTCACAAGTTACACTCACACACGGCATGTCATAGACCTAAGCTCAATTATACATTACATTTAATGTGATTAAAAGTTTTGACAAAACAGGGTGTGTGTGTGTGTTTGTGTGTAAGACTGACAATTATGTGTGTAAGTTCGAAGGTGAGGCCTTGGGTGTGTCTTTCTCTGTTTGTTGGCTGAGAAGTGCAGGACTGAGGATTGAAAGAAGGAAAAGAGCTATGAATTTTTTTCAAGCCATGCCCTTTAGGCATGCTGAGACAGACAGTTCTTTATCTTTCTACATTCCCTTCCATCTGCCTTTCTATCCAGATATCTCTAGCATGTACTAAACACTTGAGATACAACTTTACCAACTGCAATTCCCTCTATACTAATGTGCTTTTGAGCACCCGTCATACAGAAGGAAGGTTTGAATAGACCAGTAAAACACAGAAGCTTAGTACATTTCAAATGAATTAACTAAAAAGAGCTTTACTTGTTTCCAGCATGGGTACCAAAAAAGGTGAAGGGAGGTCAATGCAGAACAGGAACAATGTACGAATGACAAAATGTGAAGGGAAAACCAGTCTGATGGGAAACTCCCGTGCTTAAAAAGTAAACAGACACAAACTCCTCTGTTGTTGAAAAGTGTACCAACTTGCCTTCTGCATGTTGAGAATGCAGCGCTGACTCACACAGAGATTACCGATGGGAAGAAGACAGAATAAAATAAGACTGCAGGAGAGTGAGGCGTGGCGGGTGACTTTCAGCTGGGGCGTGGAGCCAAAGGGTGTTGCTATAATCACACACTGGATAACAACACCCTGTTAACCCTCCAACACTCTCTGATTCACATGCTGATGTTCACTGCATATTAAAGTTAGAGAACCAAAGTAAAGAAAAAACATGAATCATGCCACTATTTCTGCAAAACAAAACACATAGATATCCACATTTCCCATTCTAATGCCAGTCTGATTGTTCAGTTTCAGTGGTTTTCAGTTGTAAGTTATCAGCCACTAAAATATTGGCGGAATTCTACATCAGACTGCTTATGTGTTTTTAATTTAAGATTGTTTCCCAAAGACAAAGGGTGTTCTTCAGACAGCAAGCTTCATTGGAGAATAAGAACATTGGGTCACATAAACAACGGGAAGTCCTTTCTCGACGAAACTTTCTGATGAGACATTAAAAAGACATTTCTCTGTTAACAGACTACTACACACCTCTCTGTTTTAACTGTGTTTTGCTTATATGTTTTACCATGGTCACTACTGTGTTGTCGTCTTGTAAGATTAATGTCTTTCAATGATATCCTTTTAAACTGGTGGCCGAAAGATGAGCCTCATAGGTCACAATAAGCAATTCAGATTTAGACATTTTTTTCCGCAGAGGGTTAAATCAACTCCTAAGATATTGGACTCTGTGAAGCAATTCAAGATTTAGTCTACAATAGAAAATGGGGCCAATTATTGATAAATGTAAATCTATCTTATTTCAAGTGAAACAGATGAAACCAGATCAGTCAGTATTTGATTTTATGTCTATTATGTTGATAAAAATCAATTTTTATGTTTAATCAAAAATAGTTCTATACCATATGATCTCGCACCAGAGTAAGTGAGTTACTCTATGAATCAGTTAATAATATTCTCTAAACAATGAGATATTCTACTGATCCCTTAAATCAACCCAATTTTTTAAAACAGGTGCATATAAATGAGTGTAAATTTACTTGAGGGCCTGACAGTTTGTCATATTTAGACTGTGTCCAAAACACCTCATAGTTGTGTCAGTAAAGCGTTATGTCTCAGCTTGCTATCTGTGGGTGAGTCATGCAGCTCTGCAGCACTGCTGTCACCACTGTAAGGATGTGGATATATCTCTATAGCCAACTGAAGAAAGTTTTAATGGTGCAACACACCAATCCGAGCAGAACTAGCTTTAATGATGCTGAACTGAATTGTATTGCCTTACATTATCTGTGTCTGGGTCAAAACATGCAACTGCAACTGCAACAGCAAAAACTATAAAGTGCTAGAATTCATTGTTGTGTATTTGAACTTATGTCATTAAAAGCTTATGTCATTAAAAGAGCATAAACAAGTGTGTTTTGATATTACCTTGTGAGAGAAAAAAATAGGGTATGTTGGATTCTAAATATATATATATAAAAAAAAAAAAATAAATAAATATAAAATATATATAATATAAATATAAATAAAATACAAATAAAACATGCAAAAGCCAGCATCTGCAACAACACAAGAGTGCTTTAGGCACAGATAAACGTATATATATGTCAAAATATACCATTAACATTATTATTGATATTTTAAAGATGAATATGATGTAAGATGATGTGGTTTTATCTTGATCTTGTACATTCTTTTTAACAGGACAATACTAGGTGCATGGCGGGCGGCACTGTGGCTTAGTGGTTAGCATGTTCGCCTCTCAGCACTAGGGATTCCCGGTTCAAATCCCCATCTGGGTGGAGTTTCCATGTTCTCCCCGTGTCCGCGTGGGTTTCCTCCAGGTTATTCGGTTTCCTCCCACAGTCCAAAAACATGGATCAAGTCAATTGAGTTCTCCAAATTGCCCCCATAGAGTGTGTTTGTATGAGTGAGTGTGTGCCCAGCGATAGATTGGCACCCTGTCCTGGGTGTATCTGCCCAGCGCCCAAGATGCTCTCCCCTGGATGGGCATGGGGAACCCTACCGCGACCCTAATAGAGGATAAAGCAGGAGATAATGAATGAATGAATACTAGGTGCATGGCAACATAAGGACAGTGTTTGCCTCACTGGCCTGCAGTTTAAAGTCTCCTATAGAAAATTTACCAGGAATCCATATGATATATTTAGATATATTGATATTTTTGACATTTTGATGTCCCTTTTAATCATTTCGGTCACTGAACATCACTGCCATCTGCTAAATCATTCAAAACACTGACCCCACATTACCACAGTTCCTTCCATACTATGTGTACAAACCCAGCACGAAAACATTCTGACAAACTGAAAAATGCACTTTCTGTTCGAGGGTCTTAAATCTGCCATTGCACAATAATGGGTTGTTTGTGGGAGTAGCAGTCTAAAGGAGCTGTTAAATGCTGGTTGTGGTTTCTACACAGTAACAGTAACTTTGAGAATTTTTTTAATTTCCCCTGTGCAGCAAGCTTTCTCACTTTCACTTTCAATTTTTGTTCATTTTAACACAAACTTTATTATAATTATAATTTTTCATAATTTTTATAAGATTTTAGGCTTAACATTACTTCTCACTGAGTAACTAGATATATTCTTGATTTTTTTTTTCGCCAAATACAAATGTTACAAACACTTTTAAAACATGAAATAAGCCGAGTAGAAATATAAAATAACAACAAAATAGATACTAACAAATGCATTCAATGAAATCCTCTAAGCATTTGAAGTCTAATTGCTCTGCTTTCGTACACACACCATACTACTGCATTCTCTTCATTTTGGTTTCCCATTCATTTGCTGTGTCTGCCTCTTTAACAGCATTCACACAAAACCATCCCCATAGCAACGGCTGGGAGTGAAACATGAGCAGGGAGATAAGGGCCAGAAAAAGCAAGCTGGTTAAACAGTGTGTGTGTGTGTGTGTGTGTGTGTGTGTGTGTGTGTGTGTGTGTGTGTGTGTGTTAAAATGGTACAATATTTTGAACAATGTACAAAATTGTATATTGTAGCCAAATCAAAGTAAAAGATCAAATTTACTACTCTTTAAACTGAAATATTATCTGCTGTTGCTGTATATAGAAGACTGTAATAATAAATGAGTGTAAATCTATAAAAAGTGCACTGTATAGATACCATAAAAATCTTCTGTATTTTTCATTTTAAAATAGAAAAGCTTCATAACTGCTACTGATGTAAACAATAGTCTAATAACTGATAAAATGTATTATTGATCCTAATGAAAACGCATAGATTTGAAATATGTTTATTGGTTTAAAGTAATTTAATTGTATAATGTACAAACATGAAATACTACTACTACGAAGACGACTACTACTACTACTACTACAACTACTACTACTACTAATAATAATATATATATTTTTTATTATTAGTATTATTATTGTTAGGTAGTACAGGGTCCTGGCAGAAGTGTGTTGTCATTTCTATGTAAGAAAGATAGGTTTTAATGCCAGCATAACACCTGGCAGAATTTTTGCATAATAATACACCTGCACTTCGGTTAGACTTATTTAGATGATGTGTCATTAAGAAACTGTAAGTGTGAAGGTGAGTACATCATGTGATATTTGTCATATACCTTTAGGGTACGACAGCTTGTGATCACACCCGTCTGTCCTCTGTCTCTGTCCTCTCTCATTCTTACACTCATACATGACCTTAAAAACTGAGAATGCCTGATATAGATTTTAACATTTATGATTGCATTATGACTACATAACATCAAGTTAAGATGTACAATTTATTACCAACTTATCATTTCAAATTGCATTCAAACAATGTTTAACTTGCATCACAGGAAGCAACAGTTGTTATGGTTGTAACAGTAGAACAATTAGAAAAGTTATCCCAGCAGCATATGCAACATATACAAATCTCATATACATACACTGTCAACTTAAACCACAAAGTTTTTTAGTCTCAGTAGTTTTACTGCAGTCTAGAAATGTGAGTGCTTTATATCTCATTATTTCTTGATAGAAAACCACTTTAGCCTTTTAAGTAGGCTGTTCTATTTCAGTCTCACCAACATAGGTGGTGGACACATCACGCGTGTGTTAATTCTGTCTCTAGCACTTTGCCTTGACACAAATGACAAGGAAGGTAAGAGAGACACCCGCATAAAAAAATCAGTCAGGCATGCAAGCCCGGTTACCTGAGCTCAGTAAAGTTCTGGGAGAGAGGAATGCATTGAGGTCACAGCTCTAGAATTACCACCACATTTAAGTGATTTAACAGTGGTTTAACACTACTGTTCAAATATCTGATCAAATATAAATGTAACTGCAAAACAAAATAACTAGTTTATTTAAACAACAAGTACTATTTATTGTGCAATATTTCACGCTCACTTTCACATATGTATACCTGCACTGTTGCCTAGTGAATGATGCATTATAAACTGAACTGCGCAGAAGCCAGTACATTGTGTGCTGGGGTGTAACCAGGTGTGTCAAGCCTACCACACCCAGACATGTGTTTCAGTGTCGTACAAGGTAAAAGGTTTTTTTGGTGATTTATATTACAGTAGATTTTTTTTTCATTCATATGTATATATGAGTCTGGTGATTTATTGATCCTGAACATACTGTTTAGCTAACCCATGCTTACCTTTTCTCTCTTCACATGATTTTTGCTATTTATTTCATATAGTTAACCTCAGTTCAACCGTTTTATTCTCTTTGAATTATGGACAGTGTTATAACCCTAATGCAATGACTTCTAATGTACATCAGTTATATGCGTTAGTTAAATCAGGGAGCAGGTGCCTTTTTGCTCATAATTATTTAATGCCTTACAGTCATTTAGATGTTTTAATTAAATTGGTTTAATGAGGATGACGACTCTATGATCAATGCTTAGTAATATAAGTTCTCACGCACACCCACAGATACTAGCATGAGAGAGACACACCTATACACACACACACACACACACACACACACACACACACACACACACACACACACACACAGACACAGACACACACACAGCCCTGCTTTTTTTTTATAAACTACTACTATTTTTGTTCACGACTATGTCAGTCTTCAAAGCATGAGAACACATTTTACATCTTTCCATTCTATCTTATTTCAGACACAAAGACAAATTCATTCACACAATCACTTACACACTGGGGCAAATTAGTGTCTGTACTACCAGTAATGATTTGGGTTGTGGGAGGAAACTAGAGCTTCCAGAGGAAATCCAATCAGACACAGGGAAAGCAAAATATACTGTGCTGATATTAATTTCTAGTTATAATAAAGAATTTATAACATGTTCAAATGAGTTTAAATTTCTCCTCAATAATTCTTTAGTGATCTCTCTTGGAGGTGCATGGGGAACCACCTAGTAGAGCATTAAGCATAAAATAATAAGATAAGATGAGATATCATGTTAAATGTTAATTGCATAATTCATATTTCTTCTTTATCTATAAAACTGTTCGAAAATACTTTGGTATGCATGATGATATCTAAAAAAAAAAGAATCTTGCACAAAATGTACAAAATCTGAAACATTTCTAACTCCCTTTGCATTCCATTATGTTCTATGAATACAAGTTTATTTAGTACTTGAAAACCAGGCCAAATTCCTGCTTAGGTTGCATTTTAGTGCAACTGTTTCAGCTGTCTTCTGGCAGAAAACAGCTTTCTTATAAAAACTTATTAAATAAGTTATATTTGCAAAGCAAATTCAATGAAATACATTAGAGTTTATATTATATAAACATTGGAACAATACAAATGTAAAAGGATAAAACACTCAGTAGTATTTTTACTTATATAAGTTTATATAAGGCATGGTGGCTTAGTGGTTAGCACGTTCGCCTCTCAGCGCTAGGGATTTCCGGTTTGAATCCCCATCTGGGTGGAGTTTCCATGTTCTCCCCGTGTCTGCGTGGGTTTCCTCCGGGTTCTCCGGTTTCCTTCCACAGTCCAAAAACATGGATTAAGTCAATTGAATTCTCCAAAAAAAAAATTGCCCCATATAGAGTGTGTCTGTGTGAGTGAGTGTGTGCCCAGCGATGGATTGGCGCCCTGCCCTGGGTCTATCTGCCCAGCGCCCGAGACATTCTCCCCTGGATGGGCATGGGGAACCCCACCGCGACCCTAATAGAGGATAAAGCGGGAGATAATGAATGAATGAAAGTTTATATAATGTATGTCAGCCGCAGTAGTGAATTTGAGACAGTTTAGCTTTGATTATTGTTAAATCAGTTTTATGAATCTTTAAAACTGTTGGAGTGTTAAATGTTAAGATGTAAAGCTATAAAAACATCACAATTTACAACGATTGATAAGATTAAATACCATACAGTTAGTTTAGTCTATCAAAAGATTAAATCTGTATGTAGAAATCCCAATGATCCGCGTCTCCTGCGCTGTATGCCATTTCAAACACATTACACACATCCGGCTGCTATTCAAACAGCGATGATTATTTGCGTCACAGGTGACTTGCGTTGCTTATGGGGTGGGTGAAAGTGCACCCTACTAAGTGCACTTCATACCTAACAGAGACCGTAGCCGTCGGTAACCGGTCTTTAGTGGAGATAGTGGAGAATACGTGATTCCGCACCACCGCCCTGTTACACCCATGTCCCATTACAATGCTCAGGGTCCTCCTCCCTCAGCAGCATTTTATTCCACACTTCCAAACAGACATAATTCCCGTCTGTGCCCTGAGCTATTCTTCCCCGGTTTGAAGGCTCTTCTTTGTATTCAACATGTCCAGAGACGCGGGTTTTCGTGCCGCTCTGCTGCTTTTGGTGAGTTTATTCCTTTTCTAAACGGGTTCCTTCCCCGACTGTAGAGCGTTAGCAGAACAGCCGGTGATATTGTAGCCATCCTGTTGGTGTTTCGGCAACTTTTTTTCTATTACCTTCCATTCATTTAAAGAACAAAAATATGGTGTGAACTAATCCGATCGATTAAACACACCACTTTCTATTTCTAAGAGAACATATGAAAGGGGTAATGCGCGCTCACGGGTCTGTTCAGGAATGTGGCTTTGGCTATGAAGCCAGGAAAAAAGTTAACTCCTACACTTCTGAAGAAAATACTAAAGCATCTCGAGTGATTTGCACTGCTTTTTATTTTAATGATAAAACTAGCTATCATTTTAAATGACCTATTCATTGTTAATAACACACGGATACATTCAAATACCTGAATCCATGCTGTCAAATTGAACCAGAAAGTTAAGTAATGAATTAATAAACAGTATAGAAATGTTTGGTACAAGTTCAAACTGTTATGTGGAAAGTTATATAGAATATTAAAAAATAGAATATTATGTTTCTTAATCAATAGTTCTGTGATTCAGCTAAATATAATCTATTCCGGTTCGTTTTAAGTTAATAAAGTCTATAATTAGAGCTCAAAGTTTTGAATTAATGTAAATATTTATTTGTTTTGTAAACCACTTTTTTCATGGTTGTGTGAGGTGCTAAGGCCTATCGTAGCATGCAGAGTAAAATGTTAAATGGGAAAAAAAAATCATAAAGCCCATTTCAGTTCTAAAATGCAATGGTAACATGTTATCCCTGAGATCTGATTGTAGAGGTGCTTAGTTAGATAGAAGGGGCTGTTGCTCATCTGCTGAGGACTTTGATATATTTTAGGGATTATTAACAAGCAAGGTGTAAAGACTAAAATCACACAGTCATTTTCTTTCAAAGCCTTATCGTTAACTTCCCTGCAGTTTGCTGGGTTAATAATTAAACAAGAGAAAAGGTGGATTGTGCTGCTCCTGCGGTCAGAAACTTATCAAATAAAAATAATAATTTAGAAGCTGCAAACCGTAATTAATTATACATAAAGCTGTGACTAATTTAATCCTTTATTTAATTACACTGTAACTATAAACATAAAGACAAAATGGCTAGATGTTTACATTGCTGCTAGACCTTCATCTGTGAACTATTTGGTCATATTTATTGCTGCCTAACAGCAGGAGGAACATGTAAACATGAGTAGTGAGTTTACATGTGAACGTTTATGACCTGCGGTCGCACAGTTTCACATCAAACAGGAATTACAGCCTATAGAAACGGTTTTGGTATTGTAGTTATACATTCCAACCGTAAAGCGGAACATTTTCAAACAAAGCATTCTACTGAATCAGGCATCAAAATATGATTAAGCATGACTGTATCAGAGTAGTTAGTAAGTGCAGGCTGTTGAGGCACAAAAAGTTGGGTAAAAATATTATTACAAAACATCAAATTATATTAAAGCAGTGCACCTAAATTCTGGTCCAAGTTTTCTGCTCCTACAAACCTGAATTACTTCTTTGATTTATTTAAGCATTCATTTTGTTAATTTGGGTAAAATAAACAGGGAAAACATGACAATCATTATAGAATTTGCAGTGCAATGGGGGGATCCTAGACCAGGACTGAGAAACAATATTTCAGGCAAGCATACAATGGAGTGGTCACCCTGTTTCCTGTCTTTGTTTTGCTAAGAAATTTTCATTGGAGTGCAGTCATGCTGGAACAGTAAAGTGCCTTTCCCAAACTGTTTCCATAAAGTAAAAAGCATACAGATGTCCTTAATGCATGGTGAGGTGTTTGTTTTATACACGTGGCAATAGGACTGAATATAACTTAATGCCATTGAAGCTCATCAAAAACAACAAAACAGAGTAAATGTTCTGCTATAATTAAAATATTTGTTATTATTAAAGCAGTTAAAAAAACCCCCGCCAAACCCAAGTAAATTATAGAAAATAGCACAAAATAATAATAATGACTATAAATAAATGACTAACGAAAATGCAAGTTCCGATAATTTTCTAATTATTATCTGGCGGCAGGTTAGAAATGCAGCCAGACATGATTCCTGTTTACTAACATTAAAGCAAACTTGATTCATTAACTTCACATATTATAATTCAAACGAAGTCCAATTTAAATAAAATAAATCAGTCCACCAGAATATCAAATAGTGTTACACAGATTATATCAGGAAAGAAGGTAGTTAGAACATTAACCATGTTTCATGTTTTGAATTAAACTGTTTATTTTGATTTATCACAGTTTATTGCCTATTCAGTATTTTTCTCTTCTGTTAAAGCGCTGGGAGAAATATAAATGTTTAATCACTATTGCAGTAGAATTCTTCACAATACACGTTTCAAATCGAATTGCGAATCTCAGATGCATTTACAAATGCTGACCAACTGGATGTGTGATTGGATTGGGCCAGTTTAATCTATTGCAGTGCATAATGTAAAAATAATTAACATATTTATATTTTTTAAACTTCCTAGTTGAAAACAAAAATATATATCTCATGACATCTTTCAGTGAAAAGGTTCATGATAATATATTTCTGCCATACTGTTCAGCTCTGGTGCATGGAGTTATGATGAAAAAATTAAAAGCTGTAAATCATCAATTTATTGCAGTAGTTAATGTTTGATCTCAAATGATATATTTAGAACACATACTGTACATTCTTAATCTGTGGGACCTATTTATAATTTTTCTGATGATGTTGTCAGTGTGAATTATGCTAAATGCAGTTAGATTGAGACTAAGACATAATCGTATTTCATTCTTATAGTTCCTGTGTTACACAGTGAAATGCTGTGTCCAAAAGAAAGTTCAAGCTAATGTTCCTGAGACCCTGTGGCCTGGTTATGTTGTCTGTAAAGGTATGACATTTTGTGATGGTTTGGCAGATTACAATTAATGTAACTGATCACATGATTTACATTACAGATTTGTTACTCATGTAAAAATTAGCTTATCCTAATCATATTCTATGCTACATACATATTCCATCATCTACAGAAAACAAGTGTGCATTTTATTGTTTATTTGCTGCTTATTTACTGATTTTGACATGTTGGAAAATGGTCTTAACTATTTTGCAAAAAAATATATATATTTTATGATATTTATATTTTACAGTTGATCTGAGTCAGTGTGGGGACAGCAGCCTGTATTTAACCTCCAGTGACCCAGACTTTACCATGCAGTCGGATGGCACCGTGCTCACTGTTGATTTCATCACAGTATCAGGCAGTGGCAAGTCTTTTTCGATAACTGTTCAGGACCAAAAAGGCCATAGTTGGATGGTGGACTTCAGCCTGTCACTCACTGATCAGGTATTTCAAAGTTTTTTGTTTAAGGAATGTGGTTGGTAAAGTCTTATGTTGAGTCGAGCAAAAAACTTAAAAATATTTATGTCGTCGTTCCTTTTCGTATATGCTGTTATGACTCTATTTAAAGCATACATATTCTTATAAATGTAGGCATCGCTCAAATCAGTTCACAAACGGACTAAAAGGAGATGGAGTCCTCCTCCTTTTGAGATCACTGAGAATGATGCTGGACCTTTTCCAAAAAATGTGGAGTTGGTAAGAATCTGAGGTTTTTATTATTCCTTTATTATAATTGATTCAAAGAGATCCAGAGCTTTAAGGAGAAGCAAAAGGTGGTAACTGATTATTACTATTTTAATTTTCAGTAAAACGGAAGTTTGAGATAACGTATTATTATTTTTTTTATTTAAATGCTATACACAATCTTTATCTGTAATATAACTATGCAAGCCTTTATATACCTTTATTCATTGGGCTATCTGGGCTGCAGCATCAAGCCCTGGTATCTTAGAGGCACCAGGTGAAGCAGATTACATATATATACACATTTTTTTAAACATGTCATTTGAAGTTTTAATTAAAAATACTCTAACCCCTCTTTGGACTTTTTAGTAAGACGTCTAGCCCTTCACTGTTTAATTTATTTGTGTTACTTGTAGAAAAATGGTCAACCAAAATAAAATGCACATCATTCTGTCTTTATTAAACTGGCTACTCAGCCATTGTGTTTTCCTAATTCAATGCTGTTTATCTTTTTTCCATTAGATTGGCTCAGATTCATCTGCAAATTATTCTGTTTACTACAAAATTGATGGACCGGGTGTAACTGCTGACCCTGTGAAAGTGTTCCAAATTTTACCAACTGGCATGGTTCAATCACTTAGGGCTGTTGACCGTGAGCGAAACCCCCAGATTAAAGTAAGTTTATATTAGTATTCTGCTTTATTCTCAGTTAAAATGATGTGAATAAATACTTGAATTATAAAATTATAATTATAATTATAGAAATATAACCCTGAAAGTTGTTCCATAATGCCTCAACAACAACGTTTGTATCATTTAATTAAGTAATTTAATATGTAGATTAGCAGTAATTTATATATGAGTAATTTATATCTACTTAATTAATTAATTAATTAAATTAATCTCGCTGATTTGGCTGATAATATATTGACATTTCTGCCCTTTTCTTTTAGTTTATAGCACATGCTTTCGACAGATTCACCAATATAGAAAGAGATGAACCTCTAGAGATCACTGTTATAGTAAAAGATGTAAATGATAATGCTCCTGAGTTCGTGAGCCAGCTGGTGTTTTCTGTCGAGGAAAAATGTAACAAAGGTAAGACAGAGACCAGTGGAAGGAAAGTGACCAGGGGTGATGTACACGTTGTAATATTATGTTGAAAATGTAATAACGATATCAGATGTACAAATTTGTCTTTAATAATTGTTTTTTAAATTTTGTTTTAAATATAAAATTACTTGCTTTTTGTATTATTAGTAATTAGGTTTAAAATAATTGCATGATTGGCATGCTTTTTTTAATTATTCAAAAACAAAAGCTGTATGTAATTAATATGATTGATCTACAATTGTCATAATTTAAAGTATTATATTACTAAAATTTAACCCTGTGAAATTTCTGATGACTGATGATTATGTCTTTCATTGCTTATAATTAATTTTTTTCTTGTTTACTTCAAGGTACTCTTGTTGGGCGAGTGAATGCAACAGATAGGGACGACCCAACAACTGATCATGCCAGAATCAAGTACACACTACTGAATGGCACAAACTTGTTTTCTATCGATCCCTACAGTGGAGTCATCACTGCAAATACAGACACCCTGGACAGAGAGGTAATTTAGTCAAACTTTACCTCAATATGTGTATTATGGGCATTTAAGTGTGTGATGGAGGGTTGTGTCTATCTACACATTTAAATTTGTTGTGTATGTGTGTTGTGTATTTGTTAATGATACAGCATGTCAGTGTAGTAGATCTTTGTAAAGTGTCACACTTGTGGCTTTATCCACAGGAGCAAGACAAGGTGGTTGTTACAGTTGAGCTCAGAGACATGGCTGGTGCACCCACCGGTCTTTCTAAGAGTGGATCAGCTGTAATATATCTGACTGACATTAATGACAATCCACCCACTTTTAAAGAGAAACTGGTAAGTTTAACCCTGAATATATGCTTTTACTATTTACTAGACATGTACCAGTTTTTCTGATTTGTTATTTTTTTACCCCTTACATCAATACTAATGTTAAAGTTAAACAAATGTATTCAATATTTTGAACAAAAGCCCATAAATTCAACAACATGATAGATTTTATAGGGTTATAGCTAAATCCATCTATCGTCTGTTTATGGGCAGCATGTGGGTGTTTATGTCATTCAGGATGTTTACTGTGTCTGTGCAATAGTACAAAGGCCAGGTGATGGAGAATGAGGGGGGTGTGCTTGCCCTTAGAATCCCTGTAGATGATAAGGACCAGAAGAACACCCCTAATTGGAAAGCTGTGTATGAGATCACCAAGGGCAACGAGACTGGTGATTTCTCAATTACGACAGATCCGGTCACCAATGAAGGACTGCTCTATGTCACAAAGGTAAATAGAAAGGAGAATTTTTACAACAATTTAAGACAACGGCTTTTTAAAAAAATACATTGCAAAGTCATTAAGCTTTGATTTAGTTTCTTTCACAGCTAGACATTTGCTTGTGTTACTATAACAAAGAAGGTTTAACACATTTGACAAATCAGATAAAGCCACAGAGGAGAGTTTTGAAAATTTTAAATTCAGAGGAGATTTACACTCCGTTGATTAGAACAAATAAAAAATCCTTCAAAAATGATAGCCAACTAATCAGAGTCATTTATTTGACAAGCCAATCTAACTAATCAAGAAAAGCCTTAAGGTCTATATGTATCATGAAGTTAGACAGCTTTTCAAACATAAAGAAGCATTACACTAGTGAAGCCCTATCTGTGAGCAGAGGCTTTGGAAGATATGTGTTGAATGCAAGCCTGTCTGACTGGTGTTAGGGAGTTACTCACTCTTCAAAAGTTATGACACACCCTTAGATTAGACGAACAAGCTGATACAGCTTAAATTCCCTGTAGGCTGTTTTCTCTCGCTATTGAATGTTTTTTTTTTTTTCCATGGCAATGAGATCCTTTTTAGTTAATGGAACATCAAAAGGGTGTTGGACAGTTAGAAAAAAAGATGTAAGCATAATGTACATTTTTAAATATGTGGGAAAAATGCTCACTGTGTTATTTAGCCATAATTTAAAGGCTTTTCATTTTTTATCTGAAAAAATGTAAAGATTTCAATATCACATGGACATGGGGATGAGCAAAAGTATGCTGATAGCCTTCGTATGTAACAAGCAAAACATTTAACACTTCTCTTGTAATGGTTTATTAAATAATCTGCCCTGATTCTTTATTGATTGTTTTTTTTTCTTTCCTTAGCCTCAAAATTATGAAAAAAAGTCCATATTAAATTTGGAGGTAATGGCACGTAATGTGGCGCCACTTCAAAAATCTACAGAAACCTGGCAGAAGGTGCCTGTTGAAATAGCTGTGGGAAATGTGGATGAAGGACCAGAATTCACTGCACCTGTACTACAGTTGAAAGTTAAGGAGAATGTTCCTCTTGGAACCTCGATTGGAACATACACAGCTGTAGATCCAGAGACCAAAACCAGCAAGGGCATAAAGTAAGGGCTTCTGTGCTACTACTAAGAATTCTTAATATGATTTGTCACCAGTGTCATTAGAAGGCCAAAACAGATTGCATTCAAGTGTGTTCTAGAGCTAAAAATCACAAAAAGAGGAAAGAACTTTTTTTTTTTCTTTCTTATAGATACTATAAGCTGTCTGATCCAGGTTCCTGGATCACAGTGATGGATACCACTGGTGAACTGAAAACAGCAAACAACATTGATAGAGAGTCGCCTCTTGCATACAATGGCACATATAATATTACAGTCAAAGCGGTGGATGAGAGTAAGTACATCTTACATGGATATTGAACTGCATTTTATATGCTTTCTTTCACATGTTACTTTATTTGACACTTCAGAATTTTTGATAGCACTAAGAGCCTGTTCACATGCTGCACAGTCAAAGGAAGGAAATGAGCACAAATATTGATTGATTAAAACTTATTGTCAGCAGGAATGAAGTCGTAGTTAAATTTTGCCGGTTGCGCTTGCGTTAAAACTGCTCGATGTCGCAATGGCACAGTAAGTAGAGCTGTCACCTCAAGGCTAGAAGCAACAGCCAGAGGTCTTTCTGTGTCTGCTCAGGCTTTTCTTCGTGAGCTTTAGTTATCTCCTCCAGTTCAAAGCCTTGTAAGTCAGGTGAACTATCATTAATGCATCACCCTTAAGGTTAAATGTGGGCTGGAACTTTTAGGAGTCTGAAACACCAGCCATGGTAACTACTTCACTGGAGTTTATTAAACAGTCGATATAAGGTGCTATGCAGCATTTTAACCTGCACTATTTTGTACAAACGATTCATAAGAAATTCTTTATGGATTTGTTCAATAAAATAATTTTTCCTCATTTTCCAGCCATTTCTTTTCTACACATATAATATTTAACTTTTAAAGAATGTGATCAATTAAATTATTTAGTGATATATATTTAACTACCAACTTGCCTCAGTTAGGTTAATATGTTTCAGATAAGGAGTATACATATATCCCTTTTGTTCTACGCCAAATACTATAAACCGGTGTATGACGTAACAGTTCCTCTGTTTTTTGCTCCTAGCTCAGAAGAGTGGTACTGGTACAGTAATGATATTGATTGAGGATGTGAATGACAACTACCCAGTCATAACAAAATTAAACCGAACAATGTGTAGCCAACTGAAGAAACCTCGCAGTATGGTGATTGAGGCTTTTGATGCAGATAACAAACCATTCTCTGACCCTTACTCATTTGTACTGGGAAAAGAGGCCGAAGGACAATGGAAGATAACCGGACGCAATGGTAAGTCATTAATGAAGTACAGGATTAAAAAACTGGAATTTTAATATATAAAAGGTTTTTAACTACACAGAATAATAATTTGGATTATTTCAGGGTTATGTTTACTTGATAATGTTATATGTTTTGTTATATGAGGTAGAAGTTATTTTTAAGTAGTAGTAGGTTTAAAGCAATATTTTGCAATTGTTTATCTTTCCTAAACGTTTTCTGCAGAACAAAAAGGCTTGCAAATGAGTAAAGTGTGACATCTAGTGAAAAGGACAAATTGAGGTTACAGCAAACTTTTCAGGTTGCATTAAATGTATAATGTAGAATAGATGAAAATGACTCATGCATGCTTTACTACTCTAAACATGCAGGCCACAGTAAAGCAACAAAAAGAAAAAATAAATCTAAAAGCAAAATGAATCAAAGATCATAGCATATTAATTAGATTTTTAATTTAATGTAATCTAAAAACCTTACTAGTAGATTTCTAATCCCAAGACATTTTTCTACTCATTTTAGGTACATCAGTTGTAGTGGAGCAGACTGGTGAACTGCCCAACAATGAGTACAAGATTCCGGTTGTAGTGAAGGATCTTCAGGGTTTTGGTGAACAGCAGACAGTGACCGTGCGGATTTGTGACTGTATGAGTGATGGGTTGTGTCCAGCTCAAAAGGTTACCTCTAGACTTGGAGGCTGGGGTGTCCTGGCCATGCTGTTGAGTCTGCTGCTGTTACTATTGATCTGTAAGTGTTTTTTTTTTTTGTGGCTTGATTATTACCCATCATTATTATGTTTAGCAGCAAGTTTATAAAATGTTAAACTATATAAAGGCTTGTATGTGTAATCTTTGACAATCAATGCCAAACTTTTGTCTAAAAAATACTTATTGATTCTCAAAAGTGCCCTATCAGAAATGATCAAATAAATTAGGGCTTCTACTACTGCTGTGCTTCTCTAATGGTCAGGACCCCAATAGTACCACCACAGAGCAGGTATTATTTGGTTGGCTAATGTGTGTGTGTGGCATTTATTCAGATTTTTATTATTAAGAGATTAGGTTTTATTTTACTATTATTGATGTGTATATTGAGTTATAGAATTTATCTATATATATATATATATATATATATATATATATATATATATATATATATATATATATATATATATATATATATATATATTAATATTCTATGCTGTGGTATGCTGAATGCCTGTATTTTGAGCAATCAATGCTTCATTTATGTTACTCTTGGTTCTTACTTGTGGGGTAAGTAACCTTTTCTAAAGTGGTAACTTAAAACATCATCTCTACTTTCAGCAGCATAAACAAGTAGCTGTTTCAGAAGCTTCTTTCAAGTAGCTTCTGCTACTTGCCAGGCCGTTATTGTTATGTTCTTAATGGCTTGCCTGGTTAAATAAAATAAATAATAATAATAAAAACACAAAAATGCATTAACTTACAAAACTTTCCTGAGTAAAACATTGCCCGACATGAATTATAATGACAACGTTTTTTGGTTTAAAATTCATATAAAGTAACCGTGAAACTGTAGTTTAAAACACTGTTACTGATTAATTATTGCTTTTTGTCTGTGGGGCAGGTCTGCTGTTAATATTTGTGTGCACCACAAAAGAAGATAAACGAATTATTGCTGAAGATGAACAATCAGGTGGTGTGCTGATTAGGTCAAACATTGAGGCACCTGGAGAGGAAATGGTAAGATTAAGTTTCTTTTTATTGATCAAGAATACAGTGCATTATATAATTCTGAGTTTCATAGAGCTAAAAACACCATGTTCCTGTTTGTATTGACCTTGAGCTTTTTTTTTCTAATGGAATTCATAGCAAGCTCAATACATGTACAATAAATAAAGGTGGAGTTTTCATTTCCATTCTAAATCTATCTGCTAATAGATTATAATAGTGCTTTATACGCAGTCCTGTGAACAGATTGCTACTGAGTGTTTGCACCAATTAAACACTTCTTTTTTCTGTCATCTGTAAATCTGTACATCCAACTAGATGTAGTCTTGATCAAAATTACTATGCTTTGCACACCTTCCATTCCAAATTGGTAGAGTATGGTTGGAAAATCTATAGAAGTGATATTAGCTTTAAGGTTATTTAATAATAACAACAACAACAATAAAACAATACAATTAAAATGAAATAATAATAATAATAATTGTATTACCTATAATAACCTATTTTGTCATTAACAGAAAAAACCATTCCTGATTTATGGAAGCGGACTAGACATGGGGGATGCTGGAACCATGCAAAAGCAGAACCACAATACATTTGGCTCCATCGGTAGGGGCTTCGAGCAACAGAGTATTCACAGAGAAGGCCTGAACACCATGCATAGCATGACATCCAACACTATCGGATCTGGACAGTATGGCAGCGGTTATTACGGCAACACCTTTCAAAAGAAATATTCCAACATAACGACTTTGGACACGTGGAACAGCAATAGGATTTTTCTAAGTGATGTAAGTGGAGCTGCTAACATTGTGCGATCATATGCAGGCACTTATGAGCATAATTAAACAGTGGTCATTAGCAATATGATTTTCTAATGCTTCTATTCTCAGCTTGCCTGGGGTTGTGCTTTGCGGTTCCTCATAAAGTTCATTCATTCATTATCTTCCACTTAGTTCAATATACTAGGGTCGCGGGGGGGTTCCCCATGCCCATCATGGGGATAACGTTTCAGGCACTGAGCAAATACACCCAGGACAGGGCACCAATCTATTGCTGGGCACACACTCACTTACACGGATGGATACATACAAATACACTATATGGGGCAATTTAAGCATTCAATATCCCCTGAATCCATATTTTTGGGAGGAAACCGGTGAACCCAGAAGAAACCCACACGGATACATGGAGAACATGAAAACTCCTCCCAAGTCGATGATCCAAACCTGGATCCCCAGTGCTTAGAGGTGGACGTGCTAACCACTATACCACCCCCCCCACCCCCAAATTATGAAAAAAAAAAAAAAAAATATATATATATATATATATATATATATAGTTTGGTTTCTACTTTATTTAAGTTTTTAGTTTTTCTAAACACCACTTTTGTTTTCTATGCTATGGCCTATTCTCATTTCATGCTTATTATCCTTTTCTTTGTGGCAGAAACTCTTTTACCTTGGTACGGATGCAGAAGGGCGGTTTGCTGAGGATATCCTAAAGCCTTATGGGAATGAGGGAATGGGCTCTCCCGTAGGGTCTGTTGGGTGCTGTAGTATTCTCAGTAATCAAGATAATCTGGACTTTCTTGATTCGCTTGGGCCCAAATTCAAGCCTCTAGCCGATGTATGCACAAGTTAAAAGCTTAAAAGGACGGGAAGTGAAGAAGTAGAGGAAACTGGGACAGCATCAGACTTTACCTACTGTAAACTAAGTTGGTATGAGTTTAAAAAACTGGCATTTCCTTTTTGAGAAGAGAAATGGATACACTGGATTTTTGTGGCTACCAGTCACCACCAGTCTACAGCCTTAAGTATTACTGTCTGGAGTAGATCCAAAAAAACAAAACTGCTCGAATTGAATTGTGTGTGTGTGTGTGTGTGTGTGTGTGTGTGAATGTGAGTGTAGTAGCCATTAGTGTTGTATACTTTTAATATACAGTTCATACTAGCAAACATAAATTTGAACAGTTTAGACTTCAGAGTTTAGACTGACAATAAAAAGGTTGGCTTTTCAATTTCTATATTAGTACAGTTGTTTCTGTGTGCTTTCTAAATGGTGATATGTTTTATACAGTATGTTTGTAATATAAATAAATAATTTCTTCTAATTATTAAAATGAATTGTAAATTTAAAAGATGTTTATTTTCAGGCTGGTGCTGGTGCATTGTTAACATAAGGCAAAAACCCTTTTTATACAGCTCTTGCTAATAACCAAGGGAAGAATATTTTCACTAAACCTAATGCAATTTTTTCAAATGTAGTTTTTTATTTTAATGTATAAGAATAGGGAGACTAAGTTTTTAAACCGGAATTGAGGGAGCTGCATGTCTGACACTGAAGTGACTTACTGCACGCATAAGAAGAAGCTACAACATGAATGTAAGTCTGAAGCACTGGCCAGAGACTCATACTAAAATCATTCTGCTTTTCCTCAAAACCTGTCATGGATGTGGTGTGTATATTTGTGCAAACTGTTGCAAACTTTTTTGTACTAAAATTCTAGGAAAATAAGTTGTTGAGTTTGTAAAATAAAAATATTTTGTGAAAGTAATCATGTAGTTTATTGTAATTTTTAAAAAATATAAAATTCATGCTTCTCACACTCCATAAATGATTTCACTTCCAGTTTCAAGCTATTCAGAATATGAGCACCATTATATTAGATGATTTCAGTGAGCTGGCACTAATTGCACCTGCTTCATTAACCCGACACAATTTACTTGAATCTGTTTTATAATAGATAAGTTTATATGTTTTGCTGAACCACATTCCCTAATTAATATATTAACTCACATTTGTATATTTATTTAATTCCTATATAATATAAGTATGTCATATATAAATACACAATATCATATTATTTTACCTTAACTGACTAAACTTTACTTATGTATATTTTCCAGCATTTACTGCCATAATATATATTGATAGTTTTACTTTATTGTTTATTGCTGAGTAGACTGTATCCAAACTATTATACAATTCCCTTCATAATCATGATGTATTAACTTACTGGCATACTGTCAGATTGATAATTAAAAAGGTAAGTTAGAGCTACAAACTCAGCTTAAAATATATTATGTTTACAATTCAATTGTAACTGCTTTACATATCGAACACTGCTTCACAGAATCTTTATGGTTCATAACAGTTGAACAGGGCGATGAATCAGGGCAATGTTTATTAATTAATGTTATGGAAGTATAGTTCAGGTCTTCTTAATGATGCTGTCCTGCATAAAAGCTAAAAATTGACTGGTGCTACAAATAAAATGTGTTAAATTAGAATAAATACAGCTGTTTTAAGAAAAATTAATACAGGTTTGATCCTCATGTTTCCTATGTGTTTAATTTGCAACTTAATGGATTTTAAAGTATCAACAAAATGTCAGGAAGTAGATAAGAGCTTTTCATTTTATTTAAAGATACATTTAGGTAAAAAGTAATGTGTTCATGCGTGTACACAAACACGGGCAAAGTCAAATACACACTTAGAAAGGAAAACCTTGGTCAGAGCTAGAATAATGTTATGATTTGTTATTAGCCGCTTGTCTCAGAGCTCGTACAGAAGGTACCCGGAAAACGTGCTGAAAAGGTTCTGGTTGTTCTTAAGTGTGCTGTCACTCTTGTTGAGGCGCACAAACACTCGATCTCCGGCTTTCAGTTCTAACACAGCACTGTTACTGGCTGTGTCAGTGTGAAGTGCATCAACCGCAACTGCACTCGCCACAACCTATATAAAGAAAAACAAACTATGTAACTACTATCAAGAATCTATCCAGTGCTGTAACAGAGCCAACCATCTGACCACAAAATCAAGTTAGGATATTTGCAATTCACTTTGAAAAGCATCTGCTAAATGACCAAATACAATGAAATTAGTGCAGGCAATACTTTCTTTTAAACATCACAATTCTTAATGTAATGAAACACTGGGAGTTATAGTAAGCATGAGTTTGTTTGGATATGAAAATTAAATGCGTATGGTTCAGATAAATAAAAAAAGGCATTTCACTTCATATTAGTATACAAGTGCATCACAAGCTGTGGGATAGAATAGGATTTGTATTTTAAGCCTGCACAAAATTATATTAAAATAAAGGTAGCATAAAATGTAAATGTGGCCTCAGTGATTGAATAAACCTTTGTTTATAAGCAAATAGAATTAGATTAAACTAACCTTGTCATTGAGCAATAGGTCTGCCATGAGATTGACTCCAGTCTTTACTATATTAAAGCTGAAGTGGTAGACTCCAGGTGACTGACACGTAAATTTGCCAGTCGAGGAATCATAGCGGCTGCCCAAGTTTGTCATAACAGTAGTGAACTTCAGAATATCATTTGTCCCAAAGTCTTCCTTGAGTGCTGCATAAAAAGCAACTTTGGTTCCTGTCAAAGCCCTTTCTCCTCTAGGTCCAGGGAGCCCAGGAGGTCCTGCCTTACCTGGTGGCCCCGCCGGTCCTTGAAGACCTCCTGAAGAGGAGCCGAGTGGGATGACCAGGCCATTAGCACCCAGGTCTTGAGTGCCACTCTGACTTTGAAAAGGGTCACACACCAGCCTGCATGTTCCAGGTTGGGTTGCACCCTGAAAACCCTCAAAGAAAAGCATGAGCATTGCTAGTACTGCTGGCAACCTGACCCTCACCATATTGATGTTGCTGTTAACTCAAATGAAGATCCTTAATGTGACTGTGGAACATTCAGTGCAAATCAGTGATTGCAGAAATTGTAAAGTCATCGATTTCAGAATTTACTTGCATCAGCAAAGTTGGAGATGGGAAACTTATTTAACTTCCCCAACATCACATGCTTGTTTCATGTGAAAAACTGTCTAAATAGCAATGTTTCATAATTACCTACTTTCACAATAGATTAACTCAGGTCAGATTGTTGTTTTGTTCATTTGCATGTAGTATTAATTAAAGGGTCTATTACTGAACTCATATACATTACATGGTTCCAGGCTTCCCCATGTCTGACACATGTCACAACATAAAACACCAGGAAATAAATCCACACAAAGTGCATTTTAGAGACAAAAATTATTGGGACAAGCCTCATAATTAGTGGATTTAGAAATTAAGTTTTATTCAGTCCATTTGGCACAGGTGAATACATTTAGGCACCTATTCATGTATTTTTGAAAAATTTATGCTTCCATTTTTGGGAAACCAAAATCGAAGCAAGATGTTTTACATTGCAGAAGTTGACTGGCCCACGCACAGCCCTGATCTTAACCACAGAGATTAACAGAGATTGTGAGTCTGACCTTGAAGTTTAGCAAAAGTGTTCTAACTGCACAGACAAACAAATCTTGTAGTAAACTTTCCCAGTAGAGACCAATTTAGATTAGGATGTCATAACATCAGCTGTGGGTGTAATGGACACTTACTTGACTTATTGTTAGCATTATTCTTAAATGGTTTCAGAACTTTGCTGACTTTCCAAAAGCCTAAATTAAAATAAATATTTTTATGTTTTCATATTAACCCAGGTTCATTTAACAGTTCATTTAAACTACTAATTAGTATAATTAACAGACTAAATATGTATGTATTTTTTTACAGATTAAATCCGATGGCTTTAAACGTAAACTAGAATAAAAATAAAAAGCCATTATGCTTTTGTATGCTTGTGCTTGTGTTGTTGAAAAACAAAGCTTTTTGACACATTGCTAATTGACAATCAAGATGACTTACCAAATGTGCAGAATAAACACAAGCACTGATCTTAAATCTTTCATTTGTAATGAAGGGATAACAGGTTAGCAGCTAATGAAGTGCACTTTCTCACAATTTAGAATTACAGGCTGACCGTTTTAACTTAATTGATCTTGGACTGAAGAGGAAGCAGTTCTTGTGGTTTTAACTCTCCCATAAGGACTCATTAAGAGATCACAGTCTTACCTTCAGAAAATCATTTTCATAGAGATGAATGGGACAGAGAGAGAGAGAGAGAGAAGAGAGAGAGAGAGAGAGAGAGAGAGAGAGAGAGAGAGAGAGAGAGAGAGAGAGAGAGAGAGAGAGAGAGAGAGAAAGAGAGAGGAATGGGATTACAGAGAGATAGAGAGAAATGGCCGGATATAAAGAGAATTTGTCATTATATACATAAGATCTATTTAATAGGAAATATGCCACGGTTTACACAGCAGTTTATTAGGATTTCTAAGTCTTCAAAATAACTTCAAAACCATTTTTATATTTTTAATTTTTTTTTTTTTACTATTATTTATGCATTTAAATGTATAGTGATGCCATGCATATAATACCCATTTCCCTTCCAGTGTCACCTTTAAATAAGAAATCATGAAAAAACACAACATTGAGAATAAGAACTGACTTCCTAAATAGATGTCAATGTTTCTCTATAAATGGAATCCTCTGACTGTTCTAATCCCAATGTTATGTCAGTTGGATGGTTTAGAGTAAAGTTCAAACAGACAGTCTTTGCAAACTATTATTATACGGTTTATAAGCGGTTCAATGGTGGCTCAGGGACTTGAAAACAGAAACACTACCAGCCATTTTTATATTGCTTTGATATATGAGGAACTGTTTTGCTGACGTTCATGTGTGCTAGATCATTTGATTCATCTGTCTCCCTTGTACCAAACAAGCACAAAACACAGGCTGAATGTAAAAACAATGCAATAAGCTGGAGGCTGAGAGGAAAACTAAATAAGATGAGCGAAGTCATGTATGGATGATGTAAAACAAATGAAATACAGGCTTCATGTTGAAAGGAGAGAACAAAGAATTGGTGAACTGGTGATAAGGAAGGAGCTGGAGAAACAAGAGGACGCCTAACATCATAATAAATGCAAGTTCAGCACTTTCAGCAGTGTTCTGTTTTGTACGACTCACTCATGCTGTATCTATGCTGAGATGATTCTTTACATGGACGTGCAAATGTAACAGTAACATGCCACACATCTGGAGGTGGTGTGAGATGTTGACATTACCAAAGTATTTGTGGTGAATAAGAATTTTAACTCTTCATTACGCTGCAGGATTCTGGGAGGAGCAGTTTGTGGGCAATCAGTTCAACTGATCCTGGATTCACATCAACATTGACATCGACAGCATAAACCAACAGTTTAGGAAACAAGATGTTAGAGTTTACGGTGTATTAAGGAGTTTTAATAAACTAGTTGAGCTTTACTAAGTTGTACTTGTTTTTAAGAGGTAACAAAGTGCTGACAAAGTGCTGTTTGTAATATTACAATTCCACCTAAAAGGGTCAATACATTTTTTGAGGTTCTGTATTATTAAATTATTCTAGGTATTTAATTATGTTTTTTCAAAGATGGTCTGCCTGAATAGACTGGTCTGCCTGAAATCAGATGTGTATCCTATTAAAAATGTATGGCACAAAAGGAAGAGGAGAATTTGGCAGATGGTAATTATCTTGTGTTTAGCAGCTCAAGTAAACATTGCTCTATCCCAACGGTTGTTAATTGTGTGGCAGACATCAATTTCTTCATTTATTTAATATTTAACAATTGGAATGAAGTTCATAATTAAAACACTAATGTCCCCATATTTTTTAAATTTGTAATTGGGGTGTACTGTAGATACTAAATGTCTGCATGATGTGATGGACTCACAACTGAACAGCGCTATTAATACATAAATGGCAAAACATTACTCTTTAAATTGACCGAATTGTCTGAAATAACTTTTTAATTATCTCATTTTACAATTTTTTTTTACATTCACTGCTTACATAGAATAAGCTGCTTATCAATTCCATGCCAAAGTTTTTACTCAACCCACGTTTCACTGGCAAAACGCTTCTCTCTGGTAAAGAAATATGCTTTAACATGCCACGTTAACACGACACTAACAACATTAAACCACTGGATGGCAGCATTGCTTTGTCTTCTTTTACCTTTTCTTCACTTACCAGTTTAAAAAGTTTTACTTCTGAAGCTGAAGAAGTGTGAATGAGTAAACCTAAACAAAATCCACCAGCTTTCATTTGAATTGTATATAATTATGGAATCTGTATATTGTTAAATATAGCTGAGTTTAATCTAATTTAGCTCTTCATTTCATCTTTGAACAGAATTAAAAATGCACTAATGAATTTACATTATTGGTGTCAAAACTTCAATCAGAAGCTTAGGCTTAAAGCAGTCCTTTCTTCTAGAATGTTATCTAGTATGCATGGGACCAGGAGTGCATGTGCTGGAGGGGGGTGTGACAGATGAAGTAAAAGTGAGAGTAAGAGAGCAAGTGCACGATTCAGATCAAATGCTTTTAGTCCAGTAAGGAAGCTGGTAAATTTATGAGTCCTAGTTATCTGTGCAAGTGGAGTGTATAGTGAAAGGATACAGTAGTAGCATAGAGAAGAATGCATTAAGTATTTATTCAGTAGGATGAGTATCAGATCGAAAAGTTGCAATGTGAGATAATGTTTATGAGAGGGATTTGGACAGAGATGGTATGTCTTTATCCAAGTGATGCATCAGCTCACAGTATGGCTGTAAACATCAATAATGCTTTTAAACTGTATATGTTAAAAAAAGCAATCATTTTCTAGAGAATATCTGCATGTATGTAAGTAAGAGCATCTAAACCTATGACATATCTCACTTCTGATGGTGTTTGACAGCACTTTTCGTCTCACGCATTAAGAGTGACAGAGCGAATCAGCAGATGAGAGAGGCTCATCTTTCACAATATCAGCTTATGCATAACGTCAAACCTTTTAATCCATATGGCACATTCAGGCCTTATCAAAACATGCACACAAATTGCCTGTAGCACAATAATTTTAAACAGAAACAAATACAGCGAGTCTTTGATGCTTAAAGTAGAATTCAGATTGCGTAGAAATGCTTATATATGCAGAATGATGAGAATTAGCTGCAAATAGCTTCAAAAGAGTTAAGATCTGTGTAGTGGCAAAGAAACAAGAATTGTGGATGACCTGTCCCACCCTTCTTATTGACCCCTCTGGCCAACACTGCCTGACAACAGCTTTGTCCCTGAAGCAACCAGTCTCAACAACCTCCCCCTAACAACACCCACTTGAACTGAAATGATCTGGTTCACACATGCTCATTTGCTTTCAGTTGCTGCAGCTTGAAGATTCATTTCCACTATTTATGCATGTTTGCGTAATCCGTCTTGGTTCTTGCTTCTATCGCACAAATTTGCACTGTATACTCACAGTGCTTGGTGTAGTATAATCTCTACTGAGCAGGTCAGTATTATAAAACAAACCCTGACAGAATCATACCAAAGTGTTTATTGTGCCATATTTACCTGCTCCCTTTTAACTATCCCATGCACCTCACTGTCACCAGAATCCGCTCTGTTAAAGTAGGTCTCAACCTTCAAAATTTCCACTGTGCACTACCGAAGATTTACTGCTGCAGCTTTGCAGAAAAAAGCATTTTTGTTGCTGGATAACTTTACAAAGTAATGGCTAAATGTATTAAAGATATTTGGAAAAAAACAGGTTACTTGTTTCTTGATGACAGTTCTGTCAGACAGATCCACAGCCTTGACAATGATACAGTGGTTGATTTACATACACACAAATTATTGGTCAAATCAGATACGCTGTGTATTGTTTGCATTTTCATGATTAAGGTAGGAAAAGTGTTAGTTCCTAAAATACATTATTCTTTTCATTATGTTTATTCATTTGTCATAACAGACTCCCACTGTAAAACCAGTATGTCTTGTCACCATGCAGTACATGGGTCTTTATGATAGTTTAATAAATAAAGTATTTATTTACTTATGATTTAATTAACTGATTTAAGTTGGATGAAGCTGAATATAATTATATTATCTCATGGTACACCTTTTTTTGCTTACATTAGCCTGTTTCCTTTATGGTTCTGTTGCTTTTGAATTTTTATATAGGTTTGATATCTTTATTTAAATATAATTTGATTATTTGTTGAAATCAGGTGGTATGGTGGCTTAGTGGTAAGCAAGTTCGCCTAGGATCTAGGTTTGAATAGAGTCCAAGATAAGTATCCATGTTCTTCCCATCTCCATGTTGGTTTTCTCTGGGTTTTCCCATAGATGGCCATAGGAACCCCAACCCTCCACCCAGGATCATGTGGAAAACAATGAGATTTCAAAGAGTTTTAAAGCTGCTGTTTAACAATATAATACTGTAAATACGGATATGTAAAAATATATTTTTTTACTTAACCTTACCTACATGCTTAATACTTTGTAGATGCAGCACTAGCTCAGTTGCAAACATAAAGAGCCACTGCATTCAGCAGGCTTTCAGCTTTCTAATGAGGAAGTCCATTTGCTAAATTATGTGAGTAATGATGTTTGATTAGGCATGACACAGTGTGAGGTCTAAACGTGGCACAGTACCTTAGTAAGGTTAGTAACTGATGTAAAGGTAGCGTAAACACTACACTAAAAGTGACGTTTATGAAGCCCCTTCTCAAAGTTGCTGAAATGTAAAAAGCCTATTTCTGAAAGAACTTGATGTGATCGGATTTACTGCCAGTCTGTCAATAGACCAGTGTTGCAGAGTATTGCAAGGGAAAATCAGGAGGGATACATACAATAGGCAGCCTTGAAGTAGTGCTAATGAGCAGTTCTGATTGGCTAAAGCCCAGCACAATGCTTTCCGCTTTCAGTCAGATATGTCAAGTCAAACATAACAAAATTAGATTTCAAATGTTTCGGTGGTGTTTCAGATATTATTTATGAAACACTGAATGTAACTTTTTTTTTTTTTTTTTTTTGTCAAATCCTCTCTGAAGTGTTAGAAGGGACTGACCCACACACAATCGTAATACTGCACAGGCAAGTCACATTAAAATACTATTTACAGTAAGCTCAAGTGATTATGTTGTTAATCAGCAAATAAGAAAAGTCTCTCATTATGCACAAAACACATGGTCCTAAAAGCCATGCACATTGAAATAATTATTTTTGCAAGACAGTAATATACATTTTTAATAATAAGTGGTGAGGATCTTCTCAAAGTGTGAATTTGAAGCAGTACTGTTCTGCTATTAGGGAAACAGGACAAAGTGCAGTCGACCATAAAAAAAGATCCATAGCTTTACCAGAGGCCACTCTGTGCTTTTCATTTGCTATACGTGCCACTCTGACAGGGATGTTCCAAACAATCTGAAGCAGTGAATTAAATGTGAAATGATATGCTAGGCTACAGATGAAATAGCTACAACTTATGGCTGCAAAACAACCTCACTATGCTTGTTACAATTTAATCCAAGGTAAAGGCGTGAGTGTAAATACAGCTTCTATAATCTGAACTGATGGAAACATATGGTATTTTTTATTGCACAATTAAAAAAAAGGGGAGTAGTCGTTAGCACGTCTCAGCGCTGGGGATCCAGGTTCAAATCCCAATTTGTTTGTTTCAAGTTTCTATGCAACTTGAAATCATCCACCCCATGCTAAATAGGGGACTAGAATAATCTTCATTATAAGCAATGGTAACTAAGTGAGATTGTGTTTTGTGTGGAGATCCTTATATGGATTTTATAGCTTGCACACTAGCTAGAGTGCTTGTTTTAACTCAGACGATCATGTGATTTGCATATTCTTCTTTACTTACTGTTTGCCCTCACGTGGCCCCACCCGTTCTTGTCCTGCTATTTAATTTTTCATGTTTACACGCTGTATTTATTTTCGCTTAAAAGACTGTTAATCACCCACAGTTGATAAAGCTACTGTTTTACAGCTGTTGTGTTTTATTGTTGTTTTTCTTTGCTGAACTTTCTTTACTGTTTAAAACCGTGACTTGAATTTCATATGCTTTTAAATTGCGTCTGATTGCTCATATACAGTGTGTGTTTGCTGTGTGCGTGAGTGCGTGCCTAGCGATGGATTGGCGCCCTGTCTTTGGTGTATCTGCCCAGCGTCTGAAACGTTCTCCACCATTACCTTAATATAAAATTAAGTGCTCAAGATAATAAGATAAGAGGACGTTCTAGTATAATCCTGTCAGGTAAACAACAGGAAAACTTTTATTTTAAGACTTGTTAAAGTTGATCAGTTGTTGACAACTACTTGAGAGTTCAAAACACTTTGAAAACTATTTTCAAAGAATGCTGTATACTGCACAAAATGTACATGACTCTGCGTTTAAAGTCTACAAGCCTACAGGATTCTCTTAACTAACATCAAGTCAAGGCAGAGCTAAGAGAGATGGGTGTAGGCGTTGATGGTTTCTAACGATACGTTCCTAAAATTTAGCACTGGAAAATTGTCTATTTGTTTTCATCTGATAATTTTGTGCTTCATTAACTGCATCTTCAAACCATCTCTTCAGCTTTGTTTCGCCTCTTTATCTTATTGAAGCCTGTCTTTATAGCTCAGTTTTCTTTTATCATACTGTATATCTTTTTTATTTACTGTGACTTTCATGTCCTTCATTGAATTATCTGTATATTTTGAATATTTACCCCTCAGGTCCACATTTTGACTGATATTAATGCTGATTTTGCCTGTACCATGTGTCCATCCTGGCACTAATAGTGGGCCACTTTTATAGTGCCCCTGGCTAAAGTCTTAGCTGTCTTTTATTTCAGCATCAGTAAAAAAATCTGGATTTGTAAAGGTCACATAACTTGTATACTACTTTATTTAGGACAAATAAAATATTTAAAATTGAGCAACCATATATTCTTTTATCATGTATACTTTTATTGCTTTAATTAAAAGGTCCTTCATGTTCCTGCATGGGTTTACACAGAGTACTGCAGTTTGGTTTCCTCCCACATTCAAAAGATATGCAGATAGGTGAATCAAAGATTATAAAATTGCCCCATAACTGTACTGTTTGTAACAATTCTAAAAGCCATAAGGATGAATGCACTCATGATCAGGTGCAAATGCAATGTAGAATTCTGAAATGTCTAAAATGAAAATTAATATTCTGAAATTAAACATTAAAAAAACATCAAGTGTCCTCATTTGTGTGCAATTTACAAATATTGTATTTCCCTCTGTTAGACATGTGGTTGATTTTCAAACATTGGATTTCAGGGATACGGCAATAAAGGACAAGGAAGAGCAATCAGGCAAATGCTGGAACAATTAGACTCAATCTGAGAAGACTTATTTACACTCGAGCTTGCTTTGCTATCAGATAATGGCTTGCCCTCCATTCATGCTTAAATAGCAAGACAACCAATTAGACATAATGCAGAGATTAATTATGTTGACAGAGTGAGTCATGCATTCAGCCTAAAGCCTTTACCAGCAAGTGTGTGTGTGTGTGTGTGTGTGTGTGTGTGTGTGTGTGTGTGTGTCTGTATACAGAAGCATTCTTATGTATAAAAAATTTGGTCTGGTGGAGGAAGTTTTTCCTAGAGGGGTCTGAGATATGTCCTCATTATATTATTAATTTTGAAATGCCTGCAGCTTCGTAAATTAACACTGCTTTGTAACTATTTAAGTCATTCATTGCTGCCAAGGCACAGGCCACAAAGCAGCTGAATAGTCTTCACAGCTAGTACGGTGTAAAATTCTTGCCATGAAGTCGTGCATTAACTGTTTCTTTTCCAAATTTTGTTTTTTGGAATAATTTCCAATTTTTAAAGATAACATTTTATGAATATTTTGTACATAAGCTGTTTTCATTATGCAATATATTTTTTTTTGTATTAAGACATCTTTTTTTTAATCGAGTGTACATTGTAAAAAAAATATTTCTTTACATTTCTTTTAGGTCCTGCTTTGTGTTGATTCACAGTATAAAACTTAACTGTAACTTAACTTAATCACTTATTTATTCATTCATTCATTCATTCATTCATTATCACCCGCTTTATCCTCTACTAGGGTCGCAGTGGGGTTCCCCATGCCCATCCAGGGGAGCGCTGGGCAGATAGACCCAGGACAGGGTGCCAATCCATCGCTGGGCAACTTAATCACTTAGTTTTCCTAAAAATATTTATGAACACAATACTTCTATTAGTGATATTACCAAACTCCATTTAATGGCATTATGTTTCTGAAGCATTCTATCAGCAGGTCAGATTTTCACTGCTTTATATGGTCCTTAGAAAAGGCATACCAGCTGTATAAACAGTCTGTGCTTATTCTATCATTTCTTCACTTCAATCCATAGCATTTCAGCCCATGTGCACAGCAGGATTCTCGGGTTTAGTTCATGTCTCCCACATACAGAGAGCAAATGATGTTTGTCATCCTCTGATCGCAGCTCGTATTCACAGAAGAGCAAATGTGAGAAAACATGTCAGAGGCAGTGATGACAGAAAAAAGGAAGCGGAAAAACAAGATTTTTGTTTAGCTTTAGTTTTTATTTACTTCGTATAGTGACCAATAAAAAGCAATGATTTCATCATGCATATTTAGAAGGACTTTGGTGTGCATTTGGGTCATGCTGAAACATGTTACAAATGAACAGAAACTAAAACCTGCTATGAACCCTGTTGATTTAGTGTTTAGAAATGTGTATGAGTTTAATTTTAGTACATTAATGTACTTCATTCAAATTACAATACAGTTTGTTAAGATTTAATCTGCCCAGATAAAGGAACTTGTCATGGCAGCAGCTTTTAGTTTAGTTTGTTTTTTGTTGGAATTATTTTAATCTGACAAACTTTAACTGTGTACATGTACAGTGTAGACCTGTATTTAAAGTTTAAAAAAACATTTTATTGAGACTTTATGGCAAGAAAAAAGTTTGATCTAGACATATCTAACAAGTTGATTGCATATTTCACCTGGTTTTCACATCCCTCTTATAAAGCTACTCTTTTTTTTAAACACAAACTCACTCGCTCTGATCCAATCTGGTCTCATGCACGAGTGCCTCTTGACATGAGCAGTGCAAGTAGCAAAGGCCCAGTGACAGCAGATTTAAGTGCAGAGCTAATTAAAGCCCTAAAAATAGAGAAGGTGATGAATGTGCTGTCAAAAGTTGCATGTTAAAAAGAGTGAGCATGGAAGAGAAAGTGAAAGGCAAGGGGTATGTTATATGAGATGCTGAAGTTTAGTGAAATGTGTTAAAGTGTTTTTCCTGGTCTGGTTGTGCGTTTTCCTTATTGGCCTTAGTGATCAATAGTACCTGAAGCGAAATGTGGCATTTACAGTAATGCAGTGGACAGTTTTATCAGTTTAATTAACTGTAGACATACTGCTATTTTTCTCCTGTTAGAGTCATTTAATGTCAAAGTCACCCTTATACTAATGTAGAACAAAGCTACAGAAGTTTAAAGACAGTTAAAGGTTACACGTGTCGTTTTTTTCATTGGCACATATCCATTACAACATGAATAACACCAAGCTGTGCCTTGCTGTGGTTATATGGGACCCTTTCTTAACTAGGGGCAAATCATATTCATTCCACCTTAAAATATGTCAGTTTATATCAAAGATGATACCTCTTGTGTAGCTCAATCATTATTTGCTTTGTCTCTATAGTAGCAGAACCTGTCTATATGAAAATTTAAAGATATCCAGCAAGAAATGACCATGACAACAGCAGTGTTATATAATGTATAATGAAGAACAAAGTAGAACTTGTATTTTAGACGTAGGACAGGATGCCTATCGCTGAATTTGTATATATTAAATATATATAAAAATTTTGTCTTGTTTTTATTGCATTTTTTCTTGTTATTAAAATTGTAATGTATTAATTCACCTTCACTATTCATTGCACTTTTTACTCTGCATTTTTTTGAGAACTGCTTTTAGAAATACTTCAAGGTTACACTTCATAAACTGTTAGCAGGGGTCTTTATGTTCATTTCTTTTTTGACCATGTCACTGTTGACCTTAGCAGGATGAAACAGACCTTGAATTGACATTCCATATGTAACTTGTACATAAAGACCTGCATTCCACATTTTTTTCAAATACATGAGCACATGTGCTTCTCTACTTTATTTACTCTTCGTTCTCATTTGGCTTAGATTTTTATTATCTGACTTTTATTAAATAAAAACATTAAAGATGTGTGCCTTAATAGCATCACTGTGATGTTTTGGTTAGCGCCTCCTAGCAAGACGGTTCCAGGTTAGATTCCTGGTTGAGGTGAACATAGGTTCTTTATGTGTGGAGTGTGCTTGTCCTTCCTGTGTCTTTACTCTGAGTGCACTGATTTCCTCACATATTACAAAGACATGCCAATAGGTCAAATCAAAAAACCCAAATTGCTCCTGTGATTGTATCATTTGCTATTTTCCAGTGATGCTGTCGTCACATGAAACTCCTAAATAAACTAAACCCTTTGTGTCTGAATATTAGAATATCCAAAATTAACCACAGATTGACAATACTTCAGATATTATTACAGAGTTCTCCAATTTAACCATTGTCATTTATCAACTATAAATCAACAACTGTAGCAAAATTATGGAACCGTATCCAGTTACTTTGATATCGTCAGATTACATTTTTAGATTTGCTTTGTGCTCTCTCCAAATGAAACATTCATGAAAATGTTTATAAAATGACTTTGTGTTAGTTGCTATAGAAGTAATTTGGTTTATGCCCTGCACACCAGTACGACTGACCTTTCATCTTGCTACCTGTGGGTGAGTTAAGTATTAACAATTTCTTCAGACCAAAGAAAAATGTAATTAAGCTTTAATAATAAGCCTAAATGACTTCAGAGTGCTTTCCTAATACACACAAATACACATAAACACATGCTGCCACATGAACTATGCCAAAACCAAACATATTCAGTCCATCAGCTCCTCCATGGTGCTCAGCAAATTAAAATATAATTTAAGTGGTGCTAAATTAAAAAGTGCATTTCATTTTTTATCCATTGTTAAAAGCTTCCATTCCATTAAGCAGCTAATTTTCACCTGTCAGAAATCAAGCAACATACATGGGCTTGTAATTAGCCTGGGAGAACAGGATGTTTGGATGGGTACGAGAACTAGGGGGTGAGAGAGATGGATAGATATAGAGAGAGAGCGAGTGAAGGCATGCATGAAATGTGCCAGTCAAAAAATAATTTATTTTTTAGATTTTTTTTTTTTTTTAATTGCTGAACTTAATTGCCACATAATGCAGCATAACACTGTGCAGAAAAATCTAGCAGTAACTGTCTCAATATGAAAAAAAAGTTTTAATGAATAATGCTTTGGAGATTTCACATGACTAATCTAATATAATATTCATATACACTCACTGGGAACAGTTATTTCACCATGTTTCTCTAAATGTTTGTGGCCTTTACCATTTCTGTAATTGTTAGTGCCAACACAGAGCAGATATTATTTGGATGGTGCTGAGACACTCACATGCTGGTGTTTAATGCGTTTTGTGTTAGTGGATCACAGTATTAGGTCTTTATCAGTTTTCCTCAATGATTTGGAGGAATTTTGGCCCACTTTGGTCTACACAATATTGTTTCAATTAATTGAGGTTTGTGAACATGTGCTTACATAGCCATATTCACCTAATTCACCTAAAAGATGTGCACTTGATTTTCCCCATGATTGTATCTGTATGCGTGTGTGTGTGTGTGTGTGTGTGTGTGTGTGTGTGTATGTATGCATGTGTATATAATTTTATCTCATACTGGTCAGTACATTGCATTTATGAACAGCACCACTTATTAAAATAAAACTGTTTCCACACCTGAACAAATCTAGCACAAAGCCGGATTATTAGCTGCTGGACATGCTCGACTTTGTTTTCATAACACAAAAAGCATTGTTGACAGAGATATTGTGAACAGCCTGGCAAAATCAGCTGACCTGACCCCAATTTCATTGTGTTGTTTTGGTTGAATAAGCAGGGTGCATGTGCTTTAGGCCAGCCATTAAACAACTGGTCAGTAAATGTGTACACATGGTTAAACTGGAATAGAATTGCAGGCACATAAAAGAGACAATCGGCACAGTAACAAGACATCTATAGTTACAAATAATAGATGAGCTGGCAATAATAAAAGACATAAAATAATGTTTCAATAATGGTAAAGTGTATAAATTCTTACTCTAGCTTTCTGAAGAAAATAAAATTTATTGCAAGTGGCAAATATAGTACATAACTAAGTGACCTGTCTATGTTTTTAAATATCATATGCTTACTGCTCCACTTTTCCAGCTTTCTTCTTCCACGTTTTTCCAATACGGTTAGTTATCAGTTCTCTCTTCTGTTGTGAATGGTTTTGGTATTTCAGACTTTTGGTTAAAGGCTCAGCATTGTGGCTTTTTATCGTGCCGTTTATTTATTTCTTATTATTATTATTTGTATTGTTGTTGAAGTCGGGATTTGGCTGTTATAGTACTTGGTTTGTCCTCCTGGCCATTTGGTTGAGGTTTGGATCTTGTATAATGCGTCATCTGATAAACCCTACATGCCAGATTTAAGAGCTGTGCTTTACAACGCTTCTTCTTCTTCCAGCAGTGTTTTACTGTGTGATTTAAATAATATTAAATATAATAAATTTTTCTACCCACAGCAGGACAAGACTTATATAATAATGTGCCCATGTTTCTTGACTTATGCTCTAATAAATAGGTTTCACAGATTAAAAAATCCCATTTACTTGCTTTATCGTTGCAGCCATTTTTTATTTATTCTTTTTTAAGATGATGTAAATGTGAAAATGGTTTTATTTCATTAAAATGTAGTGGTACAACTGATCAAGTCCTATCTTAATCATAAGGGATGGTTCCTGCATTACTATATTGTGGTGTTATTTAACTTTTTGGATAGATGCTCAAATCTCATTAAGATGTAATGGTGTTATGTTTAATCTTCTTTTTTCCTGCTATTGTTTTTCATCACAGCACTTAACTGACTTCTTTTGCAACACATTTAATTAGGTTTTCTCACATTGCCTGGTGTATCAACAGTTTCAGTGAAAAAAATAACAAGTCGAACTTTAGGTACATTTAGATTTGCATTATTACATCATTAAGATAATGTAAAGACATCATAAATGCGCCAGTTATTTTTAGTAAAAGCTGTTCAGCTCTAAGACTTTCTGTTGAGTTCCATCTGACATCTGTTTTCTTGTTTTAGGCTTCATAATAATTAAAAAGGGTCAATTACAAATAAACTGATATTTAAAATAAAATATTTTAATAATAATAATTCATTATAAGTATTCATATGTAATTATAATTTTCAGCAAGATAAAGTCTTATGCTTGTTGTGTATTGTTTTAGTATCTCATCTTATTTTATCATCCCACGCAGATGTGGGAAGAATATGGAAATCGACCCAGATTGGGATTTGAACCTGGATTCCCAGAGCTGAGAGGAAGACATGCTAACCATTATGCCAAGCCAACTTTCTGACAGAACTGCTCATAATTTGTCTTAAAGACCTATGGCCAGACCGGGAAGATTTATCAGATTATTCGGCAGTGGTGATTTATGTTTGCTGAGCAGCGTCAGCATTAATATGACCCATATAAGTCATTGCAAGAAATGACTTCTCTTCCCTGTATCCTCATAACAATATTCAGCAGAAATTAGCAAAAAACATTTAAACAAGCCTGTGCAAACAAGTCCTGTAAATGGATTAAGTTAAAAGGCTACAATGAGCAACAGCATGTTAGGGGGAAAGGTGCAAAATTTCATGAATTATCCAGACATTAAATGGATGAATTGTATTGTATGAAAGGAAGCAATTATCTGAATCAGTTGGACCGTACAGTAAATGGACTGCCAGCTCCCTAGTGTAGGGTCTGTGAAATAGCTGATGGAGCCAATGTGTGAATAGAGCCAGTGATGTCTGACATGTCAAGCAAGTGGGTGTGTTAATGTTTGTTCCATGTTAATAAAATCTAACCACAGATAACTAGATTTAGGAAGATCGGTTAGTATCAATATATGGTAAGATGGCCAGATAACTTCAAAAATGGAAAAAATCCAGCTAACAACTATTTGCCTCAACCAAATTACATACCTAACAGATATGATAAATCATCTGAGATAAACAGCCTACTTTGTAACTTTGGACTACATTTGGACATGATTTGTGTAAGTTAATAACCAGTATAACCCAAAATATATGTACTGATGTACTGACACTTATTATAAACCTAAACTAGTATGCATTTTTACATATTATATATAAATTGCATTGCATCAGATAAAGGGGGAATTTAATTTATCAATGATTGATTAATGACATTCTATACAGTCTTTCAGATGCAGACAACTGTAACAATATACATAAACATCATTAATAAAACATCAATTAATGAGCTTTATGCCTCGATAACTAAATTAAAATAATCCAGCATCATCATTTTTTTGTGTTAGTGAAGGATAATGGTGCATTAAATGCATTTATAACTATCAAGATATATACATTTGAATTATGCATATACATATTTATATAGCTGGATTATGCATTATTTCTTCCAATGGTTTTAGCTGTTTTTCCATAACACAACCATTCATTCATTCATTCATTATCTTCCGCTTCATCCTATCATAGGGTCGCGGTGGGGTTCCCCATGCCCATCCAGGGGAGAACGTCTCGGGCGCTGGGCAGACAGACCCAGGACAGGGCGCCAATCTATCGCTGGATAACACAACCAACAAAATGTATTTTCACACTACGTATGCTTATTACACACAATAACAAAAGATAGCTCAGAGTATGTCACCAATAAATCACATGCAACTAAAAAAATAGGGGCTTTAAAAATTAAGTTTTGTAACCAAGGTAACAAGCATGATTGAAAAAGTGTTAATAAAAACTTATATACATACAGATGAATAACAGAATAGATGAAAATATGGAAATAATATCTCATTGAAAAAGGTCAGAGTATATCTCTTAATCATCCAATTAAAACATGTGCCTGCGTGCAATGGCACCTTCCTTTAATAAAGCTTTCTTAAAATCAGTAGTGGCAAAAAAGAAATTCCTCGGCCCTGAGCAGTAGACTTCAATTGTACAAAAAGTGTTATGGTAATTAGTGTCATTAGAATATTGTACGAAAAGAAAAAGAAAATCAGAACAGTGTTGGCATCAATTCCAAAGGTTCTTGGTGAGTACACTAAATGCAGTACAACTGCAGTAATGGATCTAAACAAAATGCCTTTGTTTCTAATGTTTAATTTCCTTATAATATAAATGATGCTAAAACTTGATTTATGCTCTTTACGTTCATTTATGTTATAAAGACAGATTTCAATATCTGGAGGTTGGTGGTACCCAGGCAAAACACAGTTGTTCAATAAAATTCTTGTTTAAAAGGTGCAGTTTTGTGCAGTACCAAGATTTTATATATATATATATATATATATATATATATATATATATATATATATATATATATATATATATATATATATATATATATATATATATATATATTCTCGAGTAACTATGCTCAGAATCTGAATTTTGAATGTCTTGCTCAACACATTCCAGTTTTAATTTTTTTATTTAACAATTGATTAAATAGTGGTGGCACGGTGGCTTAGTGGTTAGCACGTTTGCCTCTCAGCGCTAGGGATTCCCGGTTCGAATCCCCATTTGGGTGGAGTTTCCATGTTCTCCCCGTGTCTGCGTGGGTTTCCTCCGGGTTCTCCGGTTTCCTCCCACAGTCCAAAAACATGGATCAAGTCAATTGAATTCTCAAAAAATTGCCCCATATAGAGTGTGTCTGTGTGAGTGAGTGTGTGCCCAGCGATGGATTGGCGTCCTGTCCTGGGTCTATCTGCCCAGCGCCCGAGACGTTCTCCCCTGGATGGGCATGGGGAACCCCACCGCGACCCTAATAGAGGATAAAGCGGGAGATAATGAATGAATGAATGAATTGATTAAATAGTTGATTTAGTTAATTTGCCTCATGAACGTATGTCTAATTTGAAGACACTGCAGTCTGGTAAAATATCTAAAAGTGAATATTCTTTTGGCATTTTTTTTAGTTATTTTGATGATCGAATAGACATTTAGAACAAGTGGCCTTAGAATAAAAAAATAAGCACAAATAATTTTAGACAACATGTTCTAAAATTCTATTGAAATAATCTATTATTTTGACTTTTGGGAATGTCTGCTGGTTCCCAACTATTAGTGAATCACTATTCCAGTAATGCTTCCTATAAGTTTTTTGAGTGTTTCTGTTAAATTGTTTGCATGTTAATGCAGAAGGGCATTTGTAAGGTCAGATACAAATATTGAATGAAAGGGCTTGATGCACAATCTCTGTTCTAGTTCATCCCAAAAGTGTTCAGTGACAGTTTGGTTTATACAAGCCTGTCAAGTTTTTGCACACCAAATTCATCCAACCATGTCTTAGTACACTTAAAAGAAAAGGGCATTTTCAAACTATTCTCAAAACGTTGGGCGCATACACTTATCCAGAATACATGGCTCTGTTCTAAAATTCTAAAAACATACATTAATGGCAATAAGACCAAACATCAAATCAGTAATTTGATAACAGTAATTGTGTATTTAAGAGGGAAAAAAATAATATCAGGGTTCCTATTAATGTAATTATTTTATGAAGTTTCTTACTCTGATGTACTTAAAAGGATGACGAACGCCGTAGCTGTGCTAACGAGCTGACGCTAATGCAAACTTTAACCTGTTATTTGCTTTCTTTCTAACTTTTTATCTTTCTTTCTTTCGCACTCACTCACATGCTCAGTCAAATGAGTGGGTTTTGACCCAGTTCCATCTCTACAGCTTTGTTCAAACGTCCATCGTATCCATGTTTTCATTTGCAGGCAGGCAGAAGGACTTTATAAAAGTTTCATTTCAATGGCAAGAGAAAAGAACAAGAAGCTGCGACATAGCAGAGCACACCAAAGAGAATAACAGACAAAGGAGAATAGTATGACTAAAAAAGAACAGAACTCACTTACTCCCTCATTGTTCGAGAAGCAAGCTGTCCAATGAAATATATACTAAACCCTTCCAGGAAATTAAAATTTAAATTTGAGCTTAACACCAACATTTATAAAATTACATTAATGATCATATATTGATTTGCACCTCTGCATTAACATGGGACATATTTCATTAAATATTAATGATTGGCAGACTAAGACTATACTTTCAGGCATCATTTCTATAGCTTATAGTGTTGTGTCGCTTCGGGGTGGACAAAGGCTTGTGATTAAGGAACCAGCCTTGCGACCTGAAGGTCCTGGGCTCAAATTATGTGTGTGTGTGTGTGTTTGACTGCACAGATTGTTTAAATGCGGAGGACAAATTCCCCTGTGTGTAAGTACAGTGGGCAAAATAGATCACTTTATCATAAGCTTTTGGTTGAAGTTGTTTGACACCTGCAAGAACTAAGCATTACATATAGCAGGCTATTTAACCAAAACCAAATCAAACCCTATGTCCACTAAAGTTACCAATATGTGCCCTTTACGCTTTATGGCTTATGAGGTGCTGATGGCCTACCCTGTGTTCTGACTCCAACCAATTTGGAATATTTGTAAGTTGCTTTAAAAAAAGTGTCTGCAGAATGACCAAATGCAAATGCAATGTAAATAATAAGTGCAAATGTTCAGACTGGTTGGAATCTGAACGAAAGGCTTGGAAAAATATGCAAAGAGGAAAAAACATCTTAGAATGCAAAACAGAGGGGGTATTAATACTCTATTCCAAATAAATTTTGCAGTGAGTGAAATTTTCTCATGCAAATTAAATTTGCTTCTGCTACTCTCTTGTCACAATTATTAGAAATTGCAGAACAATAAGTAATATATAAATTATCTTTGTTTTGCTTCTTTTATTATCTAGATGAGTTCTCTGGGGAAATATTGAGTTGAAATTAATCCTGTTCACAATTAAAGAGGGAAATGGATTTTATATTAAAATGAACACCCTCTGTTTCTTAATAAGGGTAAATAAATCAGATGTTTTTATTTGAGAACATGTAGTTAAATGATATTGTGCTGCATAGTAAAAAGCATTTTTGACTCATATTCAGTACAAACTGCCCCAGGAAAGTTAGTTAGCAAGTAATGCCGCTGTAATTAATACAACTGTACTGGCACATCACAGACTACTATGTCACAACCTTGTCAGTGCTATTATTCATCTGTGATGAAGCCTTTTAATAAAAGAACGACAATTTAGAGCTTAGATGAATGGTTATTTGTCAGTTGACAGGATTTGTCAGTTCACTTGTCGCTTGATCTTTCATTTGCCCACATCTTCTTTTGATACACACTACATCACATGTCTATTCAGCATGTAATAAATCCATTCTAATACAATTATGGAGATTCTGAATTAACTATCAAATCAGAACAATGACAGCATCAAAAAGGTTGCAGAAAATTGAATTAACTTATCAGCTGCAGAATGACAACACAATAAAAAACAACTAGTTTAAAAATAATACAAAATGTTTTATATTACATTAATAATGTATTGTAATAAAGTATTGTACAGCCGATAAAATGTTTTATATCAATTTGTTTTATATCAGAGTGACATTTTTAGTGGCTGTTATATATCTCTCAGGTCTTATTCATATTTTCTATTTATGATAATTCGGTGTAATCACTTCCATTTTTTTTATTTTTTTTATTTTTACAGTTAAAAAACTACAAAAGGCAAAAAGGGCTTGAAGCTAAATCGTAGGCACCCTTCATGGTCAGTACACATTCATCCTTTTTTGGCAAGCATCACCACCTGTCAATAATAATAGAACTTTGATTTTGTATGTTACATTTTACAATCTGCAGGTTTTAAACTGAATCCTTTCTTGCTTCTGTTGCATATTGCCTCTACCGCTCTAACACCAACTAAAAGCATAAAGCTAAAAGTTTGAAAGTCATTAATTTGGCTGAATGCATCCTATTTTTCTCCAAACACACGTTTGGTCTTTGAGGCCAAGAAGTTCTATTTAATCCTCATCAGTTCAGTGGACTTGTTTACAAAATGCATCAGGCTTGAAATGTTTTTTTTTTTTTTTACAAGGCTTCTGAGACTGAATTTTCTAGTGAAAATGTGGAGAACCTTTCTTTTTTCAGGTTATTACATGACGGTAGGAAAGCAGTACATCACAGTTCCTTTCTACTTATCATTTAAACAGTTCTGCCAGAAAGTTTTCTTTACCCACTCACACTTGATCCACTCCAGTAAAGCACTCCTGATTTTATTGTAATATGAACTGATGATAAAGCTACATACATATTGCTTTAAATATTAAAAATAATTAAGTATAACCCTTTTGCAGTTACTTACTACAGAGAGAATGATTGGATGGTTTTATGTTTTTGCATTCATAATTCATTCATTCCTTAACCCTCCAGTCATTGTGTACACTGTTTATCATAATTAGGGTTGTTTGGTACTGAAGTCCACTGGGCAAAATGATGGGAAACACTCAGGGCAATAATTATAATAAAAATCATCATATTAAAAATTTCATGATCATAAAGCGTTCTTGGGTCAACGGACCCAAGAACTGAAGCTTTAACTATTTATTTATAAATACTGTACATGCAGTCAATGTACTAAATCATTTTTCTGCACATAAAGTTATGTGATCTGCACACAGGCAAAAATACAAAAACTATTTTGAATATTATCAGAAAAATATTATTAACAGTTAAGTATGGTGCAGGTTCTGAGGCAGGAAACAACAAGACTACATACCACATTTAAATAAAAATAAACCTTTACCTATAAAAACAAACAAAAAAAAAGATTGCTTCTTCTATATTCTAGTTTTTGGTACACTTCTCCTCACACATTTCTTACACATAGGCACACTTGCTCCTGATAAATCCTGATTAAGTTGAATGTCAGTGACAGCAGTGGTAGTGGTGAATGTAAGAACTAAGTCTGACGATCTTGTCGTACTTCTGTCATCATCTTGTTTAAAGAGTTATGCAAGTCCTCCAGGGATCAAGTCAGGAACTTGGGAAATGTCGATGCTAAAGCTGATCAGTCCATGTCACAGCAAGAGACATTTAGTGTAAAGAAACTTGAACTGCCTTTTGTTCCACATGAAAGCAATTTGTGGCTGTAAATAATAAAAACGGCATTAAATATTAATAAATCAAATTAAAGTGTTTCTAAAATTAAATGAAAATTTAATTTTATTTAATAAAATTAAGTAAATTGCCCCTATGTAGTGTGTGTGTGTGTGTGTGTGTGTGTGTGTGTGTGTGTGTGTGTGTTTTTTCAGTGACAGATTGGCACCCTGTCCTGTCAGGTGCCCAAAATGTTCTCCCATTAATGGGCATGTGCATGGGAATAGGAATGGGGAACCCCCCTTCTACCCGGCCACCCTCATATAAGATCAAACAGAATATTAAGGATGGATGGATGGAAGCTACTGGAGTGGATTTAACTTACTTTCATTATACAATTTACATACAGAACTAAAATTGAGATAATACATTTTTTTAACCCTAAAGGTTTCAGCATTTCAGCAGTTCCAAAAATATGTACTGTGCTCAAGTGTTACAGTAGTTTAAATAGCAGTACACTATTAAGCAAGACCAATTTCTCCGTCAATCTTCTCCCTGATCCACCATAAATGAATGTAGGATGCCAGATGATCGTTGTTAAAACACGTTTCAGATTTCAGAAGATAAAGAAAGTAAATATACATTTACACTATATACAGTATAAAGTGATGCACAACAGTATATTTATAGACAATGGGTTTATGTTTGTGTGTATGTGTTGTGTGTATTTAAGGGTAGGGCAGGTAACAGAATGAAGCCTAATTTATGGTGCGGTAAGTCAGGGAGGGGGCAGGTGATTGCATCTATTGATTAGGCTGATGGCCTGAAGATAAAAGCTGTACCATGACCTAGAGGTACTTTTTCACCCTTTTATAATTCCTGTCAAATGGAATATGTGTAACATTTTTAGCTAACATAAACTAACTTTTCTTTTTGCTTAAGCTTTTCATCCTTTTGTATTTTTCTTAATAATTTTCATCATTCCACTTTCCTGTTTATTCCTTTGTACTATAGTCCTTTGTCTTTGTGAGCTCTGAGGTCAGTAACAAAGTCAGAGCTCGGGAGCAAACCCTGGATTCTTATAGTTTTATTATTCCTTGTTCTGATTCACCCCCTACATATCTGTTTTATGGATTCTGCTTTATGGATTTGTCCGTGATATCCCTTCCAGTCTGGATTGTAACTTGTCCTTTGAGCTCTGACCTTGATTATTGATTATGTTTTAATGAAAATGCTGATCAAATGCTGCACCTCTTTATATTGATAAATAAAGGTTTACACATTAAAGTCCTGCTTAATTACACCTTTGCATCTTAAGGTAATTGCAAAATGATTTATGGCTACTTATTTTGAAGAAACGATGACGTTACAGAAGTCTTACTATAAATGCAACGTTTGATAAGTTGGTTGCATAGACTATAGCTGAATTCATGGAAAACATTATTATTACCTACATAATTGTATGATAAATATTATGTGGGAAGTTGAAATGTTTATCTGTGATCCCCATTAATAAGTGCTGATTGTGTAGGCATTTGTAGGTGTTTTTTTAATCTCATCATATCTTATAAGAATTTTATTTTTCAGATTTTAAAGGTCCCTTGGTTAAGGAATTGATCAGAGATGTTGTATAGAATTAATGACTGGACTTATTGACTGCCAATTCACAACAGTGAACACACCATAGGTTTAACTATGCTATACAGCTTTTATAGTCATAACTGATTTTAAACAGGTTGAGTATTTTACACTTTCTGATAAAATACCAACAAAGCCTTTGTAACAAAACTTTAATTGGCTTTAATTATACCACCTGATGTTGTTTAACATTTAAGAATTTAAAACCATTATACAGAGCAGAGAGAAGCATTGCAGAGAACATGAAAATTTCACCCGGTGCGGCTTCTTTTAATGATTATCACCTACAAAAAGAACATTGTTGGTTGTTTCTATGTTATAAATCAATGCTTTCTTTCAGATCTCCTTGAACAAAGCTGATAGTGCAAGACAAATAGTGCAGAGAAATCACTGAACAACAGAGCTTCATCTGAAAAGGCTCCGGATTTGTTGAGTCACTGCAGCTTTCAAAACACCCATTGACCAGAAAACCCATACCGCTGGCATAAATACAGTCGAAAACACACACACACACACACACACACACACACACACACACACACACACACACACACACACACACACACACACACACACACATTATTAATGTTCATGGCATTTAATAGATTTCTGTTTCGTTTTCATTCTGAAATTTCATGGATTATTGCCCCCCCCTCCTTTGCTGCTAAACCTTTCCCTGCGCAGACAATCCACAGGTAAGATCTGTTAGTTCACCTTTTTTTACTGCATCCCTGGCACCAAGTCTTATTTACAAATCAGAGTTTGATTATTGCTTCATTGTCACAAACAAATATTCACTGTACGTCTGTGCAGTCTGTTAACTGTAGTTTTAACAAATCTGGAAAGAAAAGGTAAACTATTCACAATCGAAAAGAAGTGAATGTCAATATCTGTTTGGCAGATTAATATTTATCTGCTGCATCTGTTTTCTTTTATTAATAAAAACCTTCTGGGAATAAAGAACTAAAGCTGAACTACACAAGTCCACTTGCTAATATCTTGCAAAAATTGACAACAGATAAATATCTGGCATGAAGGGAATACTAACTGGCCCTGGCTTTGAATTTGTGAAAATCTATTACATCAATGGCTTTATAAAGATGAAGAGAAATTATAAGACTAACAACTTTCATGTGACTTCTACATTATTAAATGAAGTATAATTAACATTTGAATCATTAGCACTGCCTAATTAACAGATAGTGACATGAAAGGTGGATCACTTAATTATCAGCTTCAATGCTGAGATGGAGTTCTACTTTTCTTTGTTTATAATTTGGCATTATAAAATTATATAAATGCTCCACTTCATAATAAGCTAAATATAAGATAAGATTTCAAATAAACACTTCACAGTAAATTTTTCAGTGGTAAATCTTCTAAAGTGAAGTTAGTAAAGCACATGGATCCTTCATTTTCATACTGTTATAATCCTGTCATACTGCTAAAACCAATTTATGTTGTGTGACAATCACCAGTACTCAGTATGTGATTTATGTTTAGTAAGAGTATGTCATAATGGTAACTAACAATATAATGTAGCGTATATGGGGTGAAGGCTAATGTTAACAATAGGGATGGAATTCTTCCTCATATTTCTTATAGCTGATACCTGCAAATGTCAAGCCGTAATGTTTAATATCATAACAGTTTATGTCACATGCTACATTTAGGCAGGCTGTATTACAAAACTGCTAAAATGACACCTACAGCATAAGGCTGCTGTATTATGTACTGTACTTTTATGCCCTGGGGTCAAAGATGGAATTTGAGAACAGCTGGGTATTGTTTCACAGTTCACCACTATGTGGCTCATGAGACCGTCTGCTCCAAGGGACTAGGTTTTTTCTTGACTGGAGCTTAGTGAGGATTGAAATAACCTTTTACTCCTTCACAAAAATGTGGGATTGTAATTTGAAATGAAGTAATTTCTTAAAAACGTAATTAGTACAACCACCCTGTTCTTTAAACAGAAATTAATTCATTCTATGAAATAGAATGACTGATTTTCACTCCATAATGTTCACCACTGCTAAAGGGTGGAACAAGCTTCCCAAAACTGTCCGTTAGGCTGCGTCTTCTTAATAAATACTTCTATCGGATCTAGTTATTCTTACATGCAGTAATATTTTATTTAATTATTTTTATTTATTGCTCTGCAGCTGTATGTATTCACTTCACTATTTCAGTGAGCTCAAGGAACGTCTAAGACATCAAATGCTAAAAGATTCCTGATACCAATTCTAAATAGAAAAATGTGGACTTAATTGGACCCCATGCTGCTAGAAGTAAGATCTCTGATTACATGCTATCTCACCATGGTGTTTTATTTGCATCTAGTTGAGCAGGCTAGAGTAGTAGTTTGATAATTGATTCTAGTCTTTCATTTAAAGTTTACAGAAATAACATTACAAAAACGGTTTACTTTCCTCAAATGAACATAAAACTAAGAAATATGTTACAGGATGTGGACAAATTAGTCCATAGCTGCTGCAGCTTTAGATCATTGTGGGGCTGTGCTTTCAAGATGCGCATAGATCTTTAAACTTCATTTAATCTATAATGCAGCAACTGGAATTAAATGAGAAGGTTTGAGCACATTAGAACAATTTTATTCCCCTACGCTGATTCAGTTAAATCTTGTATTGATTAGATAATAAAATTACTAACAAAATGCTTAAAGGTTGTTCCTATAACACCTTAGCACACTGTTCACAAATATGAACTGCTGCCTCCATTACAATCAGACTGCAGATTTATTGTCTGTAGCCAGAGTACACCAAACAGGTACCATACTTTCAACCCTAGTAAAAGATAATATAATGAGATAATTTGGAATTTAATAAATAGTTCAATAATAGTAAAGCACCTACAATTATCTTTTAATGACAAAATGCAAACTCACTAATGTAATTGAAAGTTATATTACATTTTTTCTTCTTACTTATTTTTGTTTTACTCTTTTTCGCATTTGACACTTGTGCATGATTAAGATTATCCCTTATATTCCAAGACATTTTGAAGAAATGCTCCTTATACAGATCTCCATTTCCTCCCCTTCTTGCCTGTGGCATTAATGAGTGATGGGAAGGTTTCAAGTAGTACTGTAAAGTTTAATTGAATTCTGCTTGACAGGGACTTACAGTTCACTGAGAGCTGTTAAATTGCCTTTAATATAACCTCAGACATTACTAATAAATGGCTAAATGGCAACAGACTTCACTCCCGACTTTCAGTTCCACCTGCACATTTCCATTTAAGCAGATTGCTAAACTGTAATATCATGTTATTTCTTTGTCAAGAAATATATATATATATATATATATATATATATATATATATATATATATATATATATATATATATATATATATATATATATATATTACTTGTCTGCACAGTCTCGGTATAATGTCTTTAAAGATCTTTTCTATGCTGCAGCAGTGCTACATGTCCTAATAACAATTACGATTGTATATCTTTTGAATTATTTTTACAAAACCAAAGACAATGCAGTGACACAGGTATTGTATTTGCCAGATTTCAAAACCTATAAAACCCTGACATAGTTAGCCATGCTTTGAATGAGTAACAGAAGAGTCTGGGATCGATTTTCGGTTGGGCCAAAGAAATGTTCTTCCTGTGCATCAGTGGGTTTACTTCAGGTGTCCGGGTTATCTCTCACATTAAAAATACTGACAGTTACAATAAAGACACTGAACTTGCCCTATGTCTGAATTGATTGTAACTGTCCCTGGCAAGGCCACATCTTGATATTAAACTCGTACATAAACCAAACCTAAATAAACTATCTAATTCAAATAAGCCATCAAATAAACTACATTACCTTTTTAACTGTTTTATATTGTTTCAAAGAATTTGGTATTGTTTAGTAGAATCCATTATGTTCTGGCTCACTTGTTTAAGTATTAAATAATCCTGTTCACAGCAATTGTCTCCAACATATCCAATTTAAGCATATATTGACTGCAGATAATGATTTTGCTTATTACTTTTCACTGTGAATCATGTTTTTGTAAGCAATCCTGCACACAACAATGTAAAGCCCCACTGCAGTTTTAGCTCAGACCTTCTACAGAGTTTTTTCCATTAAATGTAGTCTTTGGCACTTTGCAACTTGTGAACTACTCAAAGCAGCATTTCTTCTGCAACATTTATTATCACTTACATCATGTATGCAGGCAAGAACCCAAGGCTTTGGAATAGCATTAATATTCTCTCACATAATTGAAAAGCTTTTTTAACAGCAAATAATTCACAAGACGGTTAAAACTAAAAATCACTTAACAAAAAATGTTTTAGGAGTTATAGTTTCTTAAAGGAAGCTTATACTGGGATGAAAATATTTGAAAGAAGCCGTCAAACTTAAAGATTAAATGTTTTTGATATCTGGTTGGATCTTAAACTCTGGCTCTTTATAAAAAGCCCACCTACCTTAATAATTACAGAGATGGATTCTGAACAACCCCTAACTTAATGGATTGTTTAGGCTGTACTTTCTAATATGAATATGCCTAGCAAGGCAGAGGAGGAGCAGTGCCAAGCATTTCCTTGCCATACTAATATCAGGGATTTAATTTGAAGTAAAGCAGGAAATTGATTCTCATTTCACAGAAGAACACCACACAGCAGCAGTGATCAAACAGTAAAAGCGAGAGGAGGCAGTAAAGCTAAGACTCATAAATAAGAGTCCCTCTGGATCTTGCAGTGTGCAAGTGTGCATTTAAAAATGATACATCTCTGCTTCAAGTCAATTGTAAAATAAAACATTTACTTTGGCAGGATTCTCTAAATTAAATACTTTTGCCATAACAATCAACATTATGTATGTAGGAAAAATGTTCGAGGCTTTAAATCCAAAGAACACCACACCAACTGCAAAGCATGGGGGAGGAGAGTTTAGTGTTAAAAAGAAAACGAAAAGTTCACCTCTGGGCTCAGTTACTGTTATTACCCCCTTTAGCAAAAACATTTTTATGAAGATGTTCCTTATGTCTTTGCAGAGGAAACAACCTCTGGAGGGAGAAAAAAATATTCTTGTAAATGTTCAGTGCTTGAGGGCTTTCTTGCAAAAACACCACTTTAAAACACAGACACACACTCTCACACAGACACACTTACAGAGCATTTTGATGAAATAGGAAAAAACCTACACAATTCTATATCCTTTCTTTTCTTGTCTTTGAAACGATACTTGGATTATTTGGGACAATATTATGCACAACAGCTGTTGTTTTGACATGAAAAATCCCTGATGTACAAAAAAGATTGACATTAGTTTAAATTGTCTGTGATTGAAAATAAATGGTTATTTTAAAGTTTATTTTAATATATGACTGTGTGATTACATGATGAAATTTGATGATGCAGTAAAAACAGCAGTTTTTTTATTCCCCATTACCGGTCTCTTGCTAAGTTTGCATGTATTTGCAGTGGGAAAATGTAATTTATTAAACATAATGAGCAATAAATAAACTGCTTTTAATAAAAGACACATTTAAATTATTTTTTTTCAACAAATTTAAAATGAAGAATTAAATACCCTGAAATATTATAGAAGTAATTTTGTCTTATTTGCTTAGTTTATTTTTTCATACGTTTTAATATTAGTTATTTTCTTAGTTATGACATGAATTTCGGAATGTGGCTTCAGTCATATCAGCCATTTACCATTTACAGCAATGTTGGGTTTAACAATTTATCACTTAAAAAAATGTCCTTAAATTGCATTCTACTAAACATTCTTAACCCCCACTTAAGATACACAAAAAAGGGCACTGTATCTAACAGTTCTAAAAACAACGAAACCTTATGTATAAACTAAGAACCTTATGTTAATAGGGTTTTACCCTGTTGCTTTTTAAACATCCCGCATGTGGCACAGATGCAAAAAGTTTTTGCAACAATTCACATTGTCTGCATTCACACACTCCACTCCAAGCACTTTTACTGAATGTAGGTATGTTTACTATTCAAAAAAGAAAGATAAGAACACTAAAGTGACTGTCAAGTTCAGGGCACTAGTTTGGGACAATATGTGTTTTGTGACAAGGTGCATTATCGAAGAGAAATAATTTATAAAAGAGTAAAGTTATGCACATACTCAGCAACAATGTAGCATTCAAATACAAGTATGGGTGGCTTTTTACAAGTGGCTTTTACTTTGACCAAGGCAGGTGGTTTTGTCAAATTCCAAAAAAATCATTACAATTTTGCCCTGCCCTGCCCTGCCCTGCCCTGCCCTGCCCTGCCCTGCCCTGCCCTGTCCTGCCCTGCCCTGTCCTGTCCTGTCCTGTCCTGTCTTGTCCTGTCTTGTCCTGTCCTGTCCTGTCTTGTCCTGTCTTGTCCTGTCCTGTCCTGTCCTGTCCCAAATACTTTTTTTGACAAAATAAAAAAATAATAATTATTAAAATACTTTAAAAAAATAAAATGAAAGAGAGAAGATAAAAGTTGGTCTGGATGCCGCACTCCTGTGCCTGAGCTGATAAGAGGAAATGGGTCAGTGTTTTTCACAGTTGGAACACTCAACACAGACAGCAGAGCTGCTGTTAACAACAAAGCATCATATCTCTTTCCCTCCCTCTCTCTTATACACATTCTCTCTCTCTCTCTCTCTCTCTCTCTCTCTCTCTCTCTCTCTCTCTCACACACACACACACACACACACGTTTTATGGGGACTTGTATTCACAAAATGAATACAAGTCCCCATCCATAATACATAAAGGGATGGGGAATTGCATTCATTTTGTGGAGACTAAAACAAAAATTACTACTCTAACCCCTTTACCAATTGGTTAAGTTACCTTTACCAATTTATGGATTTGTATGGGACACATCATGCTGGAACTAAAATGGGCCTCAAAATTGAACTAAAATGAAATCTTAGTTCCATAAAATTCCATAAAAATAAAACCATGCATCTGTTTTAGATGTATTGCTCTGTGATTGATTGAAAACACCTGTGTTAATGTAACTGTAATGAGGGGTGTTCCATCACTCTATATACAGTCTATATCTATTTAACATAAAGATAATTTTCTGTTGAAAGTAAAAATGATTTTTTATTTTAATTTCAGATTTTTTTTTGTCTATGAAAAACATCATATTTTCTTAAAATAAACACATTCATTAGATTCATATTTAGTAAAGGTTCACAGCATTTTCAGTGTGCTGGAGAAATAAAGAGGTAATTACATGTATTCACACCCACACATGCATGCACACAATATGGTGATCTCACGTCTTTCTTTAAAGATAAGCGTACTTTTTTGTCTTTGAAGAAACAACCTTGATGCATCAACATAAATATCAGCTGCTAATGAATCTCTCTATCCCACTCACAGCTGCCTCCATCTGCAACTTGATTGAAAGGTTTGTGCTTTTGCAGATAGCTAGCAATTTGGACTGACTGTGTTGGACCACATTCAGCTCCTGTTTTGTTCTTCAGAACTGGAAATGAATACATGGCAACTGGCCAATGCCGATTATCAACTATGCTGTCTTTAAGGCTTTTCTGTCTTGCTGAAGTACTTTCATATCTTTTCTGCTTCTTTCCCATGAGATGTCTTCATAGTGAATCGTGTCTAAACAAGTTATTGCTGTTTTGAGTCAGCAAATTCTACTTTAACTACTTATGGGAATATTGTACACCAGAGTCACATTTTCATTAAATTTGCTTTGACAAAGCCAACTCACTCTTTAATCATTATACTACAACTTTAACCACTTTGTAGTTGTCCTTGTTAAGCCTTTAAGACCCAATTTGCAATATTTATTTGTTTGACGTCAATTTGTATTTATTACATAATTACCTTAAAATACACTACATTTTCAATATGCTGTATGGTTTAAAGGTATTTAAATTCGCCCTTCCTTCACTGCCAACACAAATACAGTCAAATACAAAATTTTGGGCACCACTGCATAGAAAGCCATATACGTAGTAAATTAATTACTTATAACTTATCTTGCCAAATATTGTTTTAATGAGTATCAAGCGCAAAAGTGGGTTTGGCTTGCCACATATTTTTAGTGAAGTAAAGAGCCTCGTTTTCTGATGCTCCTGAACAGCAGTGCGCCATATTTGAATATCTGGATTCTACCCATGTCTGTGTGGGTTTCCTTTGGGTTCTCTGGTTTCCTCCCATAGTTCAAAAATATGAATTTAAGGTAAACTGGTTGCTCTAACTTGCCCTCTCTATAGTGTTTGTGATTGAATGAGTGTGTGCCCAGGGATAGTTTGGCACCCTGTCCAGGGTGCCCAATGCCCAAAACCTTCTCCCTTGGATGTGCATGGGGAACTCGCCTGCTACCAAAGTAAAGGATTAAGTGGAAGATGGATGAAACATGCTGATCTAGATCTAATAGTTTGGTCTCCAAGTACTAGTATTCTCTGTGTATGTCTGTGTAATATGTAACATTATGAAATGTCTGAGTTGTTATTTTTTTCTTTATTGTATTTAACTTTTTTATGAAATTAACAAAACCAATTCTTAAACAACAAACAAATGACTAAAACTATGATATACTGACTGTAATATAACCACTGGACATTGCTTCTTAGATCATTTTCTTAAGAAAAATGAATCACTGGAGTTGCTCTCTTAAGTTTCAGTAAAGGTTACTCTGAAACAGTGCTTATAGCTTGGCATCAGCCTTGACATTACTATTTCTGCAGTAGATGGATATAGATGCATCCTGCAGGCTAATAGCATACTTCTGCTGAAAATACCAGCATAGGAAAGCAAGCTCTATAATAATACAACAATTTAAAATCCCACAAATACAAGAAGGTATCTTGAGGTGTTTTTATTTTTGGGGGATGTAATATTTTTACTTTACTCCCTTATTATTTTATTTCCTGTTATTCACTGTGGTCCTAGGTGCATTGTGAATTACTGGTTTGTTTTAATTGTGGTGTTGGCATGTTGAAAAGCTTAAAAAATAGCATTGCATCAACTGTACTTCTTTTTTGTTTACCTAAATGTCCCTCTTGGTACCAGAGCTCCAATTCATCTGTACCATTAATACATTTTATCTTCTAATCTGCCTATCCAGATCAGACAATCCACAATCCACATATGTACACATAACATTCTCTTTTGCATTACCGATTTACCTACAATGATGTTTTTGAGAGAAAAAAACTAAAGTTCTGGCACTGATATGGGGAAAATATGCATACTTAAAAAATTTATTTGAATACTGTGACACCCTGCTTTATATGCAGCAGTCTCAAACAGTATGCCACTATTCATAGCACATTCTTAACTATATTATTTTAAAATAATTTGTTGCACTTACTTAATTTTATTATTGTGTGCATTTTTGGCAGAATTACTTTAACACAAGGAGTTGTTGACACTGGAGTAACTAATTACCAAGTGGAAATTTTGTCATGTCTGGAAAAAGTCATATAATTACATTTTATCATTTTCATGTCAATTTAGCAAATATTTCAATTTGGAAATGTCACTGAGCAAATACAAGTATTCAAACCCTTAACATAGGGACAACCCTCTAGCCTACCACTACATGATATTCAATATTTCTATTAAATTCACATTTCAAACAACACTTGGCACATTTGTAAGTGGTGGATATATCTGTTAGATGGCAAAGAATGCGCCTTCTGTATGCTTGATTTATTGACGCGCGGTGCCTCTGAGGAGATCCGGTTTTGATATCTTCAAAAGCTAAATAACAAATGCAGTGTTGGTATCAGATAGATGTAAATCTGTCCATCTGCACTAGTTTGTGGGTAAGGTAACTCCATAGTGAAATAACGGCTTGATTTAATCATCGCAGAGCTGATATAAAACAGGGTTAGGACACCATCTCTTCAACGGCTGTGCAGTTTGGAAAGCGGCCCGTGGGAGATGAGATATGAAGAAGCAAAAAAGTATAGAGAGGAAGAAAAAACATCAGAAATGATTATGAATCCGGCGAGTAGCTTTGTTATTGATTTTTTCATTTTCACTCCACTCATAAATAGCACAGTGAGACAGTGTCTCATCGAGATGCTTCAGCTCCCTGTTTACCAACAGCTCCCCAAACAGCAGGCTCAACGTAATCAATCATACAGAGGAGAATTCTGCCTGTGCTAAAACTATACGGAAATGCAAACAATGCTTTTCTCTCTGAGCCAAAACATGCTTACTGTGTTCTCCGAAAGCTAAGGGGGTGACCTGCATGTGACATTATACGGATGTTAGATTTGCTTTGAAAGTGAACTTCTACAAGGGTTTAAAGCAGATTATCGTTTAAACGCTTGTACACTCATAGCTGTGTAATCCACACAACTCTTAAAATCAGGGAAAAGATTGGACAAATAGATAACAAAGTCCAGGTCTTATTGAGTCTTTAAGAGATGAAACAAGCAATTTTGAAGCATCAAAGCAAAATCTAAAAATCTTTGCCAGTGTTTTATGTCAGGTTGCTAGGTTGCTGAGACATCCCTCACACAATAATCCACCGTAAAAGCAAAATCAAGAAGATTACAGGATTTAAAAAAAAAAAAAAAGAGTCCACTTGATTTTTTTTTTATGATCACACATATTAAGTAATGTATAAATCTATGTCCACAAATTATTTAGCTTATATAGTTTTAACATTACAAAATTTTTTCTCTCTCTTTGTTCTATTTCAATTTAATTTATTTAGCTGTATTGGCATATACTGTTTGACATGGGTAAAGTGTGTTACATACAAACCAAAAAATAATATTCATATTTTTTTAAATAATACTTAACTTTATATAATAAATTAATTAATTTAAAATAGAAAATGGTCTGTAATAGTGAAATAAAATTTAGTAAGTATAATAATAGTAACAGCACTGTGTGTGAGTGTGAGAGTGTGTGTGTTCAGGTGGTTCACTTGTTGTTCCTTACATTTTAGCAGGGGGATATGTACTGTGCTGTGATGTTGCTGCTATCCTTCTGCTCTCCTAACAGGTAGATCAGTTTTTCAGTTTCTCTCTTGTTTAAAGAGCAGCGCTGAGGATTAATGTTCTGGAAGGTTTTGAAGTATTTCTCCAGTACAGAGCTCTATTTAGTGCATTCAGTCAGGAAGTGAGGTTCCATTTCTACACTGTTAGTGCTGCACTGTTTGCACACTTTCTGCCTGGATATCTGTTGCATTATAATTTTGTTATCCTGATTGAGCTGTGATTTAGCTGGTCATGGACAAGATTGGTGTTGGTGTGGGTAAAGTTGGTGTAAATATGTGTTAAGGATTAGCATAATGAGAAGACTTACCTCTCTTTCTGTCTGAATATTATGCGGTGGAACTTTCGGCCAGGGCAGGGAACGAGGGCTTTCTAATGGTAAAAAAACAAAACAAAGAAAAAACAATTAATACATTTTGGCTTCTCATGGCTATTGATCACTTTGCTAAAACACCATTTAGTGCAAGGAGTAACTTCAAATGTGCATCTACATCTGTGATAGACTGATGACAGTCCAGGATGTTCTCTCTTTTCAGAGAATGGGTTTCAGTGCAGGAATGGGTTTCAGTGCCTCTGTGACACTGATCGGTATAAGCAAATTTTTAAATAATGGAATTCTTGTACAACATCTGTCTAACATATAAATCCCTCCTTTGTGGCATTGGATGGTTGTGTTATTTTACAGAACCCAATACCTCAACTTTTTATTGATTCAGCTGTTTTATTTTGCTTTGTGAAGGATGCATTTGTGCACTGTCCCCTGACTTAGCACTCCTGTGCTGAGATGCACTTCTTTATTGGGCATCTGTAAAGGCAGTTTATCAGTGTGGGGGCGATGTGAGAGCCCTATACATTACCACAGGCTGAAAGATGTCCTCTGGCAACAGTGAACCTTTAAGTGACAATGTGAGTTATTGCAGCCCACCAGCACAGTCAATTCTACAGTGAGTTTTAACTCCCGGGAAGCCTCTTTACTGTTTACTCAAGCAACGGTAATCTGACCTTTGAATCTTTCTCAGCTCAAGCGTCAATTCCAGGGTATCAAATGTAACATGTAGCCAGATTACCACACAACACAACAACAGATTCTAGTTCCAATTAAGAAACAGCACAAGTTGGATAATGCTTGATCTAAAAGAGTGATTAGTGCATTTTGTGGCGGTTTGTCATTCATCATGGACAATAAATGGGGTAAATGGGGGGGTGATGTGAATTCATGACAGCTTACATGGAAATATAACCGGGCAGGTTGTATCATGCAAAAATGTCTGCTCTCACAAGGGGTGTTGGTGTTGCAGGAACTTGCATCATATGAAGTATAATTCAGTTCAAAAATATTGAGCCTATTCTTAACTAGAGCAATATTCACACAGTTTTGAGATTCAGATACAATTCAGGACTATTTCTCCTAACAATTAGCTAAACTAGCAAATGGTGTGAGGGAATGTTTTGGAAGTTTAGAAAGAATCTTGTGTTTTTTACATGTAAAAAGAACCTGACATCTAGTGCTCAAGATAGATCGATGCAACTTGCTAAAAAATAAAGAAATGGATAGTGGTATCTTCTTAGCAATGCATGTGGATAATGCAGAGCGATTTTGAATATGGGCTGCTTTGGTTAAACTGGGCATGTGTAAACTTCAGCACTTTGAAGTATGTTTTTAATGGGTCAAATATATACTTTGGTCCATGAAATGTTAGCAGGTATGTATTATTTTTGCATTTTTTTTTTCTCATAAAAACTGAAAAAATAAATCAGGACATATTTCCTGGGTTTTATATAAAAAAATCAGGACATATTTCCAGGACTGTATTTCAGTGTCAGGATAGTCATACACGATTGAGGCATTTTTTAAAATGAAGAATACAATAAATGGCAAATAGTATAAGACTTAAAAAAGGCTGAAAAGTAGAACCCACAGAGGGAACATACTTCAATGGAAGTAAATGGCCTGTGCCAAAATGAAAACATGCTTAAATACAAGACGTGATGCATCAAGGAATAACCTAAAGGTCTGGCAATAAACTAGACAGCAATAATGAAACAGCAGTAGAGCAAAGGCAGAAACAAAGCATAAATAAAAAGAGTGTATATAGTAACTGTAATAAAAGGCTAGGAGGATGTGCAGAAGCTGAAAGCATGCCAAAGCTCTTTTGTGGAATTTTTTTTTTACACCTTGCTAAAAATGATAATGCAGTTAAAATGCAAATAAAAAGGATTTATTATATCCCACTTCACAGCTGTTCTCAAAGTGGTGTCTGCTCCTCATAGAACCCACCAAAGTAATACAACATTAAATTAGAAGGACCATGCCAGCCCTACCTAGAAATTGAACCCAAGACCTCATCATGTCATGAGTATCAAATGGTACATTATGCTACAAAAACAAATACTGTCTGGTGTAAAAACTGTGCTTAATCTATTGGGTGGTGTTTTGTTGTGACCACCCCTAAATGGGAGTGACCAGAAGAGCACATGCTAATATCTGTCAAAGTTGAAATTGTTCCTAAACAATAAATATGTTCCCTGTTGAGCTTTAAAGCTTATTGACATAAAGGAAAACATTCCATTACATAACCAGGTGTTCTTAATTTTGCTTAAGACTGTATATAACAAAATATTTACTTATGTCCTCCTGTTGGGAGACTGAGGATGAGTGGCATTTGCTGACCACACCAGACCCTGACCCATCATGTGTACTTAGCCTAGTAATCACGGATGCCAACATCCCGCTGTCTCTCTCAGAGCCAGCTGAACCACTAATGAGGTTAAAATGTAAACAATCCCACTCTGCCCTCACAGCATGCACTCCAAGAAGGTACTAGAGTGCTGAGAGGTCTGTAATAAGAGCTACCAAAGGGAAAAGGTTGGCTGAACGGCAGTCGTTAGCATTAAACATGTTTGTTTAAGGACTACCTTCACTTTCTGAGTATTGTGAAGAAGAAAGTAAAACATAAATAAAAAATAGTATGTCTGGTTTAAAAATATATTACAAATTTATTAAACATACTGATTGAACAAACCGTGATTATGTGCACACACATTATTGTAAAGCATATAGAAGCTTATAAAACACATAAAACATAAAAATACCAGGCAGGTAACACAAGCACTGCAAATGTACTGCTGTAGGCCTGCTTCTAATTACTAACAGAGCTATGAAGTGATTAGCACTCTGCAAACTGCATATATAAATAATTACATTGTAACCTCAAAAGACACCTTTTGGCTCAGAAATAGCATTAACGCAAGTATACAGTAGGACTATGGCAAAATTAAATTTGGCCCTAGGATTTTTCTTATTTCCATTTTAACTGCATGGACAACACAAACCTAATCAATATGTCTGTTTAATTTAAATTCATATACATGTGATGATTAGGGATGTGTTGCACAAGGTGTTTAAAAACAAGAATCTGCTCCTTTACAGGAAATACCATTACTCAATGGACTTGCAGTTATGAGATGTCATATGAGTGCAGTATGATGTATTATTGTGGCATTTAGCCAGACATTAAATTTACTCCGTCTTATTTACATTAGCCCATAGATATTGCAATACAATCTAATAATATTTCACTATGCTATTAAGAAATGATTAGTTATATTTATGCAACTAATTTGAAGTGACAAAAATAGGAAAAACAACTTAACCTCTCCCATCACTGTAATTTATACTAAAGTCTGTGGAAAAAATATTCTGGAGAATGGATTTCAGTACAGTTGTATTTAAAAACTCAAAGAAAAAAAGTCATGCATATTTACAGTAATATTAAAAGGTAAATAAGAACATAATTAGAGGCAACATAATTAGAATTATTATCTGCCAATTAATTTGTCATCTTAAACATAGACTTCATGTTGTAAATGTATTGTTGTCATTGTGTTTAAGTAATTTAGCTATTAATCAATGCGTTTTAATCAATGTATCCAAATGTGTAAGTAAAAAAAACTGAGAAATTAAGTACTATTTCACATTTCTGATATTATTTTGAATTAACTGAACACGGTGTTTACTAGATAAAGAAAATAAACAATGCAAAAGGTTTAATACAATATTTAACAAGAAGTAAAACATTTTAACATTTTTAAACAATCCTATGCTTCTCCACAGACTTTAATGAAGTAATTATATCAATGATGAGTAAAAGTGGATTAAACACATTAGGAAAACCTAACTTTTACACCAATAATTGATGTATGAACTTCCTTATGCATGGACATGGAGTCAATTATCTACAGGAAAACATGCAAAAATGTGGCCCAGGGCCACAGTTAACAGGGGCCCGACTTGCATGAATGAACATACATTTTTGTTGATTAGTTAAATGTTTTAAAGAAAGAATGTTTAAGTTCTGTGATTACAGATAAACGTGTCCATCAGCCAGTTTAGTGGTGGTAAATTCATTTTCCTTGCATTGGTTAAAATATGGCAAAGGCACAAAATAAGTGAAAGAGCAAGAGTAATCTTTTGGTCCCAGGTGTTCCACTTGCCTTTTATGTACCTCATTGTAATCCATTTTTCTCCATTCCCTTTTCCCTTTGTATCTATTTTGCATCTCAAAATGCCCTTGCTGCCTGTTTGCAGATGCTGCTCAAAAGTCCCTATTTTGGTGCCTGGAATTTATTTGTTTCTGCATATTGCAGCATTTAAAAGTTTCTACAGATTCAGTAAATCAATGCTGTCATAGTTTCTGAAAAGCACACAATTATTTTTTTATCTGATGTTTAATCTGCTCTGATGTTTTTTCTTTAATTATTTCATTTCAAGACAAAAACAAGGCTATAATACTTGATATAATACTAAAATAATTCAGTTGTGCATTTGTGGACATTTTTATATATTATAAAGTATATTAATTGCATCTGTGCATGCCATCAGATGGATCACAAGCCACAAACAACATTTATATCACTTGAAATGCTGAATTTACTTTTCATTAATTTTTAACCAACTGATTCCTTGCATCTATTTATACAGTTAATTTTAGAATTTTAGAATTTTTTCGTGCTTTCTAAGCTTTGTATTATATAATCGTTTTAATCTAAGTTAGTTAAAACATTGTGCAACTGCAGTGTGACTGCAGCTTCTTCCACTAATGTACCACCATAAAATACTTTTTATAATAGGCTGTTAAAGGGCCAACTTTTGCTCCTTGTTTCCTTTCCATTAAGCCATTGGCTTTAAACCTGCTAACATGAATGGCTAAAAGTGGCCGGGCTGTATGTAGACTGTACATTTATTTTAGTGGCTAGGAATTTGTGTAGTGAGGTACTAAAATTTTTTATATCTGCAATCTTAGTAAACTTAGTGGTTGTTTGCCATTTTAAGTTTAAGTTTAGTCTTTTACAGTTTTTAGCCTGTAGAGTCCACACTGAAACACATATGAACTAACAAGTCATAGCAGTGACAAGTAGCCATGCTTGTCAGGTAGCCACTAAACCTCAAATGAAAATGAATGAGTGTCAACACATATGTTCAGTGACCACATGTGTAAAAGAATTTAACTGTGGTGAATTACCATATGCTCCCTGGTATCAGTTTCATATGTTACAAATTGATTTTACATGACTGCATAACATTCACACATTTTACTTTTCTGTGGTTTTCCCTGTTCTACAATGCCACATAAAATGTAAACTCTGGCAAAGAGTACCATTCTTCAACCCCTCTTTCTGTGTTATGATTTTTTTTCTGCTTTACCGCATTTGGCTTTTCATTTTTCTTTCTTTGCTCTGTTTGATCTGGCTCATTTATTGCCTATGAATGCAAACAGTTTGGCATTCAGACATAAAACTTGTTTTCTGGACTCCTGTTGAGTTTAATTATTCTGAAAATGTTGGAAAGTAATTGCTAGACTGTTGCGCTTTACTCCTCACAGATACATGGCCAATTCAACTGAAACTCTAAGAGCTTCTGGACTGTAATGCTTTTATTTATCAGTCATCCAGACTGTCATTTTAATATTCTCGCCAGCATTCACCTGAATGCAACTGCAGCGTATCTCATACTCAGTTTGGACTTGATGACACATCCTGTGTCAGTGTCTCCATGCTTGCTGAATCAACTAAATATTTGGTAAGAATTCCATAAATGACAGGACGTTGAATGTGACACCGCGTGAGCAAAAAGCTGATGGCTTATGATGCATGGAGACCGCCAGTCCTGTTGTTAACTAAACCTGAAGTGTGATGTAAAGATAACATGGTTGATTATGACATTAAAGAGTCAGCTATTTCATCCTAAATTCCAGATCTTTTTCCAGTCATTTTGTACTAAGGAAGTGACAGTTTGGCTAACCACTGCGATCAATCAGGTGTTGTTAGTCTTTAATCCAAATAGAAACTTTTATTATTAACTGCTATTATGCTTTCTCATCCAAACATTTAGAACAAAATAAACATGAATGCTCAAGGTAGTGCGGAAAGCATTTGAAAATGTTTTTTGTAACAATTAGATTGAAAACAACTCTTGGCTCCCCCCTGTGTCATTCTGTCAAAGTTATTATGTTTAAGGCACCGAACAGAGGAGAAGAACATTCAACAGCACTCTAAAAATACTCTGCAGTGGAAATGGCATTGGCAAGCCTCCCGGTCACCTCCGTCATCCACCGAGCCTGTTGATTTAACTTAGCATGAAACAGATGTCGGCAGCAGCAGAGCATGGCAGCCTTTCTCAATGACTGAAGATGTCACTTAACCCTATGAACCTTAGGCGATTTTAAGGGTGATGTTATCTTGCTCAATACACTAGTTAGCTATTCATGATTCATCTTTCTCATATTTAGAACAGTTTAACATATTGGGATTTTCTATTATGTAATTACATTTTTTTAAAAGGGAACCAAAAAATATTATTAATGTTATTTAATATCCTCTAAATTCTTTAGTGGCGGCACGGTGGCTTAGTGGTTAGCACGTTCGCCTCTCAGCGCTAGGGATTCCCGGTTCGAATCGCCATCTGGGTGGAGATTCCATGTTCTCCCCGTGTTTGCGTGGGTTTCCTCCGGGTTCTCCGGTTTCCTCCCACAGTCCAAAAACATGGATCAAGTCAAATGAATTCTCAAAATTGCCCCATATAGAGTGTGTCTGTGTGAGTGAGTGTGTGCCCAGCGATGGATTGGCACCCTGTCCTGGGTCTATCTGCCCAGCACCCGAGACGTTCTCCCCTGGATGGGCATGGGGAACCCCACCGCGACCCTAATAGAGGATAAAGCGGAAGATAATGAATGAATGAATAAATTCTTTAGTAAAACTTTTTCTGCTGTCAGTTTCTACACTGACAACAAAATAGAAAGACTTGTTAGTAATGGGTGACTGATCTTTCGAAATTAACCAGTAAAAAGACCTGTCAGTGAAGTTTAGCCTTCTGATAGCATGTGCATGTGAGAGTGTGTGCATGCTACATGTCCACTTCCACTTATCATTGTTATTTTTGCCTCTTATTTGGGTTAGTGATACGAGTCACTCAGGGATTACAGAGTTCAGACAATGAAAACATCAATTGCTCGGTGTTGCAATTCAGTGTGATGATGCAATCACTTCTTCCTAAGTGGATCTTTCATCATCTTGTCATTCAATCACTTTCCTCTGATAGTTATCCACTTTGGAGCCTATTCACTGCACTTTTATTGGGTTTAACATAATTTATCCCAATTAGAAAATATGATTCGAAATTTGATTTGGGGCATCTTGCCTTCATGCTATAGCTGATTGATTAAATTCATAAAACAAATTTAATTCTTCACCTTTATGAAGGCAGCTTGCAAAAGCACATTTGCATATTAGAGCCATCATACATGCTTGTTACACACCACTTGCTATGAAAGTGATCATTACACTCCTCACAATTTCAGTTGTATCCAGGGAAACTGAAGTTATGGAAGCCAGTAGTTTATTTTGGGGCAATGTGAGGCGCAGAGGTATTAATGTAGACCTTAACAGCAGGAACAGCTCAAACATAAGTGTGCTATAAAAAAAGACTTATTACTTAGACCACCATATTTATGATATTAAATCTGTACCTCACTTTTATAGCACTGGATGTTTTGCACATTTTTAAACATTGGTGTACTGGGAAAGTGCACGGACATAAAGCTACTGCTGAACTCCAAATGGTTAATCCCACATAAGATGCTACATGCCAGTCATAAAACTTATGTGCTTGTAAAGGATATTAAGCCAAGCCAATGTATGTGTTTGCATGTGTGAGAAAAAAAGAAAAAAGAAAGAGGGTTGGAGGTCTGTATCAAACTGTGTACCGAACCCATAATGTGATTCCTGTAAGGTGTAGAAGTGTTGATGAGCTCCCTCGTGCTTGCATGAGTGCATGAGCAGCTATGATTAACGACAGAGAGTACCCTCAAGCCAGAGAGGCCACATAGCGTCCATCATCCTTAGGTTTGGAGAAAGGGAGACAGATGTTTTATTCATTAGCGTATACCTCGTACCTCTTGGGCTCTATGAGGCTCATTCCTGTCTGAGTACGGGGCTGGAAGAGGCCAAGAGAGAGGTAGTAAATTGGCCGCAGAACAGAATTATAATTTGCCTGAGCCTAAGATTAACTGAGGTCCATCTTCTACAGTCTCCTAAATGCAAGCACTGAAAGGCTGAAATAACCCAAGCAAGATCAAATTAAGTGGCCTGAAAGGACAAGGGAAGTATAGGAGAACAATAAACACCCATCATTGTCAATTGGTTTTCTATTTCATTAACCTTCTTAAATGTAGCATTTTGTCTTCTTTACCTTCCACCAACCTTTCCACAGCTACGGGTTTTCAGTTCACACAAACTTTGCAATGTTCAAAATACAAAAAAAAAACAATGTATTTATATGTGGGCAATGTTCAAATCATATGTATATTAATCTTGTTCTCGCTGTAATTAAAACATCCTGTTTGAGAAACCAGAGAAAACCTACATCTACACAGGGAGAACATGGAAACTCCACCTAGATCTGGATTCGAACCTGGATCCCGAGCGCTAAGACATGCTGAGGTGCTAGTCACTACGCCACCGTACCACAGGTATGAATATTACAACATGTAATTGTGATGTTTATGTCATAAGACTCTCAAAATTAGTAGACTGTAGCTATGGAACAACATGGTGTGACATTTTATTCAGTTAAGAATGATTTTTCTACCTCAACAGGTTATGTTAGTGTCATCCTGCTGTATCTTTGCAACAAATACTCCTCTTTGATCTGAACTCAACAAGTTATGGTTGGAGATGATACAAGACAGGCTGCTATAAGGAGTTTGCACTGAGACAGCTGTCCAACCAGCAACACTGCTTCTACATAAGGCATTGTAAAACATCTAAAAGGAGTTTGTGCATACTGACAGCTCATACAAATAGTGTTTGCATAACGGTACAGCTGCTTAAAACTTTTTACAAATGTACTAACTAAAATACCCTTTACTGTGCGAGCTTAGACACACACACACACACACACACACACACACACACACACACACCACACACACACACACCTACAGTGGGTCAGATGCTCTTTGCCATGATTGTGCATTAAATATGATTAAAGAGGTGTTGATGGCACTTGTCACTGAAAAATATTAGTCCAGACAATGGTGGCCGGTTATAAAGGTTCCTAAAAATGCGAATTCAGCAATACCAAACATCAGTTATCCTGCTGTCTCAGCATAAAAATAAAACATGCACATCCAGAGCAATTCAAATGTTATTAAGGAAATGTTAAATCATTCACTTTAATCTTGTTGCTGCATGGTAGTTTGGATATCTTTGTCCCTTGCAAACTAAATACCATATAGCATTATTAGGATAAATGTTAAGAGCTTTGCTTTGCCAAGCTAACGTTTATTCAAGCTACAATTTAATTTAGGAATTTTTAAAGAAATTGTAACATTTGTAAGTTTAAGATATTATTTTTTACACTGATTTCACAATGCATGTTGTCATTTTGCTTTTGGCAAATGTTTTGACTGTTATTTACTGTGTATTGTAATTTGTACTTCAAACATTCCAATGTAATACAGTTAAATCTTATATACTGTAGTATTTATTTTAGCTCTGTGCACTGCAGTTAATATTGTTATACACTGCACAAAGGTCTACGGAAAGCACATCAGACATATTTATCTATTTTAACCTCTGGCAAAGTGATATGGTTGCAGGCAAAGTTTATTTTCTACACAATATAATAAGTCACCCACAGCTATGTAAGCTAAAAAATGCTGTTTTTGTGAAACACGAAACATAATTTGATTAAAATGTATATATGAAGTAAATACTTTTAATCACATTTTGTAAATGAACCCTAATTAATGTATTTAGTCTTGTTAGAATGAACATAACTGCATCAGCTGGGGTGATTAAATTAATGCTCAGTTGATATGTTTGGTTCGTTTTAGCCACTGTCAAGTTGTTAAGAAACAGCAATTTTAAACTTTCCGTACACATGGAAAAGTTTAACCTGATACCTGCATGTTACTTTGAGATGTTAAAGTGGTTTCTGTGGTTTTGTGGATACCAAATAGGGTAACAACAAGCTCTTCCACACCTGGAGCCAATCAGTGACCTACAATGCATCTCACATAAAGGTCCGGATTTATTTTCTGAGTGCTCCTACAGTGTGCACTTTTGACCGACTTTATCTGGGTGGGTTTGAGAGCTGCTATTTTGATGGAGGGAGCGTCTGTTCATAGGCCAAAATACCAGACAACTCTGTAAGATGGTTTTAATATGTGTCTCATTTGATCCCTGGCAGCCTCCAGTCTTGCCTTTTTTGAGTATCTTGTTATCTACACCTGGCTGTGTCTGCCCTCCAGATGTCCCACAATGCTTTTCATCTCTTCAGGAAACTGTGGCAGAATGAAGATATTTGTTTTAACATTTTCAACCAGAGCACAGAACAAGTAACATAGTGCTACACTGTCTGTGGCATTTGAGGGTTATATATATATATATATATATATATATATATATATATATATATATATATATATATATATATATATATATATATACATTTTCCAAATAAATTATCTAGCAGTAATTCAGATAACACACAAAAAAATGATTAATGCTAACAGGCTCCCATAAACACACTAACATTCAACTCTCGACTGGTGCTAAAATAATTTGCCATGGATTAAACGATTCAGCAGTAACATTAAAAAAAAGTGCAGCAGAGATAATGAGGTCAAAAAAGTTTGTAGTAACTTCACCCTGAGCAGTTTTAGATTATTTAAAACAGATTAATGCAAATTATTTATAAATGCATCCAGTTATTCTAGGTAAAATGAAAACTGTTTGGCAGGTTTCTTATATATTTCCCTATGACTTGGCACGCTCGCCTGAAATACAGAAGCAGAATTGCAAATTTACCAGCAATTAAATCAGGCCAATGCATATACCAAACTTAACAGGTAATTAGTAGTTTAAAATGTATCATTATTCTAATGGTTATATATATATATATATATATATATATATATATATATATATACAGTGGATATAAAAAGTCTACACACCCCTGTTCAAATGCCATGTTTTTGTGATGTAAAAAAATTACAGTAAGACAAATAATTTTACAACTTTTTCCACCTTTAATGTGACCTATAACCTGTACAATGCAATTGAAAAACAAACAGAAACCTTTCAGGGAGGTGATGTAAAAATAAACAACTGAGATAATGTAGTTGCATAAGTGTGCACACCCTTTTATAACTGGGGGTGTGGCTGTGTTCAGATTTAACCAATTACATTCAAACTCATGTTAAATGGGAGTCAGTACACACCTGTCACCAATTAAAGTGCCTCTGATCAACCCCAAATAAAGTTCAGCTGTTCTAGTAGGCTTGTCCTGACATTTTTGTAGCCACATCTTCCAGCACAAGCCATGGTCCGCAAAGAACTGCCAGAGCATCAAAGGGATCTCATTATTCAAAGATATCAGTCAGGTGAAGGCTACAAAAGAATTTCCAAGTCATTAAATATACCATGGAACACAGTGAAGACTGTCATTATCAAGTGGAGAAAACATGGCACAACAGTGACATTACCAAGAACAGGACGTCCGTCCAAAATAGATGATAAGACAAGAAGAAAACTGGTCAGGGAGGCTGCCAAGAGGCCAACAGCAACACTGAAGGAGCTGCAAGAATTTCTGGCAAGTACTGGCTGTGCAGTACATGTGACAACAATCTCCCGTCTTCTTCATATGTCTGGGCTATGGGGTAGGGTGGCAAGACGGAAGCCTTATCTTTCAAAGAAAAACATCCAAGCCCGGTTAAATTTTGCAAAAAGACATCTGAAATCTCCCAAACGCATGTGGGAAAATGTGTTATGGTCTGATGAAACCAAGGTTGAACTTTTTGGACATAATTCCAAAAGGTATATTTGGCGCAAAAACAACACTGCTCATCACCAAAAGAACACCATACCTACAGTGAAGCATGGTGGTGGCAGCATCATGCTTTGGGGCTGTTTTTCTTCAGCTGGAACTGGGGCCTTAGTCAGGGTGGACGGAATTATGAACAGTTCCAAATACCAGTCAGTGTTGGCACAAAACCTTCGGCCTTCTGTTAGAAAGCTGAAGATGAAAAGGAACTTCATCTTTCAGCATGACAATGACCCAAAGCACACATCTAAATCAACAAAAGAATGGCTTCACCGGAATAAGATTAAGGCTTTGGAATGGCCCAGCCAGAGTCCAGACCTGAATCCCATCGAACATCTGTGGGGTGATCTGAAGAGGGCTGTGCACAGGAGATGCCCTCGCAATCTGTCAGATTTGGAGCGGTTTTGCAAAGAAGAGTGGGCAAATATTGCTACATCAAGATGTGCCACACTGATAGGCTCCTACCCAAAAAGACTGAGTGCTGTAATAAAAGCCAAAGGTGCTGCAACAAAGTATTAGTTTAAGGGTGTGCATATTTATGCAACCAGGTTATTTTAAGTTTTTTATTTAATATTTTTCAGCTGTAAAGGTTTCTGTTTGTTTTTCAATTGCATTGTACAGGTTATAGATCACATTAAATGTGGAAAAAGTTGTGAAATTATTTGTCTTGCTGTCATTATTTTACATCACAAAAACATGGCATTTGAACAGGGGTGTGTAGACTTTTTATATCCACTGTATATATATATATATATATATATATATATGATAGGAATAATGCACCAACCAAATAAAACCTGCTCTGTGGTGCTATTATTCAAACAAATTGACATAAATCATTCCACAACAATCAAGTGATTGAAGCTGCTGAACTGTACAAAATACCATTTATAAATAGATTTTTAGAAAATTAGAAACTGTCTTTCATTCAAACAAAAAAAGCATTAGATCACAGTGACCTTGATAAATTGCCTATTAGAAGCATTTTAACATGGAAAGCACTATTCCAACTGCAATAAAATGACTAAAGTTCTTTGTAACTGCTGCTGTGACTCTTAGAAGTTGAGATATTGAGCTCTGGATAAGTATGCATATCATTCTACTGACATCCTCATAAGTCTAGTTTCTGTGAACACTGATCTAATCGGTGAACAAAATTACTTGCTCAGTATTCAGTCTGTATAAGAATACAAATGTACAGTACAGACTTAAAAATATATTAGACTTTCAATTCAGATGAGATTACCATCTTGTTACAAATCTAGTGCCACTCTTGTAGACTGAATACATTTTTTAAATTAAAGTATACTATGTAAATGATCTTATATCTTTATAAAGCTTAAAAGGTTGCATTAAGAGTAAATGAAACAGTTAATCGAATTACTACTACAAACAAAAATATTTAACCAATTATCTCATTCAAAGCTCAGAATTGAAGCTACAGCAGCACTGCTGCATTAAAACCCCCTCACTGCCTCTGTGTCACTGCAGGACTGACAAACAATCCACCACCCAAATGATATCTGTTCTGTGATGTTCCTGACCAATAGAGAAAACAGAACCAACTAACAAAAACATGAAAACAGATAGACTACATGTATTACAAAGGTATTCTATATGGAAAGAAGGAAATAGACAATGGGGACAAATGTTGATTATATATATATATATATGCGGCACGGTGGCTTAGTGGTTAACACGTTCGCCTCTCAGCACTAGGGATTCCCGGTTCGAATCCCCATCTGGGTGGAGTTTCCATGTTTTCCCCGTGTCTGCGTGGGTTTCCTCCGGGTTCTCCGGTTTCCTCCCAAAGTCCAAAAACATGGAACAAGTCAATTGAGTTCTCCAAATTGCCCCATATAGAGTGTGTATGTGTGTGTCTGTGTGAGTGAGTGTGTGCCGATAGATTGGCGCCCTGTCCTGGGTGTATCTGCCCAGCGCCCGAAACGTTCTCTCCTGGATTGGCATGGGGAACCCCACCCCGACCCTAATAGAGGATAAAGCAGAAGATAATGAATGAACGAATGAATATATATACACATACACATACACACAGATTTTCACATTTCACATTTCTCTACTGCTTTCTTATTTTTTGCTTTCTCTTATTTTAACTTAACTTATTTTTGTCCCCTTCCTTATTCCCTTTACTGACACCAAGTTTTGTTCAGTGTGTTTTTCTAAAGCTTATTAAAGCTTGAAGGTGTGATCACTCCTTGAGTGTGTAATCACTGCACAGTGTGATGATCTGTTTATTCTCAGCTGTTATCCCTACTGTAGACATGCAGTTTTATTTAAAGACCTTGAAAGCATCGAAAAATATTTTTAAAAAATGTATTATTTTTTGAATGGCCCACAATAACGAAAGTGTTTGAAGTGAAGAGTTCAGTGCCTTTGATTGAGCAGATACGAGTATGTATTGAATTACTTTCCTAACATCACACTGGTTAGGAGTTTGTATTTTTTTTTCTATTTGGAATGAAAAGAAGTCGTGGATAAAGATTTCTTCTTTCTGTAGATAACAATTTTAAGAATTGTAAGGCAGAAAAAAGAAGCAAAAAAGTAAAGCACATAAAAAATGCTTTTTAACTTTAAATACATGTTTTGCTTCATTATTCTTTATCAAAGATATGAGGTTATAGAAAAGTTTTTTTTTTTATTTCTATAATTAAAACTGACATTTTGCTGTAAGTAAAAGTATTATTTCTATTTTGGCTCTGTTTAGTACTTTACTTAGCCATGTGTTTGGGAACAGCAGAAAGAAATACATTCACAAACATCTGGTGCATTTTTATTAATTACTATTTGATTTAGTGTCTAAAATGTCTTTTTTTTTTTTAACTTTGGAAAACACAAAACGTAAAATGAGACGTACTGGACTTAATGTAGGAACTTGACAGATAAGACCAGCAATTACACAACTAATGTTAGTCTTTGGTATGAAAGTGGTTCTTCACTTCCATCATTTTGCGTGGAAACGGATGAGCACTTAGTTAGGTGTTATTGCTTTTTTTTGCAGCAATGACCTGCTTTATGACTTTATTTTCTATATTAAAGATTTTAACAAGAACCTTTTTGTCCTGTGTTTCTTCAAAGTGATAGCTGCATCTAATTTATTGTAGTGACTTGTTCAGGAGGTGTTCAGTTGTATATTATGATACTTTTTATTTTATGATATAATATTGATATAATATTATTATATAATTTTAAAACCCGGTGGCACGGTGGCTTAGTGGTTAGCACGTTCGCCTCTCAGCGCTAGGGATCTGGGTGGAGTTTCCATGTTCTCCCTGTGTTTGCATGGGTTTCCTCCGGGTTCTCCGGTTTCCTCCCACAGTCCAAAAACATGGATCAAGTCAATTGAATTCTCCAAATTGCCCCATATAGAGTGTGTCTGTGTGAGTGAGTGTGTGCCCAGCGATGGATTGGCGCCCTGTCCTGGGTCTATCTGCCCAACGCCCGAAATGTTCTCCCCTCGATGGGCATGGGGAACCCCACCGCGACCCCAATAGAGGATAAAGCGGGAGATAATAAATGAATGAATTTTAAAACCCAATTTTTCACACATAATTATTGTTTTTTTCTCTTCTTCTTCCTCTTCTTTTATTATTATTATTATTATTATTAGTCATTCTTCTTGTTTTCTTCTCTGAGCTTATTTAAAAGTTACATTTAATGTGTTCTGGATTAAGTCCAGAGCACAGACATGTGGCAGCTTACCCACACTGGGGACCATTTATTCATATATTTATTTTCTAAGGGCTTATCCTAATCAGGGTTGTGTAGGGTGCTGGAGACAGTCCCATTGCTTAAAGGCCAAATATCAGGGAAACACACTGGACATTTTGCCAGTCTCAGTCATGGTAGTCGCACCCAAATACACACATACATTCACACCTGGAGCCTTCACATAATGCCAGTTTACCTATGGGACAAAGACCTTTGGACTGCGGTAAATAACTAGAACTTCTGAAGGAAACCCACAAAGACAGAGTTTGCTCTAAATTAATTATTACTTTTTTACCCTCTCTACATTTAAAATCATTTAATGTGTACTTTTACTTCCACAATTTTCAAATTATTCTAATCCTTTCTAGTCAGTAACTTATCTATTTGATTGTGCCTCAATCCATCTTGCATTTACATTATATTTATGATGTCATGACCTGCACCACTATAAAAGCACAACAATTATTAAAATAATGAAAATGTCATATTTGGAATTTAATAACAAATAATTGTTATTGAAGCCTTAATTAGATAAAACTGTACCTTAACTCAGTGTGTAATTAAATATATGTCAAATTTGTGTAGCAAATCTGCTAAGGAATAACACACACACACACACACACACACACACACACACACACACACACACACACACAGACATATGGGGCATAATAAGTGTCAGCTAATCCTTTTGTTTCAGATGAGAACTGTAATGAAATGTGACAGGCTGTGTGCAAGGGCTGTGTTGATAGCTAATTGCAGGGCTTGTTTGGTGAAAAGGCTCATTGACTGACATCCGCAGGTCTGTATAATGTCATATAAATAGAGCCTGATGGTGTCTTCACCTCATTTAAGTAGTGTTGCTAAATTTTGGGCTTCATCCCCTTTTTTCATTTGTTTTTCTTTCAGTCAGGGCACATGAGTTATTAGACTGCCATATGTCTAAACATCGCTCAGTTCTGCTAGTGAATCTGTTTAGATGAATTGTGATATAATAAGTCAACTGATACTTTGGCAAATGTTGGCTTGCTGTCCTGAAAGACATGCAGACATTATTTTTCTCTTATTTAAATCAAGCATATGAACTGATGTAATGTATAATGATAGCTAGTGAGTTTTTCAGTATTGTGCAGAACACTAATTATTAGGTATCATTAAAGCTGAAGTTAATGTTGGGAGTAAGACAAAATTAGGCCTCATTCTGCATATGCTGCAAAATCATACATACAGAGCTTGTGTGCTTGACTAGCCTGCCTGCAGTCTAGATCTTAGTTGTTTTGAGAATGTATAGTGGATCATGAGGGGGAGAATCAACCAACAGCACTTACTGTGGTGTGCAATACAGGCGTGCATATCACGCAAGAGTAGGCAACCATTTCAACAGAAAGAAAAATATAAAATTAGCACCCAGGGTTTCTATACATTGTATTCAAGTGTATAAATAACAAGAAGGAAAACTTCTGTCACAACTCTATTAATATATTTTTGTTAATATTAACAAAATAGAAAGTTGTTAAGTTAAAACACTGGAAATGTTTTCTTTGTCATTCGGCCAGAAATTATCAGCTATAATAACGCATTCTTAATTTTTTATTGAGTTCTGTCATTTGTCTGCCATTGACTGTGGGAGGAAACTTGAGAACCCGGAAAGAACCCACACAGACAAAAGGAGAACATTGAAAACTCTTGAAAATCACATCAATATCATTATACCTAATAATGAAAAAAAAAAAACCTTCTGGTTAAAGTCTTGATTTGCTGCATTACTCCAAATCCCACTTACATTTTTATTCCTGCTTAGCAAATGGGACTTTTGGATAAATATTAGTATTATTAAGTAATCTCAATACAATAGATGTATCTAGACAATCTATGTAATATAATTTAGCTGCATTATTTCAGGTTCCACAGCCAGTCATAAATCATGATCTCAGTCATAAACATGTGCCAGCCGTTCATGTGTAATAGCCTTTTATTACAACAATATATACAGATGAAAACTCTGAATCCATTTTTTTCCTTCATTGCATTGTTACCATTAGTGTAATAATGCCCTATGGGCCTTTGCAATATGCACACTGTGCTGGCAGAACTGTGTTCATATAGCATTTGTTTAAAGTACCAGTTTTCACAAGTAGGTTAAAATTGGCAATCAAGTAAGCTGTGTAATTTGTGCATTAAAAACTTTTTTAGAGCTTCATTAAACTGCAGTCACTGAAGCAAAATAATCAGGAGATCAAAAATACTCATTAAGGTATTTAAATACCATGCATATGTACTTCCACTATTATGTTGCTAGACTATATTTAGATTATAATTTAGACCTATTATTTTTGTATATATAGAACTATTATTTTTGTATGTTCATATTTAATGGATGAAAATCTGTCACCACCAAAGAATTTGGATCCACCACACTGGAGCATACACTTTTACTCACATTAACATACTCACTGAAACTGAAACTCAGCCACATCATGTGTTCACTACTGAATGCACATTAAAACCATATGTTCATCTAAACAAGGCTCTAACATTTAAGAGCTCTGCAACTTTGTAGATCAACTCATGCCGTAAAAAATCAATTATATGTTAAATTAAATAAACATCTCGAACAATATTTGTTCTTTATTTGAATCACATTCTGAATTCTAATAAACATTTGAAAGCAATATACCTGCCATGCATAAAGCCTTTACTGAAACCCTGTCCATATGGAAGTGGAATGCAAACTAAAATCCCAAGAGTCCAGGTTTTCATTTCAGCAAAGAAGGATTTGCTACTACTGGGACATTGACCAATGTCCTAAAACGTGTCTTGCTTGAACAGGACAATCATTTTTGTATATGGTTCTGTATATGAATGTGTGCTAAGTGCTAGAAATGTGTACAATTGATCTAACAAGGGAAATAGGTTTTGTCGTTTTGAAATTAAAGTTGCAGAGCACAACTATAACCTGTTTCTAGAACACTACAACTCTCCATAGTAGAGGTCCTGTGGGGTTTATGACAGATTGAAGGGAACTAAATAAAAAAATAACACAGGGCAACCAAATCCAATTATATGATCTATATTGCCCAACATTTTGTGATGTTATTAAGTAGTCAGCTTTCTATTTTTTTTGAACGGCCCGGACTTTAGAGCAAATGTAGAGAGGATCTTGACAGACTGCCATATTGGAACTGGGGTATATGGGGTATCACTTGGGTATTTATGTAATAAGGCCATACTATATAGCTTATACAAAGCTTTGAGGTATTTGTGTTTTTTATGTTCTTTTTTTTTTTTATCTCTGTGATGTAAAATTTATTAAATTCCACAATAATCCAAAATATGAGCATTTTCCACCAGTGTTCGCAGAGATTTGGATCACACTTTATGTGTAGGCACAGCTAAGAGTGCTCAAGAATACTCACTCATATGAAGCTGAGAACAGTTCTGACAAAGAACCTCTGGAGGGATACAGTACAGTGGTTAAAAAAAATTGTGAGCAGCCAGTCTCTGGACTAGAATAGACGTAAAGCACATGTTGGTGAAGTTAAATGCTGGAAGTTTGTGCTGCAAGAGAGTGGAGAAGGATAAAGCCTGTAAGGAATAAATAAAGAAGTGTGCACTTTATTAATATTTTGCTGCCAGTGTTCTCAGGTCTGAATGAAGTATGAAGAATCTATTTGAAAAGATTCATTTCCTATTACTTTCCTTCATGCGTGTCATGACTGGTTCATCTTAAAAAGCTCTGAGCTCAGATTTGGTGTCAGAAACTCAAGAACCTTTGTGCACACATTCTTGCATATGAATGAGTGGGTGCGTACATGTACCCGCAATCCAGCTATGGTGCCCAGACTGAGACAAATTATGACATGGATGACAGGAAACCTCTCAAACTAATCATTCAGGAGGAGACAGAGTCTGAGAAAGTAACAAAGGCCAGACAGCTTGAAAAAAAAACTTTTTCCCAGGGTTAACAACCATGTTGAAGAAAAGGACTGAGAATCCTTCTGCAAAGACAGGTGAATGGAAGCCAGCATCCAAATTGCATCAGCACACCAAATTAATTTTGACTGTAGAAGAATAATGGAATATTCCAGGGTCTAATGAGAAACAACCTCCAGCTGTCCAGATACGAGGGGGTAGCTCTGGGTGATCACCTTGGTTCTGCTTAATGTCTCCACAGATTAACAGAGGAAGTTGTTCCCCCATTTAACTCATCCGTGCAGTGAAACACACACATATACACACACTGAGTGAAATGAACACGTGTCCAGTTGTGTATATGTCATTGTTGTTAGGTACTTTAGCCATAGTTATTCAGTGGGACTGGGAATCAAACTGGGGAGATTCATGTTGCAAGGCTAGTTCCTTAACGACAAGTCTACGATTACCTACGACTATTGTATATCTGTGTCTAAATAAAAGAAATGCAATCATCAAGATACAGGCATACAGACAGAAATGATATGTATATAAGTGCACAGAGGACACTGGTGCCATCTTTGTGCCCTCGAGTGTACCCTGCAACGGCAAGGTGCCAGCACTAGTAGCTGATGGATAAGAGGAGCACACTATTGTCCTTGATACCAGCAGGTTCTCCCTGTAGAAATCTGATGTTGGCTGTTCAAAAATGGCCTGAGGCTACAACTATTTATAGATTTTTGCTACAGTTTAGTTTTGATTGTATTGTACCAGTGACCATATTCAAATGCAGTGAGGATTTTGGGAACAGCTTAATTATTTGTGAATGGTGTTTTGGTTTTGCTTCAATCAATCATAAACACAAAAATCATTTTGATTTTAATTGAATATATATATATTTATATATACTGTAATACAGAATATATATTTATATACTGTATTTATATACTGTTTACATGCTGTTGCATATAAAGAAATACATATCTTAGAGTTCAGGTTCTTCATTTTCTAGAATGCTCCTTACTGTCTCATTCAGAATAGTAAATAACACGACTTCAAGCTGATACATCACTATAGATATTTATGATCTGAACCAGACGATGCAAGAGCGCACACTGATTAGACATTTCTGGATTTATGTCTACATTAGCTACACTTGGTGTGTGTGTGTGTGTGTGTATGTGTGGTAGAGTAGAATAGTTCGTTTGAGTACTATAGGGTCATATCTGCACTCTACCATCACGATAAGAGCAAGATGAATGACACTGCAAAGATAGGGGAGGGGTCAAGAAATTGAGAAAGGACCAAAAGGACAGAAAAAGGCTTTTGTGGAAAAGTTAAATCAGATAAAATCTTGTAATAAATATCTTCAGGACCTTGCAAATGACCAAATACTATTGACATGAGTGAAACAGTATAATACTAATAATACATATAGTTATGTTACCACGCAGCCATATAATAACTGCAAGTCAAAGATGCAAATGTTAATAGCAAACTATTACTACTCACATGTGTACTTAAGTGTGCTTTATCCAAATACATACAAAATACACGGGCAGATACATGTAACTATAAAGCACAATTAATATTTTATGGCAACACAGCAGTGCTAAAAGCATCCGCCTTACCGCAGAAAGGTCGCAGGTTCTATTGCTGTGACAGGTGAATGCAGGTCTGCTTTCTGTGTGGAGTCTACATATCCTCCCAGTGCTAGTGTGGGTTTCCCTGGTCTCTGGCTTCCTCCCACATCCAAAGACATGCTGATATTTAGATTGGACATTAAATTGTTCAAGCCTTTAAAGATGTACCCATTAGTGCGCTCATGGTGACGATCACAAGTGTACCAACTATCATACTTAAACCCTTTTAGGGTATGTGAGCTTTAACATCCATCCATCCATTCATTCTATAAATTGCTAATTAGTCCTAATTTGCAAAGTTGGGATGCAGTGGGGTGCTCACATGGCTCTCCCTGGGCAAAAAGAATGGAAGCCCCCAGGAAAGATTACCAGTCCAACACGGAGCTGACACACAGACAAAAACTATTTTAGTGTACTCCCATACACCTGATTTAAAACCCACGCAGACTAGGAAAACACACAAAGCAAGGGCGAGGGCTACAAAAGAAACTATTTTTGGACAAATTTGCATAAAGTTATTGAATATGAATAGATAGAACTCAGAGAGAGATCACCTTAGGTCAGCATTTAAAGTGACAGTTTGTACAATCATAGAAATTCTGGCAACACATAACCAAGATTTTGCAAATAGAGTGCAACAGCATTAAAAATGTGGCTTGCTTAAATATTCGCATTCACAAACATGACATTTGCACACACTCTTAGATCTATTACACACCTTCTGGCATAAGATACCTTGAAAAATGATGGTACTGGGAGATATTATTGACCAGCATGCATAAATGAGTATGCTCGGGGGAGTGCCAGTCTGCCTGGCGAACAGCCTAAGGGGGCTCTTTCTGAAACATCAGCATTGCAGCCTCTGCGGTAGTTCTGCCATTCATTCAGCTGCTCATCACAAACCACCTGCTGCTTTGGTTGCAACTTCTCACCCTATAGTTAGATCATATTAGCCGAGTTTTCAGGGATTTCAGGGAGCTGAATAAATGCACACTTGACACTCTTTAGCATTTTCATGATTATATTTATGACACACTCTCTCTCTCTCTCTCTTTTCAGAAGGATATTATTTTTCATTTATTAAGTGATGTTATCAAAAGTACTTGTGACAAAGTGCAGTGGGAAAAAAAAATAAATATAAAAAACACTTACAGAATATAATAGGGCCGGAGGTCAAGTACTCTGATTTCTACTGTAGATTTTTAAGCGTAAAAGGTGTATAGTAGAAAAGCAGATAGTGGAACAGTAATAAAGTAATGGAAAATATTATACAGCAAAGAAAAAAATGTATGCATGCAGCAATCAAAACAGGAGTACTGCATCTCTGGGAATAGGTCCCCGTCTCCAAGGGCACTGTTTGTTTTCCCAGCACACAAACCAACAGCATTCCCAATGCACATTCAAAGAAAAGCGTCACATTTGTGCAAAACCTATTTTCGTCGCTGGTGAGTGAAAGCAGAGGACCTCGCAAAGACTGCACACAAGCACACAGTTACACATTCAGTAGGGAATTTTCTGCATGATTAGCACCACTAGTTGCCCCAACTGTCACCTGATGACAGCATCGTTGAAAATCAAAGACTACAGCTCGGTTAGTCAGTGTAACAGCCTGTCCACAATATTTGTTCAAACAAATAAATAGAAGTTGAAAACATATGCACAAAAAAATATCTTTGATTGATGAAAATACATATTTGTGCCACATGAACTGATGTAAGAACTTAACCATTTAAAGCCCAAAATGTATATTAAGGCACAACTTCGTATGTGATTATATATATATATATATATATATATATATATATATATATATATATATATATATATATATATATATATATATATATAGTTGTTAATAAAGGTGCAAAATCCAAAGTATAAATAAAACTTCTTATTAAAAAAAGAAATGCAATGGAGTATCTGTATATTATATATGAGAAAAAGCAAAGGAGGTGCTAAATTAAAGTTAAATTAAACTAATTAAAGGGTTTGGGGTTTCTCTGTTGACTTAAATAAATCATATAAAATATCATATATATAAGTATCATCATATATTACATTACATGCACATAAACATAAGGTAAGGTTATCAAACATTTTTATAGAATATGATTAATAATAATAATAATAATAATAATAATAATAATAATAATAATAATAATAATTTTATTTTTTAATTATTAAAGTCTACAAAAGCTTTAGATTGTAATACTGTTTATTCTAACCCCAAGCTAGGAACCAAAATTAATTAAAAACACCCTGCAGTATCTACATGAGCATAGATTTAGCAAAGCATCCAACTCCTCTTATTTTGATCTTGTTACCCAACATTCTTCATCTTTTCTCATACCTTTGTTACTAGATGACACCTTATGTATCTCTTGGATATGAAAAACTTGACATTTCTTTCTCATAGTTTCTCTGTTGATTGATAGATACAATATTATACCTTTATTTTCACTTGAAAAAGACAGTAGAAAGGACCAGTCATGTGGAACTGCAGAGGCTGTTTAGAAGAATAGATTGATAAATGAGGAAGACAGAGGCATGCACATACACAGACAGAAATGTCTGGAGACTGAAATGATGAAGAAAGGGACACAATCTGACAGTCCAGCATTCTATCCACCCACTCTTCAAACGAGTCTATGAAAGTATGTTAGCAGTAAAAGAAAACACAGAGACACAATTATTATTTAGGTTTTCCTAGTCTATGTTTTGTGAATATTTTAACTCGTAATTGAAAACTTCCAGGGTATTTTGAGCCATTGTTCTGCAGTGTAATTAAAAAAAACAATGTAAAATATAGGAATAGAACAGAAATTTTCACCTATGAAAATTACATATCCTAAAGTTCAGTTTCTTTATTTTCACATATGCAAAACCGTTTTTGATTATATACAAGATTCTATTTAAAATAAGCAGTTTGGAAAGCAAATCAATCAAGCAAATTCTTACCACTTAATGCAGCTGCCTGCGATAAAAAAAAAATACAGTAACTTTAATAAAATTATCAATGAAAAAGTAAAAGCTTATGTGACACCAACATACTTTCAGACTTTAACAAAACAGTGTTTTGTAATTATCAAACAAAATCACCTTCATGCAAGCACGAATATTCAATAGTAACATGTTGGATAAGAATCCTGGGTGTTTTTTGATGTAGAGATATCATCAGTTACCCTGTGGCACTGGCCTTGAGCAAGTAAAACACACGAACGTGTGTGTGTGTGTGTGTGTGTGTGTGTGTGAAAAGCACAACATTTGTTATAGAATCTGCAAAACAATATTTATACACACACATCTAGCACTGTTGATTTTCAGTTCAGGTTCAGTCATGTGATGTCAGAGAACAAAATATGTTTTCTTGGAATATTAGCCTGTTTAGTTTACCTTTGGCTGGCAAAAGCTAATACTCCAGGGAGGATTTTGATATCTTGTGAGAGTGCAGGACTCACTTTCATAATGACAGCTTTTTTAAATGTGTGTGTGTGTGTGTGTGTGCGCATGTGTTAGATTTATTTAGCACTGAAATGTGTACCTGTTTCAGTTCAGCATTTGTGTGCTTCATAGACATCGTAGACACATTAATGCAACAAGCAGGTAGTCATGGCAACAGTGGTCTGGTGGGATTTTTTTATGTTTTACACTGAGTAAGCCAAATTAATTAAAGCAATTTTTAATAAATTGTGTACTCTTTCATAATAGCTACTGGATAAAATAAATAAGGATTTTTTTTATAAATACAGACCAACTGTACAGCATAATTAAAAATCAAAGGCATTACAGGTAGACTTATGTAGTCTGGAATCTGATCCCTAGTCAGATGATATGCTGTTTTTAAAATAACGCATTCACTATACAATATAAACGAAACATATACTTTTTTTATTTTTTCTTTAAATTGTCCACTACAGTTATCCATAATGCACAAATCAACAAATCCACTGTAAAGCTGATGTATCTCACAGTGCAAAGGAGTTACTTTAGACTAATATAGAAAACCCACACTGTGGGTAAAATGTATTCGATGTGAAAGAAATCAAAAGCCAATCATGAATCTACAATAAGAATAATATTTAATGAAAATGCAAAGATGAATTATGAATGCTCATGAAACATTTAAACAATTTACAAGTTTAAATTTTTTTTAGGAGTTAGAGAATTGTTTGTTCATTCTACACTTTTATACCTCCAATGGGTAATTTTTAAAGTCCGGAAATGTGGAAATATGTCTCATAGCAGTATAAATGTACCCTAGAGTATACAGCCCCAGTGACAAGTGCTATACACCTAAAGATATAATGAGGTACTTCATTTTCTCTGTTTTGTTTCATGGATTTTCTTTCGGACTTTTTGCAGTTAATACTATCTAACACATATTACACTGGTTCTATAAAGCTATGATATACGTGACAAGAAAAGAACAACAAAGCTTGGAGAGAGATATTTTCTCTGTATGATTTATGTGGAATCAATGGGATTTTATCATTCACATGCTTGAGCTTCAAATCTGGAATGGTTGTGATATCGTTTGTAATCTGACGGAGTTAAAATCATTAAACCATTTTAACACTGACCAGACAAAATGCACATCTGCTACACACTTTTCATCTGACCCACAGCATCAGACACACGTGGCCTTATGTTCGCCTGTTTTTCATTTATTTATGCAATTTCATAATTTGAGATAAGATGAGCTAAGCCTTTTATTATTCCACATGGGGAAATTTGAATTGTTACAGCAACTTCAAGAAAAGGTTCAAATAAAGATATAAAAAATAAATTACGAAATAAAAAAAATAATAAAAGGAACTACGGGCGGCACGGTGGCTTAGTGGTTTAGCATGTTCGCCTCTCAGCGCTAGGGATTCCCGGTTCAAATCCCCATCTGGGTGGAGTTTCCATGTTCTCCCCGTGTCTGCGTGGGATTCCTCCGGGTTCTCCGGTTTCCTCCCACAGTCCAAAAACATGGATCAAGTCAATTGAGTTCTCCAAATTGCCCCATATAGAGTGTGTCTGTGTCAGTGAGTGTGTGCCCAGCGATGGATTGGCGCCCTGTCCTGGGTCTATCTGCCCAGCGCCCGAAACGTTCTCCCCTGGATGGGCATGGGGAACCCCACCGCAACCTAATAGAGGATAAAGCAGGAGATAATGAATGAATGAATGAATGAAAAGGAACTACAAAAATAAATACAATAAAAAGGAAGGTAAAAATGAACCCAATTTACAATTTGTTATTTGATTAGATGTGTATTTACATGTTAACAAAAATACATATTAGTTTAATATCCCATTGACTTTTGACTATTTCAATGGCTCACCTGCGTTTGTCCGTCACGTGTTTTCCATTCAGGCTCGTGATTGGTCCTCTTTTCCTTTGATCGCAGCCTTTATTTCATTGATCGGATGATCGGCTCTGTGTTTGTTGTTTCTTTTCTTTTGATGATGCCGCTGTTTGTTCCGTTTTGCGAAGCGTCACAATTTATTATGTGTTTAGTAAATAAACTCCCTCTTTGCATTTCCCCAGGCTGTCTGCTGGCCGCAGTGTGCTCGTTACTGCCACCCGGAGGCAGCATGTGACAGTGCTTTTGGTGGTTGTTTTAATTCTAGTCTACATCAGCATTTCTGAGTGGAATTTGTCTTTCTTTTCCTTTTTTGTAAAAGGTGTTTTATGGTCTATTTTAGCTTAATAGATAAGAAAAACAAATTGATAATGATACCAAAGATAATATTACTTATTATTACTTATATTAATATTAATTATTTAAACCCACTTTTAAAAAGCATGTAAAAAGCATTTGTTTGCTGTACAAACACCACCTCCAGGTAATCTTAAGAAATGTAGACATTTACTTTGTAATCAGATAAAGAAAAAAGACCAAAAAATATATAACATTTTATTTAAATGGGCGGCACGGTGGCTTAGTGGTTAGCACGTTCACCTCTCAGCACTAGGGATTCCCGGTTCGAATCCCCATCTGGGTGGAGTTTCCATGTTCTCCCCGTGTCTGCGTGGGTTTCCTCCGGGTTCTCCGGTTTCCTCCCACAGTCCAAAAACATGGATCAAGTTAATTGAATTCTCAAAATTGCCCCATATAGAGTGTGTCTGTCTGAGTGAGTGTGTGCCCAGCGATGGAATGGCGCCCTGTCCTGGGTCTATCTGCCCAGCGCCCGAGATGTTCTCCCCTGGATGGGCATGGGGAACCCCACCGCGACCCTAATAGAGGATAAAGCGGAAGATAATGAATGAATGAATGAATTTATTTAAATGATCCACTCATTGTAAATGGTCACTGTTTTTTTTATTTATTTATTTATTTATTTCTCTGTTGTTTACCCTCATTTCTAGATTTATCAATCTCTTTCTTGTTTACTTTTTTGTTTTCTTTTGGCTGTAATTTCCTGCTACACATTTATCGTGACATCTAGATCTCTGTCTCCTCCTTCATGCTGTTTTTTACTCCAGACCCAGACGTGAAGTGCTCTCCCATTTTTGCCTGTCACGGTGGTGCTGCAGCTGCATGTTATTGCTCATGTTATTAGAACACTCCAACTTGCAGATAGCCTCCTGATAAGCTGTTAATAATGAACATGTTATATATAAATATACAGTATGTTGATGTTGTGAAACCATTTACAGGCCAGCATATATACCTTTAGAATTAATTATCGACTGTTTATTTGCCGTGCTTCCAGATGCATGTTGCCACTATTTCTATAACTAGCCTCTGACATCTGATTATTTCAGGCACCTTGCTGTGCTTGAGCTGCTCTAATGGAATATACTGTTATTGTGATGTGAAGATGTTTATTAGCAACAATCACTTTGAAATAGGTTATTAAAGCTCACTGTGGTTCATTATAACATATTGTAATTTGCTGTAACGTTTATTAGAACTGTTTTTTTAACAATTGGACTCTGGAGCAGTGCCATTCAACATTCCCTGCAGTGAGAAATCAAGCCTTATTAACAAATAACTTAACTGATGCTTAAATAAAATGGCTTTAGATTACAGACTGTTTCAGCTTAATGCCTTTGTGTCAGTGAAATAAAAAAGGAAAACAATGTGATTCAGGTATAAGGTATAACACTTAAGGAACAGACAATTGTCCCAGTTCTTTTCACAAAAAAATAAATGTTTGTGACATCAAAATAAATTTTCGTTTCCACTGTTATGCAAAGTGGGGTATGAGAGGCCTGTCATTGGATTGCTGATGTTAACAAAATGCCACTCTTTTAAAGTGATATTGATGATCCAGCATTTAAGGCTGTGGACTACTAAATGAATTTTTTTCCCTGCTCTTCTTAGCGTCACTGTAACTTGATTTAATAAAAACGACTTTCAACAGAATGCATGTAAATGGTTAGGCATTTGTAAATGCATGTGAACATTACTGTACTGGCAGAGCTGCTTTGTGCTATTTTGCAGTGATCCTTGTTTTGTAGTTTAATTTATAATCACCAGCTTGCTTTTTAATGTTGTAATTGTTGAGCTTATATCCAATTTGTCTTCACTTTACCAAGAAAGCAGGTTTGAATGTGTGTCATCCCTCATTAAGGCAAGGCTTTAATTCTTTTGCCCAGCAGCTGTGAAAGCAAGCTTGGTCACATCAGTCTGATCACATCAATCTAGATCTGTAGAGCAGAAAATTATTATTACAGATTACTGATTTCACAGCACATATCCGGAGCAGGATTAAAGCTGACATAACCAGATGTGAACAAAACAATCCACCATCTTATTGCATTTAAGAAAATCTTTAGCTCAGATTAGACAGCCGGAGAGAGAGAATGGTGGTGGTGGTGATGAGGGGGAGGTGTGCAGAGAGTATAAGAAGCCATGTGAGAGAGATAGAGAGACAGGATTGGGATATGCAGTCCTAGCAACCTATTGCGAGGTCACTGAAGAGAAGGCACAAGGAAATGATCTTTCTATTCATCTATTTAATAAACCTCACTTATTGAAGGTGAAGTATGGTGGCACTTGGCTTAATACAGGAAATTAGTAGTGCTGGAGGGCCATAATGGAGGCACTCTGACATCAGGCACTCAGCACGTTGGAAGCCTATCTATTTAACATGAAAGGATCTGTGTTGTGTTTCTAATTTGCAACACGGTGATGTGCGTTTTCACAGAGTTGTGGAAGCAGTGCTACCTGCATTGCATTATGAACAAGCTTGGAGAGTTGCTGGCTAATGCTTCATGTAGATGAAGCTGAGCTGTCCTAAATGCAGATGCAAGCACACTGCTGCCTCTAGCTACACCCTACACAGTTTGCTATAGCACTCTCAGCTTGAAATGCAAAGTATTAGCATCTGTATGGGGATAGATTACCATAGAGCAGATAATGTGATTTAGATGAGAAGAAAATGTCTTGGAGCTAGGAGAGTCTGTTCCAGACATAAGTGCCAACACACATACATGCACATCTGTAAACTTTATATAAAATATCAGCTTGGAATAGCAGCAGGTCCTCTAACTTTTCAGGCATACTATTCAGCAAGTGTTTAAAACAATCACTTAATTATGCAATCTCCACAGACAAGGCTTTTTAGTACGATTTATGAATCCCTTTCACACATGCACTGCAACTCTGCTAGTATGGACATTTTAGCAACAACAAAGCTCCTGATTATTCCTGCAAAAAAGCTTCGATTTAAAATGACCTGACCCTCCAAATCTATGGCTCAGAAATCTCCCTGCCTGGTTCTATTCGTATTCTTGACATGCAGCTTTGAAGGGGTCACAAAAGCAGCTCGTTCCAGCAGATTCATTCTGTACAAAATCAAGATCAGATTTTTTGACAGAGCAGGCTGCTTGACTGCAAGTCCAAACTCTCATAAATACTCTCCCAGTTTGATATCTGCATTGCATTGCAGTCTTCAATCTTTCACAATCAAGCCCCATTAGCTGATCCAGAACTCTGCAGCTTATCTTGTGTTCAACCAACCCAAACTTACCCATGTTACTTCACTACGTGTCTACCTTTGTGGGTTTCAACTAGGTGCTTGCGTTTAACCCATGACCCTGACTCCTGCATACTTCCTCTTCCTCTTTCTTATGCTCAATTCTTTCAAAGTTACACCCAGTCTAGTGCTTTACCCTCACTGTGGTTCTAGTTCTCCATGTCATTCACCACTGCCAAATAGTGGAATGATCTGTCTAACTCTGAGTCAGCATTTTCAACACATCTAGAGGCATCTTTTATAGACATTTTGGATTGGGTTACATGGCCGTCCAGCGCAACACTGGTCAACAGATAAATTGTGCAATTGCTGGTTGACGTGCTATAAAACACACCATCATCAGTCACACTGAAACTGTCCACAGTCTGAATTGAAAGTTGACTGATTGGAAGAATGCAAAATTGTAGTTATTATATTTTCGTAATTTATACACTTACTTGCTCCTCAGTTTTTGTTCATTTAGATGCCTTAATCAAATAGTTTCTCGCCAAGTCTTTGACTTTTAAAAACTCACTATTTCAACTTCCAGTATTACAAACACAGGGTTTCACTCTGTCTCCTTCCTAGATCCCCCCTAGCTGGATTTTCCTCTGAGTCTGTGTTAGTAAAGCCCTTTTTCACCAGGATGCAAGGTCTTTGTACTTGTTTCTGGTTGATTGAGGATTTTGCCAATATGTCTAGTTTAAATCCAGTGTCTGAACCTTCAGGCCATTCTTTTCATGGACTGAACTCAGGAATAGAAAGTGAGTAACCTGCTCTCATATTGTAGGGTTTTTTTTGCCTCCCCTTAGTCCAAGACAGTGATGAGGAAAGATAGTTTGATGAATTTTGTATGTATAGGGGGTGAAATTGGAAGAAGTATAACTAGGGACATATGCCACAAAAAGAATAACGAGCTGTCTAACAGTAACAGTCAGAAAGAAAGATAGGAAGTGCAAAATTATAAAAGTGTAAGCTAGCAACAAGATTCCCACAAATTACTACATAACAAAAGAATACAACCCAAAAACAAGGACATGAGCAAGCTGCATGCTCTACATGCTCTACATGAAACTAAATGATAAGGAGGCTTACATAAGGAGGACAAGATGAACAATTACATACAAACACCAACAACATACGTAAATGATAAATTAAGTATAAAAATAACTTATTTATACAATATAATTGAACCAATAATAACATTAAGTAGACAATTGACTTAACACAAACCACCTAAATGATGCAACTGTGAAGTAACCAAAGCAGGACAACAAACTAATAATACATAAATAAAAGTACAACATAAATATCAAAATCATTTACTACATATGTAATTTTATATACTTATATTTATATAGTAGTGGTGTGTGATTGTGTAAACATCTGCATTTGCATGTCAGCTGGTATCATAATAATATCATAATAAGGTTAAAATAGGCAATTGATTGTATGTACTGAATTGGCAGTAAAATGTGCAATATCTGTGTAGTTTTTGGATAAATTATATACATCTTGGGATGGACAAATTCTGGGATGGGATGGATAAATTTAATCAATTATATATGACTTTTTTGAAAGTTAGTAGAAGAGAGATGTGGCGGCTGCACAAGAGACAAGGAAAGCCTTCAGGTGAAGAAGTGAAAAGTTTAACAATGGAAAGCACTGACAGAAACTCTCACTCCACTTTAGCTTTAGGCTTTTCACTCATCACAGAAACTGTAAAATCTATTTATATGAACGCTTAAGTTACTGCTGAAAATTAAAAAATATGTCATTACCTTCTTATTGAATACCCGTAATATTTTAATTTTTATCTAATATATGCATCCATCCATCCACTCATCTATCTATTCATGTATCTATACATCTGTCTTTCTGTCTATATGTCAAGCATAGATATTTATGCTTTAGTGGGTCTTTTCATAACTATCATAATTTACACCAAAACGGTCTGTGAAGTTTCCTAAAAGCAAACCCATGATTTATTAATGAGCTTTTAATAGTAGGAAGTTTACTTTTGATTAGCAGCACACCTAAGTTCTACCACAGCATAGTTTGTGGAGAGCAGGTAGAAGCTTGGTGGTCATGTTCTCTCTTCAAATTGTTTTATAGCATTTTGACAGCCTTTCCCACCCTATCACACCATCTTTGAACACGGCAATGAGGGAAGTAGAAAGATATATGTTTTAGAGTAAGATATTTTATAATTTAATACATTTAGTGGGATTTTTATGGAAAGCTTACCCATAGAAAATGGTATCTTATTATTTGACAGTTGACAGTTTATTTTTTAAATATATTTCTTCATTATTATGATCTGATATAATGATCTAAGCAGGTGAGCATCATACCACTATAAACCTTATGATGGTAGAAAATATAGACGATTGCACAATAAGAAGGTGTGTCCAAATATTTGATTTGCACTGAATAAAGTAGCAGTGTCATCACTCTAAATCTGACCAACAATTTTCAGATAACATGGGTAAATCTAATTCTGTTGTACTACTCAGAATCCCCAGATTTCATTTGCCTTTTTAAAAATTGTGTCTGTGCATGTGTTCATACATGTGTGGGCATGTAATACACTGAGAAATGTTTTATAGAAACTTGCTTTTTCAAATCCAGCTTTTATTCAATCCATGGACAGATTATCTGTCAGCAAAGCTACTATCTAATGTATTATAAGTGCAGCCCCATAATACATCATCTCTAAATTGTGCACATTTTTATAAAATACACAAAAATATCTGCTTTACTCACTTACCTGCTAACATCACCCGATCCATCATTCAACTGACATTTTAGCTGCCACAAAAAACGAGGTGATTATTACTTTCAAAATTAATCATATATCTTATGTATTTATTATAAACTCTGAGAGGTTATAGGAAAAGAGAAAAACTCCACAACCAGTAAACAAAATGTGCATTTGCATTAAGATTGAATTCCTGTATACCTAGAAACAGGTTTTAATGCCAAGTTTTAAAGTATTAAACTACTGCTAATAAAATCACATATGAAATAACAGATGACTGATAATAGTTGCATACATATAAGCAGCTAAAGAAATCAAATGTGCAGACTGGTTGTAATAGAACTTGAACATTTTTAATAAAACAGCATGTAAGTGGATGATTTTATCACAGGCAGCGCAGCAATAAAACAAGCTTTGCTATTATAAATGATCATTAATCATTTTAATTTAAAACATTTAAGATCGGTCTTGAAATATACCTGTGCATTGATCTTAAAGTGTATTAAAATATTTATGCTGTATATGTGCATTATTGTTTAAATTAATTTTATTAATATTATGTCAAAGTATGTTATGCTAATATATACCTATTTAGTTTAAATGGCCAATTAATTTTATTCAACAGTAAAGATCAGAACATTATTATGGGTGTATTTTTTTTTACATTTTATCTTAGCTATTTAATCCCTCTGCATGCATGTGTGCAGAACCAATAATGAGAGTCGGATAACACACAAACCGATAAGATCTAACAAGATGCTGTTTTTTTAATGCTGGCCACAGTAGGTGTCTGAACTCTTGCCTCAGGGAACATTACAGAACAACTGTAGAGCCTTTTTAACTGGAGTAAAACATTCAGATTGCAGGTTTGCGCAGAACAATATGCAATGCTTCCTAGGCTTAATATGTCTCATATAGATGTAGATATCAAAAGATTAATCTTTGTTAGCCACTTTGTCAAATTCAAGATACAGCAAACACACAACTTGCTCTGCTAATGCACATAAGACCTGGGATGTTTTGTCTGTTTATTCAGGGCTTACAATGAAGCAATGGCAGTGGAGATTACAGAAGTCCCAGAAAATTACAAAATGTTTCTATGATTGCATATTTTCCAAATCCCATGTTCAGAAAAAAAGTGTCAAATAAGCTTCCATCAATGGTTTAGTCTTTGCGAGCACGGATGGGTAAGAGTTTATCATTTTTTGTTAAACTTCAAGAAAACACACATATGGGAACAGTGGCAGGTTTACATTTGCATTTACATTTGGTCATTTATTGAACGCTTTTATCCAAAGCGACTTACAAGGTGAGCACAGGGTTATTCACAGCATCCTTGGAGCAATGAGGGTTAAGGGCCTTGCTCAAGGACCCACATTGGCAACTTCAGTGGACCTGGGATTTGAACCCCCAACCTTCTGACTGATAGCCCAACGCCCTAACCACTGAGCTACCACGCCCACCTCATCTCATCTTATACAACACGCATGTCAGTATGCATGTGGATGTTGGTGGTCCTGACTGAATTTGGCTTTCTATGATGTTCTGTCTTGTGTTTAAGTCTTTAACTTTCTGGAGCTTACCACAATCTTGTCCCTAATAAGAGTTGTTTTATCATCCACAGTCATAACAACAAAAAAAAGTCAAAGAAAATTTCAAGTGTACAAAGGCCATGTGTATAAACTGCTGTTGAATGTGCATGAAAATCAATATCTCATGTTGTATCACATGAGAAACTGTATTGCTACCTTGTGTGGCATAGTCAAATGAGCCAGGGAGTACTTCACTGTCACAACACAGTCAACTGCTGCATCAAAAAACAACACTGAGTTATGCAAAAAAAAAGGCATATTAAAGTTGAACATTTTTTGTGTGAGTGTATGTGTGTGTGCACATTTTGTAGACATGCCAAAAATTTTTGAACTACCTTTGTGAATGTACCATTTATACATTATGTCAAGACCGTATTGCATATAATAGAGATGGGATAGCCTTTATGCTACACCGGCTGCAGTTATTTATTTAGCCAACACCTTGAAGATGCCATGGTAAGCACTATTTCATAAACATACTTGCAAGGACATAACGGCTTAGATATATTTTGTAGTGTCAGACTTTATGTGATTGAATTTAAATACAGGAAACACTGCGGTCCAATTCATTACCACATACTGTTAAGGTGCACTAGTCTCATATGCAGAACACACACACACATACATATAAATATATATATATATATATATATATATATATATATATATATATATATATATATATATATATATATATATATATATATATATATATATATATATTCAGTCAATGTTTATTCTCTCAAGAAATTTCTCTCGAGACTATTCAAATAAAAAAAAAAAACAGAGTTAATTAAAATAACTAGGTTGTTTAAGTATACTGGAAGATTATTATTTCTCAAGGGGGTTTAACAAGTTCATTTAAAAAAATTGCTAACGCTGTGGTGCAAAAAACTTTAATTCACCTGTATACAGTGCTATTCAAAAATTTCTACCCGCCTCTTTATTGTTCCACTTATTGTTCATGTTCTCAGTTCCACTTCCTCTAAAAAGGACTTTGTAGTTCTACAATTCCAAACTGAAGTCCATCTGTTTGTGGACTAGAGTACATACTGAGTACGTCCCCTTTATTAACAATCAGGTTTGATGATTTTACAGTGTAGATGGTTTTCTGCATAACTTCTGACTTGTAAGTAAAGTAATGTTCTCATTTGTAAGTCGCTTTGGATAAAAGCGTCTGCAAAATGACAATGTAAATGTAAGTAAATGTTATGGTCACCCCAATAGTACCACCACAGAGCAGGGATTATTTGGTTGGTGCATTATTCCTATTCTAGCACTATCACTGACTACAGCAGCAATGCAAAATATTAATAAATTTATCAAATGAATTTCTAATATTAATTATTATTTTCATTATTTGAAGAATTTGAGATTCTTTTGCTGTCAAATAGTTTATAATTTAACATGCTGAGCTGAACTGAACGGAGCCATGTGACTGATGTCTTACTGTTTCTATGAAGCTATATTTGACATTTAGTTTTAGGAATGTCCTGTAATCATCATTCCTCATAAATAATATGCAATTCTTTTAAAGTGGTCCTAAGAAGGCTTGACGTAAGAGTAGAAGACAAAGTGGCGTCCGAGGCCTTCAGAGACACTGAAAATGTCGACGCAGTTACAACCTTGTTATCCATCACATCAGCCTTAACACAATCATGTGAGCCAGTGAGGCAAAACTTAGACAAAAGCTAATTAGGCTACAACGTCTCCTGTTTTTCGGATCTGGGGCCACTCAGTCTACAGTACATCAGAGCCTGTAGCAAGATAGGCATGAGTGAGTGTGCTTAATGACCTTGACTCCTATCACAGAAAGTACAACCATCAATTGTTTTCTGTCTGTTTCCTTCTCGTTTTCATTGCAAACTTCTGCAATTTTATTTTTACTGTGAGATGATACCTGCAAATAAATTTGATAGATTTGTTGCAAAAGCAGATTTGAGCATCTTTATAATGGGGACAAATGGACAGAATAAGTGGATAAAGGGTAAAAGGTTACACAGATGTTTGCTCACTCACTGCAAGTGTGGAGGGAAAAGATGCAATGATAGTGGTGTCTTTAGGGGCTTTTATCAGAGGTTTACTTCTTATTACTTTGCTGTTTTCAAATCCTGGCAATATTGCTTGCAGGAAAAAGAATTTGTGAGAAGCATAAGAAAAGAAAGGCAGTGGATAATTATGGTCATGTAAATATATGTGAGTCCAATATCTGTTCACAAAAGTTTCTGGATCCCTTGTGAAAATGTCGGTTTCTATGAATATATAAATGAGTGGAAGAGGATTTGCTCTTCAGAATGCACAAAGATAAAACAAGTATTTTCAAAATTTTATAAAGACAAGTGGATACTTTATCTTTTATACAAGTTTAGAGTAATTATTACATTAAACATAAAAACATTTTCTTTTATCTAAATTGTCTATATTGTGTGTTTCTCTATGTGAGTGAGTGTCTGGTGTGTCCTGCATGTATCTGCGGAGCACCCAAAATGTTCTTCCCTGAATGTGCATGGGGAACCCACCCACAACCTTACAAGTATAAAAGTAAGCATTTAAGATAATGAATTCAGATGAGATTTTTCAGGCTACATTTTCCTTGTAAGTGCACAGTATGGGATGTTTCTCTACTTTCATTCTCTCCTGTGTTTTATTCTCTTCATTCTCTATATTTAGGAGTTCCCTAAATATAGTCTAATCGGTTATCATAAAATATAAGCTATTAAATGAAACTGGAAATACAGTAAACCAGAGCTCTGACAACGTCAGGTAATTTCTCATGAATTTTCGGCCCATGTCCCTTTGCTGCATACTGGCTTATCTAATAATAAGCCTATATAAAAGAGTGCCATGGTCTTATATCGCTCTGTGTGTTTGTGTGTGTGCTTCCACCCCAAGGGAGACAATCTCTTCCCTGGAAATGAAAAATACTCTAAATGTGTTTTATTGCCGTCACTCCCTGCTCCCCTCAGCACTTGAAGCTAATGTGTTTCCATCGAGCACAGCAATAATTTACCACATACATACCTCCTCCCTTACACCACCTTTTTTTGTTTATTTTCCTGTTATAAAATAAAGTTAAGTAAGTTAAATAAGGTACTAAAACATTTATGAGGAAGCCAGTAAGAAGGATCTCTAAGTTGATCAAGTTTTATTTGGGACAGCCCACAAGTGGATCAGAATAATCTACAGTTCTTCACCATGTGTACTTTTTTGTTTAACATTTTACAATCTTTGCAATATCATAACAACATGTTAGTATTTTATACTCGCTGTACACTCTGGTTCATGATATATTAATATATAACATACTAATAAGAATAAATGCAGCTTTATAAATCAGTCTATCCTATCCTATCCTATCATTTTCAAATCATTGGAAATCATTCTTATTATTGTTCACAAATTTAGATATAAGCATTTGTGGCAGGGATGTAGGGCACCATGCTTGATTGAGCTTCAGATTAATTATTTAAATATATTAATTAAATATATTTAAATTAATGGAGGCTTGTGATTTAGTTATGAATTGCACTTATAATGCATTATAAATACTGGATTCATAGAAAATATTACCTTTAATTTCACATAGTAAATGTAATGATAGAGAAAGTAAGCAGGCAAGAGGGAGAGTGTGAGAACAAAAGAGAAATATGAGATTTACGTTCGCTGACTGTCAAAGTCATAACCTTCCTGTTTGACCAGAGCAGGCGATGGAGGTCTAGTGAAGTCAACATGTGGCTATTTCCCAAGGGTGATATACACTAACAACAGATATGAGATCTGCAGCCCCTGGCACAGTTAAACTAGAGTCCTAATACCCACTGAAGCAGCATGCCCCAAATAAGAAATATTGACTGATGGTGCACTGTAGAGCAAGGGACTCAGACAAACCGTATGAGGGAGAAATATTGAGTTTGTTTCCCCAGATTACCTGTCAGGTTAGTCCGCAGCCTTGTGCCGCTCCGCTCTGTGGCATTACATTATGTTCCCACCAAGCACCCATCAAGCACCTGACAAGCCAATCTTTCCCAAAAGAAAACAAACAATAAGAGGTCCTAAAAATGCTTTTTCAGAGGCACTATTCAAAGAGTCCAGTGAACTAAACAAGGTAACTACAGACTTTAATTGGACTTTGGTTCAAGTCTCAGATTATGGTTCCTTTCTCTTTTGTTACAGAACTTAAAGCAAAACAAGTATGATGAGATTATTATCATGCCCATATTATCATTACTGTAGTAATAATTATAAAAAAAAAATCATTATTATTATTTCATCTCATTATCTTCCACTTCCTTAATCCTGTACTAAGATCATTGGATGGGGAGGGGGGGGCAGGACAGGGCACACATCAATCGCTGGGCACTCACTCACACAGACACACACCTACACACACATTATATAAGGACAATGTAAAGCAGCCTATTCACCCTGAATCATTGTTTTTGGCCTTTGGGAAGAAACTGAAGAACCCAGAGAAACCTCATCCAGTCATACATGGAGAACATGGAAACTTGGAAACTGAATCAAAGCTTTTATCTATAACCTTATATAGATACAATATATAGAACAATACATTTTAAAGAAACCTATGACTTGTTATATGCTGACAATTCTTTCTGAAAAGCCCAGCATTAATTCAAATTTCACCAAAATATCCTTTTAAACCAAAGTAAAGCCTGTAGATCTCATTCTTGTGCATAGGAGGCATAGTATATGTGTATCCACAAAATATTTACACAGGTACATTATCCGCAACAAGGAAAGGTAGAGCAGTGGGAGCAGCTTATTTATCATCCTACTAAAACTTAATCAATATGTCAGGCTTTAGGGTGAAAACAAAAGCTCAGCCTTCAGACTTGTGGGCATGACTCTCTGACTGTGATTTTAAAAAGGAATAGTGAAGGGATGTCCTTCAGTAAGCAGAACGAAACGAGTTCATTGTGAAAAGAGTGGAAAGGGAATCAGACTACAGAAGAAAGTAGAGTAATAAAGAGTAATGAAGAAAGCAAAGCGGACAGAGTCTGCTGGAATAATGATGTGGAACTCGGAGAGCTTCAGAGTCTGAAGCCAATAAAAGTGAGAGCTGCTTCAGAAAAGTTATAATTCCAAGCCATCACATCTTTAATTCATCTTTTATATTACTTGAAAGCCCATGAAATTACTAACTGAAGGTAACTAGTTACTTTTGAGTTTTCATGGTGTGATACAGTATAACATCACTGTTTAAATTTAAAAGCTTTATAAACTATGCTCTAAAGTTTGACAGCCCATAACATACATAAAACAACTATTACAATAATTAAAAGTTTGGATGTTACATTGCTTGAGTAGGAGCTCTTTCAATGTCTTACTTATTTGATTTTGACGCTATTATCACTTAGCATTTAAAATTCGAGAATGACTGACTGATTGCTATGCAAAATTTGACCTTTACATCAGTTAGATAAATCTTACATAGATGACTATAATACTTCATTTTCTGTTCTTTCTTATTTACTTCATAATTTGTTTATTTATTGTGTCATTTTTAATTATTTAATTTACACTAATCTGTTACATAGCAATGTATATCATTGTGCATAAACATTTGCATATTTAATTCAAAGTTTGAATTTAAAGAAAAATTGTATGTACATTAAGGGAATGCAAAAATATTAAGAAAAATAATAGTTGAGGAGATTTTTAGATTTGGCATGCTACTGTACAGTGAATTGTAAGGTGTGAAATAATAATCTACAAGGATGATTTTGAGGAAGGGGTAATAAAGAGAACAAAAATAACACCATGTGAATTACCTTAGACTGACTGCAGTATGTTTGTCATGTAACCAGCTCTCGATCAAAGAAATCATCGTATTGAGCTGCACTTTAGACCTCAAGTACAAGACCTAGAGTGTAGACTATGATCTAAGGAATATGCCTAGAAGACCAATCATAGTCTTTAGTGTTTGTGTGTGTGTGTGTGTGGGAGAGAGAGAGAGAGAGAGAGAGAGAGAATCAGTACTTAAACAAATGGAATGATATTGTCCCTCATACAGTTGTGTGGTACAGTTGGCGTTTTAAATCTACATTAAAGTTTTGCCTTAAGGCAAAGGTGCACATATGTGTGTGTGTGTGTGTGTGTGGCCAAGTGTGTGCATGTGAGTGTGTGTTAGTGTTTGTGTTGCACGGCTGTACTTCTCTAAAGCAGAGGGTTGGCTTTCTGTAGAGATGTGAGAAGGCTCAGCATGGGATTACGCTTTTGTGCACATTTAGAGGACAGTGTTTCATCTTTGAAGAGGTTATTTTCTGGATCACACTTTAATCCACAGACATGACTAAAGCACTGACATCAGAACTGTTAGCAACAGGAGAAAACCCAGCCACTAGCTGCTCTTCCATTCCACCTACTTACATATGTGGTGGTGTGAAATAAAGATAAACCAACAGAGTTAAACTGTCCAGGCAAAGTGATACAGTCAGCTATCTTTAAAGTCTATTGAAAATTGTGTTACAATATTTCATGAGAATTCACACGATTAAAATAATTATCAAGTCTAATATATAACTTCAGGAGAAAGTATGTGTGTGTTCCCTATACAAATCCACACCGTTGGCTAGCACATTTGTTATTGTTAGTATTTTACATTTTACAGATATTGGCTGAAACTAAATATGTTAAAATATTAAAATATGTTCCTTTATAAACAAAAGTCCTGTACTCAAATTAAATCCAACCTATTAAGCAGATAATGATGCTTCCAAATAATGTGCACCTATAAGGAGTGCTATCTTGTTCATATATAGACGGGTCTGGTTGTTACAGTTTGATTTATAATATTTAAATCCATGTTTATATAAAAAGATGATCTTGTTTCTGAGCTGCAGTATAGAAACTCTGTGATCTGCTGTCATTTAACAAACATGATAAATAGTCCTTTCTCACACTCACATTTCTCAGGGACAGAACAGAGAGAAGCAAACAGGCAAGACGAAGACAAGCCTTGTTAGGTTGGCAAGACAGACAATGAGAAATGCACAGAAAGCTGGCACATCAACTTAAAGTCATGATTGTTTGCTGAAATCATACTTGAAGAGGAGACAACACAAGTTTACTTCATTGCTGTTGCTGTAATTCACTCACATGCTTTCTCTTTTTAGGACCAGAAGGTTATTTCAACTTCATTCCTTCATTATTTGATTGTGCAGCAATCATATTTTATTGCTTTGTTCTTTTCATTCACTCCTGACCACAACTTTCTCTCTCTCTCTCTTTTTCTTTCTGTTTAGAGGATGTGTGCAGTTGGATATTACATCAGTATGAATCAATTGTGGTGCAGCCACGTTAATTTTTGAAAATTGACACCTGCCCAATCTGTACAAGGGTGTCCTGCACTGTTGAAGCTGCCCGCCGCTTAAGGCCACTGAGCCTTTGTCCTTCAAATATTTCTTCCTTAAAAAAAAAAAAAAAAAACTTAACAGTGATGTTTTTTTTTCTCTTGCCATTGTCACCTAATCTTGCAATGTTGTTGCTTTGTGAAAACATTGCATTGTAAAAAGTGCTCATCCAGAAGAGAACGTTTCAGGTTTTGGGCAGATGCACCCAAGACAGGGTTCCAATATATTACTGGGCACACACTCACTCACACAGACACACACACAAACACTATATAGGAGCAATTTAGATCAGCCAATTTACCTACCCGTCCTACTTTGCTCTACTTTCATCAGGGTAAAAAAATAAATAAAAATCAACAAAACCAAAAGAAACATCGGTTTGTACTAACCCAAATTTTTTCATTACTCGGACATGGTTCCTTATTTTGCATTAAAGCATATTGATAATGTGATACGTTTATTCCAGGCAGGCGAACCACAGCTATGTTGGGTATGTCTAAAAATACGACAAGGAATTACATGAACAACAATGAGTGTTTCTGATTCATCAGAGATAGCTGAAACTTTAAGTCTGTTCCGATACTCTGGGTTGCTCATTTGAACTAGATTTCCCACAAGGATTCACTTTAAGCATGTGATATCTTTCAGCTCATAAAAACATACGTTCAGCCCAAGGAGTCACTGAATAAAATATGAAGTCCTGTTTTTGCATCTTTCATCTTTAAAATCCACTGCTGGGAGCGGGAGCTGCATTACACTCCCATCTGACCACGTTAACACACAACATAGCCATGATCATTACAACATATCTTGCATATCTACCACATTTGGAAATTTAAACACATTTTTTACAGTCTATTAAATCAAAAAGGCAGGTTGATGGTTTAATCTTGATAAAAGGACATAAAAATATTCTCTGGAGCAGTTCAGTACCAAAAATTCCTAATTTTTACAAACCAGCAGGGGTTGTCTGTTTCCAAACGAGCAGAAGAGGCCCTAGGCTCTGTCTAATTATTACACCGGCATGTGTATTATAGCACATTTGGGAATGTTCTTGTTTAATTATTATATTAAACACTATTATATTTTCCCCCTCAAAGAAACTGACTCTATTAATAGGTAAACATGATACACTATATGAGCAAAAGTATTGGGACATCCCCACAAGCTTCCAATTGAAGTTAGTTAACTTATTTGCATAACAGATTTTTACCTTTATGGAAATGCTTTTTTTTTATATATATATATTCTGAAGCATAACAGTTGTTATTTATTTCATTTTTCCAGAAGAGCATTTTTAAGGTAAGACATTTATGTTACACAATAAAACCTGGCTTACAGTCTCTGGTCTTGTTCATTACAAAGGTTTGATAAGCTTGAGGTCAGAGTTCTTTGTGGGGCAATCAATTTCTTTTGCTTCAAATTCACCCAAACATGGCTTTTCAAACATTGCTTTAGTTCTTTGGGGCAGAACCATGGTGGAACAGAATGAAACAGAGCCATCCCTAAATTGTTCCCATTAAATTGGAACAATGCAGTTTTTCAAAATGTATAAGTAAGTGCTTAATTTTATACACTTGCAATGGGACAGCATAAATTACTTTAATTTAATAAAGAGTTGTGTTCCAATACATATGTCCATGAATAGCAACCACAATCTTTCACAGTGATAGATTGTCGCTCTGTCCAGGGTGCCCAAATTGTTCTCTTTCCACGACCATAATATAGGATTAAGCAGAAGATAATGAAATAACTATAATAATCAATCATCATCATCATAAATTCATGTTTTCTAGTTTAAATGTAAAAATATAATGTTTTGATGGAACAGATATAACAATGAGGTGTGTTTTGGCCATTCCCCCCCAAACACACACACACACACACACACACACAAACGTTGAAAGTAAGTTTGCATGATGTTGTCTTCTTGCGGAGACAGCCTTGTGTTTTTCCTTACTTCATCAGTTTTGGCAAAGGCCCATTTACTCCACTCTTCAAATCACTCACTCATCTGGCAAACACAGTTTCAGCAGCACTTCTCACATTTAAGGCCAGATATAGTTCATCACAGTTATGATGGACTGTCAGACAGAGAATATGGAATTCTATAGCTCAAATTGAAATAATAATAATAGCTGTCAATCATCATCAACCTTCTGATGAGCACCAGTAATTCCAAAATTTTTGTATCCCAAAATCCTTGTGTTGCACTTCCTCCATATATTGCCTCTTAATGTAAATTACATTTTTGCTTTCAGAAATATGCTTTCTGACCATTTTACGAAATCTTTTATGATAATGCTTACGCATAAGTCATAAACCAGCTTTGACACTAAGACTACTGGAAACACTAAGCCTTTAATAAATACTTATTTAATACCCAATTATGATATTGTCATTTTCAACGAGTAATGTTATGTCATTTTGCATTGTCATTGTCATTTCAAGTTTTTTTAAGTCCATCACAAAATTATAAAGGTCAAAAATGAACATTTACAGTGAAGGGGATCAACACATTGTTGCATTTCTTTGTTAAGTGTTCACGCTCATAATATACACTGTAGTATAACATATAGCTTTAACAATCACACATATATATTTACTCTTTTCTAAAATGTAACTCAGGGCGGCACGGTGGCTTAGTGGTTAGCACGTTCGCCTCTCAGCGCTAGAGATTCCCGGTTCGAATCCCCATCTGGGTGGAGTTTCCATGTTCTCCCTGTGTCCGTGTGGGTTTCCTCCGGGTTCTCCGGTTTCCTCCCACAGTCCAAAAACATGGATCAAGTTAATTGAGTTCTCTAAATTGCCCCATATAGAGTGTGTTTGAGTGTTTGATTGTGTGAGTGTGTACCCAGCGATGGATTGGCGCCCTGTCCTGGGTGTATCTGCCCAGCGCCTGAGACGTTCTCCCCTGGATGGGCATGGGGAACCCCACCGCGACCCTAATAGAGGATAAAGTGGGAGATAATGAATGAATGAATAAAATGTAACTCAATATTTCCTAAAAGCCAAAACAATGTTATGTCTGTCTTTCCCACAATGCTCATTTCATTCCGCCAAAATCAAGGCTAATGATGTATAGATAATACATTTACATGAATGTATTGACTTATTTGTTAATAAAAAAAATAATAGGACAGTGCTTCCTTTTACCATAATCCATAATTTCATTTATATTTAGATATCATAAAATGTACTTGTTTTTAAGTCAGACTTTCTATAATAAGAAGTTAATCAGTCAGTGTCAAACTTAATTTTTGCTTCTAAGTCTGTAATTCCTCTTTCTTATATCCAGCCTTTATATTCCTGTCACCCGTCACCAGCACTATCTCATTTCTACATCTTGTCAACATCAGCCTAAGCCTAAACTTTTGATTAAGCATTTGCTCTTGAGGCTGAACTCCTGATGTGTAACTTTGAACGGTTGCACACAAAATCAGATTGACATCAGTTAATGCTTTAAAGCATTGTAGAGAATGTTTAACATGGATCTAAGCTATCTGTTTGTCTTTTATTTAGTTTGTGATTTAAAATATTGCATAGTTTTATAATCACAAATTTGCTGATCAACTTTCATTTTGTCATGATATGGGCTTCAGATTGTAAATTTGGTTTTGCATTGAATTCCTTTCCAAATAAATTAATTGACATGTCATGTCACTCACTGATAAGTGATAGTTCAGTCTGATGGTTCTGCAGTAATGTATATGGCTAGTCATTTTAATATCGGTTGCTTAAAGTGGGGCCAAAAAGTATATAGTTAGCCACTATAGTTAGTTAGCCACTGATTGTGCAAGTTCTCCTACTTCTATTTTCTAACAATTGCTCCCACAGTTGATTTATTCACACCAACCTGCTTGCCTATTGTAGATTCACTCTTCTCAGCCTGATGAAGGTCTACAAATTTCTTCCCGGTGACAGCTCTTTTGTCTCGGTCCTGGTTGAGTTTGGAGTCTGACTGTTTGAGGATGTGAACAGGTGTCTTTTATACAGATAACGAGGACAAACAGGTGCCATTAATTCAGGTAACGAGTAGAGAGAGATTCTTAATGAAGAAGTTACAGGTCTGTGAGAGCCAGAAACCTTGGTTGTTTGTGGGTGACCAAATACTTATTTTCCTCTATAAATTCATACATTTTAAAAATCCTACATTGTGACTTCCTGTTTTTTTGTCTCTTTGTACCTATAATGAAAATATAAGATTCTCTCATCTTTCCAAGTAGGATAACTTGCACAATCAGTGGCTGACTAAATACATTTAGTATATCAGAAGTATATCAGAAGTGGTTTATCATTCGTTTTTACAACTGACTTTTTATTTTTTACCACTGACAGTCCTGAGTTTTTTTTTTTACCTATGTCAGTCCTGCTGAAATCATATATATTGCAGCTGTCTAGTTTAAGTAAAGGGATTAGTCTGGTGCCTTTACTGAAAACTTTTTCCCATGGAAGGCCCTAACACAAATCAAAACTCAAGCAGCATAGCTCCTCGCTTCCCTGGTGTCCACAAGCCTCCTGGCTTTAATAAGACATCACACCATAGGGAGAAAAACCACATAGAGTACAAAAAAGTGAATAGATCAACTTTAATGAAGAATTTATCTCCTGTACACTCTCATGTAGCTTTCAGGCAAAGCCTAGTGTACTGAGCTGCCAGTCCTCACAGATGACTGCATAAGCAGTGTCAAAGTGTTATGGCATGCCTTCCGTAGTGCAAGACAATTCAAACTCCCAGCAGACCGATAAGCTATATAGTAAGAAAAGAAAGCTCTCTGTTGTCTTCCAGCTTTAAGCTATGTGGTGACTGGAATTCTAGAGTGTTTAAACACACCTCTGCAGTAATAAAGCTTTAACCTTTTCTTTTTTGTTTTTTTATTTGTTTTGTTTTGTTTTGTTAATAGAAATACATTATGTGTATGAGTACATTGTTTAATCCTAACTGATAAACTAGAACATGAGTAAGTAATTAGATTAAATAAGATGGCTTAAATAATTGCATTAGTGTTTGAAATATTCAGTTCAGGTAAGTGTCCAAGGCAGAGTCCAGTTCATCTGTTCATTTAGAGTGTGTCTCAATGCGGGCAGCTTGGCATGTAAGCCAGCATCAGGGATGCTGGGTGTAAGTCAGGGAGCATGTACCTTCCGGTGCTTTCTCACATGCATTAAACATCAGCTGCCACTCAAACTTTAACTGCGGGTTTACAGTGTAATTGCTTCCTATTTTAGCGAGACCAATGCCAACTGCATGGTAATGAGACAACAGCTGCGGATACACACGCATCGATGCATAGACACACATGCATGTATGCACGAACACCCGCACACCACCACTGAAGTAAAGAGCACTCCTCTGAAGGGTCTCAATTTCATTCACACACAATCAATTTATAATTAGAGTGTGCTTTCATTAAATTTGATTAATGTAAGTCATCTGCATCAGCGAGGGGAATTTAGCTTTTAGGCATACAGATGGACACATACAACATAAATGATTTATTATTCAGGCTCGGTTAAAGTTTTGAGGATGGATTTATCTTTAAAGTAACTCTGCCTGGTTAAAAAGGTGAGCATAACACATCACCTTTGTAATCATGGCTAAACTTGGATGCTAAATGTAAAAGTTCCACCAATTTAAAGTGGAATAATTAAAAGACACTATGAAAGTCACAGCTGGGACTTCTATGTTGGCATACTCCTTTTTTTTCCTTTGGTGGCACAGTGGTTTTCTATGCGTCCAAAAAAAGGAGATGTGTAAAAACTTTTGAGTCGTAGCTTATACCCCTACACTACATGAATAATTACTTAATTATTTAAAGTGATCTATATTGCCTACTGTACTAACACACAAAGGAATTGGTCCTCCACAATTAACCCATTTGTGCAGTAAAACACGCACACGCGCACACAAACACACACACACACACACACACACACACTGAGTGAAATAAGCGCACGTGCCCAGAGCAGTGGGACGCCTTGTATATGGCACTTGGGGAGCAATTGGGGTTATGTGCCTTACCCAAGGGCACTTTTTAGTACTTGGTAGGACCAGGAATCAAACCGGGGACCTTCAGATCACAAGGCTGGTTCCTTAACTACAAGCCTATGTCTGTTTAAATGCAGACTATTAAAGGAAATGTCAAGTTTTTTAACATCCTGTTTAATCCAAGGTATGAAGTTTGAGATTAGGTTTAACTCAAAAACAAAACAGAAAAAAACAGTTCTGCTTACAAAACAGAAAACAAACTTCCCCTGGTATGATATTGCACAAATAAAACCCAAATTATCCACTTAGTTTGAATACCTTCTCGTAAATCATTGTGAAATCTCACCTGGGATTCTGTTGCAGCTGTTTTACTTTGCTGTGCTGTGTTGCAGAGCTACGTCTGTTGCCCTTTCCTTCCTCTTCATTTGTTTTAATGATACAGGTTTTGACCTGCTTTTATATTACGAATGTGCACAGCAATCTAACTTGTGTTACTGATGAATTAGATAATTTGGCAGCCTGTTTGTCTTGTATTAACCTACTATTCTCCTTCTCCTCTTAGGCCTGATCTAAGGATCTTTGCACTGAGTCAGTTAAGAGAGTTTTGCTAAAATTAAACCTGTTGTGTCTCTACTCAGAAAATTGGCTGGAAATCATTACCTTTCAATTTAAATCCTCATGCGGTCGTGGCAACTACCTGCTGGGCCCAAGAGCATGTAATCATTTGTGGCCTTGAGTATAGTTTAAAATATAGCTTGACACATTTTAGTTTCACTTGAAATTGGTAAATTACTGTCCCAATTGAACACCCATGAGTACAGGAATCTTACAGGGAAGTAAATTATATACATTTTTACAAAAAAATACATGCTTCTCTTCATTATAATGCTGATTTTTGTTATAAATAACATTTCCCAGGTCCAATGAATTTACCACTTATTAAGCATAAGACAATGAGATAAGACATATTTAGTGAGTTAAAACCTTTGAGCAGCTATTAAGAATGATAAAAAAGAGAACATAAACAGAATCATAACAGCAAATATTAAAATCAAAATACCAACTGGTCTGAACAGCAGCTAAAAAGCAAATCCAGTTAAGTCTGGAGGGCCTGGCAGATGGAATTCTAATTCTACAGCACTGCTGGCTTTTAATGTTGCAAGTGTCAAAAACAAGTTTGCGGTGAAATAATAAGAGCAATGCATTTTTATTCTTCTTTTTATTACAATATATGATTAATATGGAACTGGACATAGGCAGCACATTCATTAAAGCTGCAGTCTGTGCTTAATGTACTCCTACTTACTTTTTTTCTGTAAGCAAAGACACTTTCAAACATTTCTTGTCTGCTGTAGTCAATACAGATTCATTCACTGGTTCGAATTGCAGAAATGTAACTAATTAAAAAATCAGGAATTTATATTCTCAAAGGGCTACAGATTTAGGTCTGAAGATTTTTTGGGTTGTATTCCTTTAACTAGTGAAATTCAATGTACCTATCAGTGTTGAAATATAAATCTTCAACTGTTTTTATTTTTTTTAATTAAGAGCTAAATAATATAATATTTTTATTGTGTGAATATGGTTTGCCATTTTAGCATTAAACATATTTGAAGGTATATAGTACTGCTTTATAAAAACACTGCTTTTAATGGGGTTGATTATGTGCATGTGCATTTTAGAAAGACATCAATTTTGCACTTGTTTGCAGGCTGTCAGTAAACCAGATGAGAAATTGATGCCATTTAATTTCTGTTGTGATAGACGTTTTCATTATCTGTTCCAAATGCCTTGCCACATTGTTATCAGAATGGAGCAATGAACATATTTAATCCATTAGTGAAAAAAAGAAGTCTATTCTATTGATGGAGTGAGTTATTACAGGATAAGTGAATTAACAGTACAGGGAGGTGAATTAAAAACAACTCCCGGTTAAAGATATGTGCACAAAATTTGTGCATAAGATCTTACTCAAAATAAAAAAGTGGGGGGTGGTAGGGCAAATACTGACATTAAAGTACATAGGCTCAAAGCAGCTTTACATTAAATTTTGTATCTTATTATTATTATAATAATAATAATAATAATAATTATTATTATTATTATTATTATTATTATTATTATTATTAATAATAATAATAATAATAATAATAATAATAATAAACAAATAATGCTTATACTGCATTGTCACTTCATTAGAGACACTGCTTTTAAAACACTCACTGTGTCAGAGACACTCACTTTGTTAGAGACCTCCCTTGGCCTTTAGAATTGTGGCAATTCGTTCTGGCATACGTTCCACTAGTCATGAAATTTTTTAAAGGGGATATTGGCTCACGTAGACAGAAATTGCTTCTGCAATTGCCACAAATGAAATGGAGAAACTCTAAACAGCCTGTTTTATCTTATCCCAGAGATGCTCTATACGATAATGGTCTGGGGAATGTGAAGGCCAAGGAAGCAAGGAAAAGCGATTGTCATGTTTCTTGAATTAATCCATGAAAAATCTGCCAGGTCAAGTATGATGCACACATTATGATGAACATAAGTTTCACATAGGTTGGTATGTGCACAAAGCTGCTATGGAATAACTATAGCAGCTTTGTGGATAACTATGGATCTGGGAGTGGTAGCTCAGTGGTTAGGGTGTTGGGCTATCAATCTGAAGGTTGGCGGTTCAAATCCCAGGTCCACTGAAGTTACCAGTGTGGGTCCTTGAGTAAGACCCTTAACCCTCATTGCTCCAGGGATGCTGTGATTAACCCTGTGTTCAACTTGTAAGTCGCTTTGGATAAAAGTGTCTGCTAAATGACCAAATGTAAATGTAATGTAAATGGAATAAAAATCAGATTTATTGTGCAAGTGTGTTAGGCACACAAGATATGTGGTGTGATAGGTATTGCATCTAATATTTTTAACATAACAATATACAATAAACAGATTTATGATGAACCTGCTCAGCTAAAATTCCCAACATGCTGATTTAGCCCAATGGTAATTTTCGTAAAAATAAGCTTCATATCTGAATGATTGGATGTCTCTAATAAAGTGGCCAGTCAGTGTATTACAAAAAATAGTCAAAATAGCAGGCACTGCTATTCCTGCTATTAGGCATTTTTTAAGCGTAGATATCTGAAAATTATCATTATACAGCCAAAAAAAACGAATGACTCAAAGATTATTCATCTGAGTTCCTCGTGCTGATTGATAACAGTGAGAAAATGATTTGAATTTAATTTAAACGAGAGTTTTAGGTTTTTTTTTTTTTTCAGATGCCAGCATAGTGAACCATCTTGACTGAAGTGTGTAAATGTGCAAAAAGTAAATGTATTTAAATTTTTATTTTTGTAATTTTTTTTTTAGTTAAAATGATTTGAAAATAATAAATTTTCTTTGGCTTGTGTAGACGTATTGGTCAGAAATAGATGATTCTGCTCCAGAAGTGCTGAATATAGAGTGGGTTAATTAAAAAGTTAATCTTAATTTATGAGCTATCTGAAGGCGGTGGCATTGCGCAAGAAATAGGAGCAGACGTTTGATCTTCCTATTAGAAGTTAAAAGTGAGGCCTGTCGGGCGATTTCACATGAATTCATTTGCACTTTGGTGCCTCAGCCCTCGCTTCTGGGGGTTATCACTGGGGAATGTGATATCTTCTCTCTCACTTCTTACACACACTCTTTGCTGCCTGAAAGCTGCTCTTGTGATAAAAGTACAGCAGTGTTTGGGGAGGTGGCGAAGAGCGAAATGCTGCGAGCTTTGATCAGCTCGTGGAGGAGTGACAGTAGCTCACAAGTAGCAGTGTGGCAGGGAAATGGCACATGCATTAACAGTGCAGTTCCATAGACTCCTTAACACTTGGACAAAATGAGTAAATGTGCAAATTATACAACAGTACATGTCCTGCTCCAAACCACATCTCCATTAGCTGGCCTTATTTTTACTCTTCACTGCAGTAAGATGGCAGTCTAAACAATTGACTTGGCTTTTTTTCACATATGCCAGCCAAAGGGATTGTTGGTTTTTAAGGAGGCAAACATGTAATAAAATAAAAATCTGGATGTGATATGTACACCATATTGTAAACATCAGTAGAGGGAAGAGGTCATCCAAATAAACACTGTTCGGTGTTGGACACAATTTGTTTTCAATTTTTATTTTAGTTGTACCTTTTTAACACTTAGAAATGATCGACTTCCTGCTTTCCAAATGGTTTTTTCTATATTAAACCTGATCATGTAATTTAATTTAATGTCATTTAGTGTGCTCCAGATGCTTACTACAGTCCAGTTTAATAAGTCATAAGTATATTTACCTACTGATATATGTGTGGTCTATAGTCATACACACCAGTCATTTATCCCTAATACAACTACTATGTAGGGAGTATGCAGTAATCTCATCTCATTATCTCATGTATGTTCTGTACAAGGGTCGCGAGGGGAGTGTCTTCGTGCTTATCCAGTGGAGAGCATTTCGAGTGCAGGACAGGTACACCCAGGACACACAGACATTATTGGTATAGGGGCAATTTAGATCAGCCAATTCACCATGAATCCGTGTTGGGTTGGACTGTTGGACATAATGAAATAAAATAATATAACCTCTGTCATATTCTCTTCCTTACATCTACGCTCTTCTCATGTCCTGATTCACCTGAGTTTACACACCTGACTCTCATTTTCCTTAAATTGCATCAGGCCACTCTTATTATGTAAGCTCTCTTGCTCCCTACTGTCTTTGCATCGGTTCACAGTTTTCTCATTTAACCTGTGTTTTTGCTTCTGTGTGTGTTTATTCTCAGCACTGACACCACCAGCCTTTACTAGCCGGCTTATCTGCTGTTGAGCTGCAAGTTGTCGTGACGCTGTCTACTTATTTGCCTCTTCTACGTGCTTAGCCATTCGGCTGAGTCTACCCTCCTGCCTTTAGACTCGCTCCTTTGTTATCTTCTTTGCCTGCTTTTTATCTTTTAGTGGTGTTGCAGCTGCATATGTTTTTTCTGTTCTGTGTATATTATTTGTGGTTCAGTAGAAAACATTTCTGCCTTTTAGTTTTTTCTCTGTGGTTTAGTCTGACAACCTCCCCGGTTGGGCCACTTCTGGCTGAGATATATAGTACTGCTGCTCCACTACCAGCAATGGCGAACCACACTAAACCAAATGTAGCTCTTATATAACAATATTATTGCCCACATGTCCCAAAATATGATCTGATACATGCAGATAGACATACAGTATTGCAACCTATATGTAAGCTATTAATGGCTCAGCCATTTAAAATTATGATCCATATCTGGTTTAACTTATATGGGCCCACATTTTACATCTGGGAGTGGTCCCCCCATGTACTATCAATCGATGTGGCAAGAAGACCAATCTGGGCAAAAAAAAATTTGGTCTGGGTGATTAATGGCTAAATATTAAAATGTATAAATATTTATACATTACAGTAGATAGATGCTGTATAAAGTATTGTATTGCAGAGGTGAGCAGTGATCCTAACTGCTACCTGATTATAACCTGAAAATCTCACATGCCCGCTAGGATGGAAGCATAAACCAAACATTACGACTTGGATCTGACATTCACATACTTTCGAGAAAGCCATTTGAGATCTAAATTTCTACAGCAGCAGTGCAACTTGCAACTTTATTTTGAATGATTAACTTGCTATTCATTCACTGCTATAAATTCAAGTCTGGGTGCCACCGGTGGATAGAATTGATTGAAGAGTAAAGCATTTTGTTACAGGGATATGTGCTTTCTCTGTTTCTTACCTCAGCCAACTTTGCCTCATTACTGTATTTCCATTTACTTTAAATCACTTCGGCTCAGAAAGCTTATGTAAGCCAAACGCACAGAGATTTTCTGTTTTCTCAGTTGATGTGATAGATGTATTCCATGCAAAATCTATTGTTCAATATTTAGGAATAAGCTGTTACCCATTTACCAAGCATACATCAATTCAGTGCTGAAAAGAGATGCATTTAGGTCGTCTGCCTCGGTGACGGGTATGCTTATGGAAAATCATACCCGTCAATAAACCTAAATAACCTAAAGGCATATTATGTGAACTTTATCAGTAATACTTCTCTAAGGTATGTGCATATTTGCTTCTTCACTTGATTATTCATAGCTACATATGTTACTTCATGCGAAGGGCAAAGAAAATCAGACCCTTTTACAAAAAAATTTGAATGTAATTTATTTTAGAAAATAATTGATCATAATCAATTTCCAATAAAACAGTGTTGTTTTAATTACATTAGAAAACCTTTGCACACAATGCCACAAGCTCTGAAACTGTGCTAATGGACTGTAAGAGTACAGCTTTGTTTATCGGTATGTGTTTGAGTAAGACCATCATGTGTTTTGTTATTGTAAAGTGGAACAGACATCCCAATGAAACATCCATTAGTTCATAAAAGTTTTTTCTGTGAGCAGCAAAAAGGCATCAGTACTGAAAATGGTTATCCTGCAGATGCCAAGAGTAATTAAGACATTAAAACTAGGTGATAGTGGTGTGAGGTTTAGGGATATTAACTATGGTTTAAAATGTCAGTTTTAATCACCAGTTTTAGTTTTTACAGTATAATTATGAGTCTTTCAGATTTTAATTGCCACCTTAAAAACCTGTTACCACAGAACAGTTCTTTGTCTGAAAAAGATGAGTATTTATTGAACACTAGTCATATAAAGAATATGTCATATTTTTACGAACAAAATAGATTTAATTTAAAATGTGCTCATCTCTGTAATTTAGACACAGCTCTTCTGTTACGAACACATATTTGCATTTGCATTACTTTATCAGTATGCATTACTGCTGGAAAATGAATTGTATACCGGCAGTGCAAACCATTTGTACTTGTGTTTTATCAGCATTGACATTGTTTATCTGCATTTTTAGGCAAATGCTATTCTGCACACCATTAAAATGATTGATTGGTGGTGAATAACACCAACGAGATTGGATTGTAGAAAAAGCCAGGGCAGCCCTCACTGTAAGTGAATGCACGTTGGCACAACCTTGTCACTTATGTTACAAACAGGCAATGTTAACGGGGATGATGCTATTCTTCTTTCCAGGAACAGTTCTGTGCTGCCCAAACGTTTCTATTTTTTTTGCACCTGAAAATAAACATTTTAACCAAAGTTCCATGTATCATGTTTGAGAACTGACCAAAGTACAGAACATGGTAAAGATGGACTGGTGGTGGTAACATAATGCTCATCAGTAAAACCCAATACAGGATACATACAAAAATATTGTTCTCTATTAAATATTAGTTTTTAATGACATTATATAACTTACATAGTTTATAGGGTGCATAGTACTAAATAAGCATAACATGCTAAATTTATTTATCTTACATCCATCCATCCATCCATTATCTTTCACCTAATCCTATACAAGGGCGGGGGGTGGGGGTGGGGGGGTTGTACTGTGGGCGCTGAACAGATATGTATTAAACATACTAATAATAGTATGGCGTTAATATGATTAATATTTGAATTTTCACAGTATACAAAATTGGTTTAAACTGTGCATTGTTCCAGCAGCATTGGGTGAAACATATGTTAAAGATGGCATAAACTGTGTGATGGCATAAAGTAAGGTAAGTGTTAATATTCACAGCATGAACTAGATACCAAATATTGGAGGCAGGAAAATCAAAAAGTTCTCGGGTCATGTTTTTAGTAGCAGGTTTCCTGAGCTTAATAATTCATGCTCAAGGCTTAGCCTGAATAATGGCTTAGCCTAACACACGCTATCTGTATCAAAGACCATATGGGGATTGGAGAGAAGGGAAATGGAAGATGTAAAGAGAAACAGACATGAGGTAGCAAGGAGGAGTGAAGGAGGGAGGGAGAAATTGGTGTGAGAGAAGAATTAGGGCATTTTAAACACCTCGACTCAGTACAAGGAGGGGCAATGCTTTAAGGTCAAAGGGCATCAAACATGCCCCACTTTAATCCACATGGTACATAAATAAGTAAATAAAATGGCAGAGATGTGTAAACTGTAGCTTAGGGGCAACTTCAAAGTCAGGGCTGATGCTGGTGAAAGAAGAGGGTGAGAGAAAAAAGGATGGATAGCATGAAAACAGAAGACTTTCCAAACTGCACAATAACACAATGTGTTTAACTCACTCAGTCAAACATATGTAGTGTACAAGAAAAGGAATATGACTATTTATGGAAATTTGTCTATACTGTATTGGCCATGCCCTCCTCCTACATACTGACACAATGACAGCTCAGAGACACTAAGCACACATACACATACACAGCCAGACCCCCCCCCCCCCCACATACACACACACACACACACACACACACATACACATAGTCCAGTTCATGTTCTATGAAATTTGCTCTTTTTTTAAATTCAGTTTATTAACTGCACAGAACATTTTTTACATTTGATGCTGAGTCTGTTTAAACACTGATTTAACACTAATACTAAAACTTACCAATTCAACATTTTATTATTCATATAAATGACTGAAGAACGTGTATCACAAGATCATTTTCTTACACTGGACTGTGAAACAGGAAGCAGTGTGTTCTGCAGTTGGTTGCTAAGTTACATAGAATCCAAAAAATAAGGACTGAATTAAAGGATATGTAGAAGAATACGAATCACCCTAGCTGATAGGAAAAAAGTGAACCTGCTATACTATAAATAAACCTACTATACAATTAGGCATTCAAATAATGTAGTAAGATGATATTTCATATCACTGTATCATCAAATATATATTATCATATCTCATATATCAAAAAAGCCCTGGAGTTTCATGCTGGCACTAAAGATAGAAGTTGGTCATTCAGTGTAGAATTATTTTTAAAATACAAAACAGCCAAATGGATTTTGCTAAATTTACAGAAATTAATGCATTTATTCATGTATTAAAGTATAACAGAATTTGTAATGTTCTGCTCTTTAAAGTTTCTTGCTAAATGATATTAAGTATAACTGTTGCTGCACAGTTCCCTGCACCATTATAAATTTCCTGTCAGTTTGAAGCAAATTTGATTTAGGGTTTTCATTTGTTTGTAATAAATCCCCATCTGAATACTTTATTGGATGAGTGTTGTAATGCTCTACTCCAAAATGTCTTTATTTTAATCCTAATACTGAGACCACATCCCAAACCACTGACTACACCATTAAGCAGTATGTTAAAACCATGGAGGAAGCACTGCTAATCTACTGACCAACTTTCCATTCTGTTGCATTTGGCTGCTGTCTGAGATGAAATCTTTTTTCTCTTAGTCTCATAGTTCACAGAGAAAAAATAAAAAACACCCAATTAAAAACATATATGCAGTGAATAATTCAATTACTAGGTTGAAATCCAGGTGATATTGTGAGATTTTGTCAAATTTCAAAAATATATAATGGCCTTGTTAGGGCCTGTGGCTTGTGCAGGGAGAATGAGGCTGAAATCATTTGCATTTAATTAGGATTAAGTCTATATAAAGACAGAGGATGAGACTTACTGCAAAATTAAACTTGACAAGGATTTTGAAAGTCACAATGCATGGCAAACAAAGGGCTTAAATACCAGAGCTAATAAACAACAGAAACGTGTATATGTGTGTGTGTGTGTGTGTGCACTTGCATGCTCAGTGATAAAACTAGTGCAAATACAAAAAAAAGGTGATACAAACAAACACATGATTGCATGATTATAAGATACATTCATTAATGGCAGGATCATAGATCTGGTTATAAATGCAGAAAAACACATAATAATGTAATTTACCTCTTTTCAAACTTAACACTAAACACATTAATCTTTTATTTTTAATATTGTTATGACAATAAAGATCCTAACCTCTCTAAATCTGATTGATGAGGTAAAGGATGCAATTATGAACACAACCGGCAAGAAGGACAAGAACAAAAACATAATGTATATAGTTATAATGATTTTATTGTAAAATTTAAAAAAAAAATTTCATTAGCATTTCATAGCAGTTTTGATTGTATTTTTTAAATTGCTATTTTAATTAAATGTATGCTTATTATTTCCTGTAGACATCTGAAATCTGAAATTAAAGTTTAATCTTTCAGATTTGTAATGAAACTTCACAGCTCATTTCCTTAACTAAATGTACTTGATTAGTGTGAACTGCCCATTCGCTCTGGAGCTGTTGGTGGAAAATTTAGAGAGAAAGAGAGTAAAAAGCTTCCACCTCTTTGAGGCCTATTGGTCCAGCAATATCAATTTATAGACTGAAAATAATATAAAAAAGTAAATTGCTATGTGTGATACTATTGGGGTCCTGATCAATAGGGAACAGATTAAAGAAGATGTATGTACTGTGATCTACAGACAGATGGACTACAATCTAGAATTGTAGTCCAGCTATACGGTAATTGGAACTGTGAGCGGTAGCTCAGTGGTTAGGGTATTGGGTATTGGCTATCAAGCTGAAGGTTGGCGGTTCAAATCCCAGGTCCACTGAAGTTATCGGTATGGGTCCTTGAGCAAGGCCCTTAACCCTCATTGCTCCAGGGATGTTGTGAATAACCCTGTGCTCACCTTGTAAGACGCTTTGGATAAAAGCGTCTGCTAAATGACCAAATGTAAATGTAAATGTAAACATGGAGTGGAGCAAAAAGGAAGCGTGTCCAAACTTTTGACTGGCACTGTAAGTAAAAGACATATTTTTGTTATTATTTTCAAAGTGCTTTTCTTTGTAACTCTGTTAATATATTATTTTGGTTAGCACTGAGACTATTTTGTAAAACATGTTTTCATATCATTCATATTATTCATTTACTTAGTGTGTTCTTCACTAAGTATTCAGTATTTTCTTCAGTCATGAAGACTGTCATCATGACTGTCATTTATTTTGATAATAAAATCATTAAAACATTGGTAAATCTCCTTTTTTGGTTTATTTTGTTTTTTCCAAAACCACCTCTAATACATTTTACAAAACAAGGTGTCAACTTAATAAAGTAATATTTGGGGAGAGTCTTAGTGTTACAAATGCAATAAAGAAGTATTTTAAATCTTTCTATTCCCAAGGTTTATACAAAATAAATTCTTATAAATATTAAAAGCTTTATCTGCGTGAAACCAGTCTGAAAAGAAGCAATTTTGCTGAATGCCTAATATTTGTTGTGGAAAATCTGTTTTCCTGTCAATATCATGCTGTGCTGAATAAAAACCATAAAGACTTCATTCATTCATTATCTCCCGCTTTATCCTCTATTAGGGTCGCGGTGGGGTTCCCCATGCCCATCCAGGGGAGAACGTCTCGGGCGCTGGGCAGATACACCCAGGACAGGGCGCCAATCCATCGCTGGGTACACACTCACACACTCAAACACACTCTATATGGGGCAATTTAGAGAACTCAATTAACTTGATCCATGTTTTTGGACTGTGGGAGGAAACCGGAGAACCCGGAGGAAACCCACACGGACACGGGGAGAACATGGAAACTCCACCCAGATGGGGATTCGAACCGGGAAACCCTAGTGCTGAGAGGCGAACGTGCTAACCACTAAGCCACCGTGCCGCCTACCATAAAGACTTATACAATAAAATTATATAAGAACAATGTTATGTTAAAGCATGCACAGTATGCATTTTCTGCAGAACATATTACATAAAAATGGAAAAGTAAAGCAAATGACATAATGGGGGACATTTATATAATTTTTGTATTGCAATTTTTACATAAAGTGACAGAAATATCAATGGGAACAATATATAAGCACTTGTTGGATCTAATATTCTATTACTTACAGATATTTGTGAAATAGAGTTACATTAAAGTCATTTAAGTCTTTTCCCATTGTTGATCATTTATCAGATGTCGATGCAGTGGGAAAAAAAAAAAAAAAAAACACTTTAGCGTGCTTCAGAACACAGTTTAAATTGTGGTGGCAACATAAAAATGCAGAGCCATTCGAATATATCCACATCAGAAATTCAGCACACAGACACTCCCCTATTAAACCTGACACATTCTACACTGGACGGCACTGTGGCATTGTAATTAGCTTGTCCGCCTCTCGGCACTGGGGTTCCAGGTTCGAATTCTGATCTGGGTGGAGTTTTCATGTTCTCTCCATGTTGAGACATTCTAGACAAGTGAAAGGCTGATTATTAAGTTTTTCCTTAAATGAATGTGGTGCCTAACTAATGAATTACTCTGTGAATTGTACATAAAGTTATGACAATGTATATTTACAATATTTTAATAACATACAGACCTCCTGCAGCAGCATTCTCCTTTTTTTGCTTATAGCTTTTGTTAAGAGAAGGAATGTTTGTTCTAACAAAAATCAGTTCTTGCTCTGGTGTCCTGAATGATTACATGCAAGTGATCATAAATCAGAACCATGTAGCCAATTGTGTCTTATTAGCAAACAAAACACATTTTGAACACTATAAGGACAGATGAGCACATGCCAAAGAATTGACGATATGCAGCTAAATAAATAAAATCAAAAGCTGTAGGAAGGACTTCAGAAATGGAGAAAAAAATAAACGTTATATTCCTCAGAGTCATTCAAGTGTTTTCTAAAATATTAATTGGGATCGGTGGACCAGTACTAATTCTTTATTTTCTGATTTTCATAAAATAGTTGGTATAATTACTCCAAATAATGTTACAATTAACATATAATTATCAGATTTTCATATATTTTATATATTCACTAGTTTCTTTGCTTTCGAAAAACTGTGTGTGGACAGTAAAGCATGATTTATAACTCACTGTTCCGGTGAGGAATTCACAGATACAAACAGAAGTAAAAGAACCTTTGCATATTTATGTGCATTATTAAACAATTATTAATCAAAGATAAGTAAAACCGATTAAGAACACATTATGTTGCAAGCGACAATTCCTTATCGATGTTGGTCTTATACAGTCAGTAAGTGCTGCTCAGGTGCAATTAAATAGCAATAGGACATTAGAAATACCTTGTTATAAGATAATAAATAGAATTCTTTGGAGCGGCGTGGTGGAGTGGTGGTTAGCACTTCCATCCCACACAAAAACATAGATTCAAGGTGAATTGGCTGCTATAAATTGCCCCTATATATTGTCCGTCCGAAGTGCCCAACGATGGATTTACCCTCCATTAAAAGTGCTCTGTATCATTTATCTTCCCCATAGCCTCAGTTCCATTTGCCCTACTGAGAGGCACCCGTTCATCCAAGCCATTGCCTCACAGATCTCGTTTATTATGAATTTTGTCAGAATATGAGACCAGGTGATATTTAACTTTATTTTAATGCCCATAAATAAGTGAATGGAGTTGTTCAACAGAGGATTTGCTAAAATACCACTGGTTATGAAGAAGTTTACAGCATTATAACATTTAGTAATTACCCTTATTCAGACCATCGTACAGAAATGGTAGAAATGATAGATCCTGAGCAAATGAGGATTAAGGTATTTACTCAAAGACCAAACAGAAGAAGTCTGGCTGTGCAAGAACCCTCACCCTTCTGGTCAATAGTATTGGCACACTGTGTGTGTACATTATTCCACTCGTTTTCTCCGCTATCTCTCTTATGTGTTCCAGTGAGTAAAGTGGAACCTTTCTGGGTTGTGGACAAGCTGAGGATAACAAGTTATCATATTGCTGTTTGCTTTGAAAAATTTTTATTATTAAACCTGCCTGGGCACAGTCGAGTTCAAAAACAAACAAAGTCAAAATAAAAAGAAATTGGAGATCATGCAGCACAGATGTAATATGGGTCCCCTGGGCCTGCTGCCTCTCCCTTACACCCAGATCATTTTTTACTTCAGATACTTTTCCTTGTACTTAAAATTACTTTAATAATTTCAGTTTAATGCAGTTTTGTGAAATATTGGGAGGTGTGTATTTTTCTTAAGAAAAATTACGGTAATAGTGCTGCTGTGGACTGTACTTTAGACCCCACACCACAGGAATTCAGGCATGAATAAATGTGTCCTGCTTCAATGTGAAACCCAATACAAATGTTCTAAAGATTTGTTTCCTACATTCTGAAGATAAAGGTGAGCTTTGCATGCTGTTTTCTGAACAGGTATTTAAAAGGATTTTAGGATATTATTCACAATAAACAGAGGGAATGAGGGTGTGCAGGCTGATAGCTCCACTCCTACTGTCAAGCCACCTCTTTAGCCTTAATGAGAATCTTTGCAGCCCTCTGGGAAGCAATGTTCTTCTGAGTCCAGTGTTAGACTCACATGCACCTTACTCCTGCAAGCATATCATTAAAGATTATCATTAGACACTGTCACACATCTCATGAATAAATCCCATTTCCTGTGTACATGCAGATTCTAGTCTCCAGTTTTAACATTAAATTGTCGAATTGAACGAATAATTACGTATATTTGAACATCTTATTCAAAAGCAATCAATATGAGGGGGCCCTTGTTATAATGGCTTACACCTTGCTAAAAAATTGAAACTATATTTTATAAGGATCAGTGTTAAGGACTTTAACCAAGGAGTTTTTATAGACAATATATCTTTGCACTTTACGCTGAAGTCTTTTTCTTTAAGCTTGTGTAGCCATCTGCTTCACAACTAAGCGTTGATAGCTCCAAGGCATTTACATTTTACAATGTCAGCATATATTTGACAGCACAGCTTTAGCAGACATTCGGCAGACCATCTTTTTAGAAATGTGCAAACCTCTGGCAGTGGCATATTAAAAGTCGCCGAGTACTACATCACAACACACATAAATGTGATGCCTGTTTATATACTGTATATTTTAATTTGCTTGCACTGTTGCATTTTTGTAAATCCATTTCTGTCTATAGTAATTGGTCAGGAAAATAATCACTCTTACAAAATTAATATTGCAGTTATAGACATTATTGACAATTAAATGGTATCTTAAATGTACAGATATGATGATTTCCAAAAGATCAATGGCATGCTCAAAGTAATAGCTGAAACAACCACTAACAAGTTTGTTAAACCTTTCTAACTGAAATTTGGACCCTAAGCTTTTTCAAGACCTATAATACATGCACACACACACACACACACACACACACACACACACACACACACACACACACACACACACACACACACACACACACACACACACACACTTTATACTTCAATCTTTAGAACAGTTAAACCTGGTTTTGTTTAAGAGAGGAGCAATTTCCTATTACAGGAGGCCTATTGTTAGTCGGTAAGTGGGGCATTCCTCATTTCTGAAGGTGCTCATTAATCACAACAGAATGAAAGGAATGAGGAACTCAAGGACAAAGGGCACTGATGAAATTATGTCACTGGGATTAGTTTACAGATTTGGATCGAAAATAAAAAAGTTAAATAATGATTATTTATCAATATATATTCTTCTGTGTGATACATGTAAGCAAATGTTGTTCATATACGTAACAGGTATAATCTAATTGTAGTATTTGGTTCTTTTTCATTTCAAGGTATTGAGAGTAGCAGACAAGGACATATGGCTGCAAGCAACACTTTCTAGCTGGAATAACAGGATAAAATATATCATTTCAGTAAACATTTTAATGTAATTGATGCTGAGAGTGATTCAACATTTGTCTGACAGCTCATGTTTTCAAAAATATAGAAAACCCAGTACTTACCAGCCACTTTATTAGATACACCTTCTTGTTTGTCCAAATGTTTGAACATTTGTTATGCATTTTTCAATTCCACTCTGTACTTTGCACTTTGCAGTCTATAATCACAGTATGCAATCACATCTGATTTTTCTGCATGCTTTGTTAGTCCACTTTACTCTGCTGTCTATGGGTCAGGCCACCTACAGCATCATGACCAAGCAGACAGGGAGGTGGATCATTCTGATCTAGTGTGTATGCATTCAATTTTAGCAACAGATCGAATTAATTTTTTTTCAAACAATTACATTGTTGCAAGATAAAGCAGGTGAGATATATGGAGAAGAAAAAATTTGGAGCACACACATCTATCTGAGGATCTGTGTTAACAAAAATAATAAAAAAAAACTGCTGTTTATTAAAAGTCTCCATCAAATCTCTCAAAACAGTCTGTGTATTACAACTGGTATTGTAGCAAAAGATGCAACCTAATGTTAAGCAATGTTAATCAATAAAAGTGGTAAATGACACTGTAATGACACACAATGGGGAAATGGGGAGGGGGTTGCCATGGCACAGTGATGTTTCATTTCCAATAAGACTCATTTTGGTAATTTTGGTGTAATTACAAGCAACCCAACTGTATTCAAGATACTATGACACATTAAACAAACATGATTTATCTTGTGAGTTTCAGCTGCACAATTCTTTATTTTCCTGCTTCTGTTGCTGTATAAATTTGTATAAATGACAAACACTGCAGTTTAAATGATATTTGACACATGGTAAAAACCTGTTGTGATCTATGTAATTGGTTCCTGAATTGGCTTCTTCTGATGTCAAGTGCTATATTAAAGAATTAAACTCAGGCAGCATTTGCATAGTGTAATGTAGGCTGCCCTTTTACAGATGGGACATGGGGAGAAAACATATGCACTCATTTCAATTTTGGCTGAGACGTGTTTAGCAGTTGATGGGTTTTCAGTGCACCAGAAAGAAAAATGCTGAATAAGTGCATGTGTTTTAGCGATTGTTCTTTTTTCTATAACTCTTACAGTTGGGGAGATAGTGGAGTTCATGTAAAGCTGACTGACATATAGACAAATACCCAGAAAAATACACACTTTACTAGCAGAATTATATTTGCTGATTTTGTATCTAGAAATAATGTAGCCTCATATGAAGTAATTTACATCATGAGGTTTTAACGCCAAACATGATTTATCGAGATGGATCGAATGATCATGCAAAACCAGGGTTAAACATAAAAACTGGTTTAAAATTTTAATCAAAACTTATGCTAAATTTAAAAATTAAAATTGATAAAAATAAGTTGTAATATTTGTCCATGTTAAGAATAATGAAATACTTTTTTAGATTTAAGCACAGGAGCAGCAGTTTGGCCTCACATCAGATAAGTGTGGGGTTGCAATCAACAGTAAGGGGAATCCCATGCCTCTTCATGAGAAACAACTCTTTCTCAGAAAAAACAAACAAACTATAAATAATGTAATTACATATATGTTTGTGAAGTATTCATACAGAATGTATCATTTTAAACATTACATATTATGTTGTTAATATAGTATGTATCACACATCCTGTTCCATGTTACTTTGGTTTGTATTTTATTTTTATAGTCAGTATTTTAGCTTTGTATTTTTTCATCTATGGCTGCTTGCATTTCTCTGTAAATCAATCCATTATGTACCCTGGAGCTAAGTCTTAATATTCATCTTATAGTACTTACAAAATATAATTAATTTATTTTTTTAAATGTGGATTTTTAAAATTACACAACACTGCTTTATTCCACAAGAAGAATTCACATAACCCCGGTGTATGGCGTGAAATCATAGATCAATTTCAGTGTGAATCCACTTGAGAAATCTGAAAAACATTGAATGAATTGTGTTCATTGGATATGCACTTGTCAAGGACAGTTATTCTCATTCAGTTATGTGAAGGGTATACAGAAAATTGTATTATTAAGGAAAAAATTTCCAGTAACAGAGAAAATTGTAAATGTAAATAACAAAAAGGGTTGATAATCGTTTTAATAAATATCGCATGCACAGTTAAAGAAATGGTAGCTGAATACAACACTGGTGATCCAACTGATAAGTGAATTACAATGGTCTCATGTCTCTGCAAGAAAGCAGATGATCAGTAAAAAAGGTTCTGTTTGTTAAATGCAAATCCAGTTACATAAAAATAAGTTTTGTGCAGAACAATCCAGATTTCTGTTTCACCATGCTGGTGCAAACAACATGACTTTTCCTCTCTGGAGTCAACACTTGACGCTAAGGGAAGCAGATAAATGGAATGGGGAATCTTCTGGTACAGTTTAACCAAGCATTGTGGCTGACCAATTCATCCTATTGTAGAAAGATATTTTCAGTTTAAAGAATCACAATGTCACTTTATGGTTCCATGACCATGACAGTAAGTTCTCCTTGAATTCCTTGCCTTTACAGTCACAATATCTTAATGTTTATAAAGCATGAAGTAGACTTGGGTGTTCAGAGCATGTCAATACCATCACCTAAATTGCAGCAAATTCATAAAGCTATCCTGTCAGCATGAGCCAATATTCCTGCAGAACAAATGTCAATACCAAGTAGAATCAGAGATATCGATACAGACATGGGAAAAACATGCAAAGTCCATACAGACAGAATACAGAATGGCTTTGCCATGAGAGAACAGCAATACCCACTTTCAATACAATAGTGCCATGCCCTGAATGACTGTAAACTAGGCAAAATATTTTTTTAATTTACCTAAAAATGTATTTGTTATAAGATCTACAAATATCAAATTTGTATAAAATATATTATTCAGGAAAGTATTTTTGTGGTGTAAATTGTATAAAACTCACGACTGAGGGTGATCATAGTGTTCTGCATCAGAATTCCCAGTGTCTGTCCACTTCCACAGTTGCTAAAATTACTTGGCAATTGAAATCCAGACTTAAATCTATGACACCAAACAGCAGGTAATGGTGCATTAGTAACTGGGTAAGTTGTTAAAAGTGACAAGTCCTAAATGAAGCCCCAAACTTTCCTGAAGGGGTCGTAACTGGTCAAGATTAATGTCAGTCATAGTGAGTTGGCTGGAGGGGCAGAGCACTCAGGGACAAACAGGCTACAGGAGAGTAAAATATGAGTGCAGATGCAGTGGAGAGCCCAGGGCAGGGATTTAACATAAGCACTGCCTCTATTCACATCGAAATTACTCTGCAGTAGTATCTAACTAATACACTTGTCGGTTGACCTAAAACATACATTACAGTTGCTCCAGTGTGTAGATTCCTGTTTCCAAGGTTTGACCTTTTATCAATAATACCTATGAGGAATTGTACAGAAGTTTTATCAGATATATCACCTTAGAAATCCCAGAGGTAAATTTGTGTAGTATTTTATCACCTGTAGTACTTTAACTATATTGGTTTATGTACATAGGGGCAATTTAGAACAGCCAACTCACCTTGAATCCATGTTATATATATCCATTTGATATATAATTACATATAAAACCATTAACATTATAAAATGAAATATCATTCTACAATATTATTCTAACTTTGCAAAAAATCCCTGTTAAATCCCTGATTGGGAAGTCTCAGTTAAGTACATTTCACTGATTGGTTTACTGATGTTAGACTAAACAAACCTGCTGATTAGATCTAACCAAACAGTGGGTGTCTCAACCTTCCTGTTCAACTTTAAAAGTTGGAGCTTACAGGTTGCTGGGGTATCAACAGTTTATAATGGACATCAATAAAAGGATTGATCATATCAGATCTTCCTTACAGTAAACTTCATTTGTGTTAGGGGTATGCAGTTGGTATTTTGTCCTGTTAGAGATGATAGCAAATCAGGTATTAAAACAGATAATAGCTCTTATTGTTTTACCTTTAAGAAAGTATGCTGGGTTTGACTAACGTGACAAGTGGTTGAAAAATACAAAAAATATAATATATATATATATATATATATATATATATATATATATATATATATATATATATATATATATATATTCATTCATTCATTCATTATCTCCCGCTTTATCCTCTATTAGGGTCGCGGTGGGGTTCCCCATGCCCGGGGAGAACGTCTCGGGCGCTGGGCAGATAGACCCAGGACAGGGCGCCAATCTATCGCTGTGCAATATATATATATATATATATATATATATATATATATATATAAGGCTTTATTTTCAGGTATGTTGTTTCATTAATTCCTGCCCAAGGACTGTCAGCTTGGTATCCTTATGAATTGGACCTAGTCTATTCCTTTGCAATGGATTTTTAAGGATGTATCCATTAACACCATGTATTCTAATCCTCTATATTCTTACAAAAATCTGCAAAATGAAAGTGAAGTGACATTGTACTTGGCGTCATGTGTATTTATATACAACCCACTTCAGTTTGTTGCCACTGTAAATGGATTTGATCAAAATAAAGCATGACTGTTAATTCCAGTGTTTAACTGCTAATAATAATTAGCAGACTGCCACAGATGCAGTGCCAACTTGAACTTGGGACATTTTTAATGAAACACATCTGTTCACTAGTTAGACTGTTTCATCACATGTTCTGCCAGTGCTTTAAATATCTCTACCTACCAAGAAAGCAAACCTCTGATTTCTAACATTCAGTATAGCTGCCCATCATTACAAAATCCTGACTGTAATAGGAAGTGAAACGTGTTTTAGGTATTTTTAGATCTTTCCAGTTAAGATGCAGCATGCGTAGTGGCATTGTCATCTAACACAGCCCACCACTGCCCCAAATATGCAACGTGAAAAAAAAAAAAAACTGTATCAGTTTATTAAGGCCAAAGTAAAGGTGTTTTTAAAAAACACATGCTGTAGAACACATTTAAAGTCTGAAGGATTTGAAAATTACAATATTATCCATATTTAAAACAAATCTTTTCTTTTCCTGGTAGCAGTACATGACAGAAACTGATGTCAGTCCAAAGTCAAGTGGCTCGTTCAAGTTTTAAAGTTAATCCTCTGGGTGCTTTGATTGGCATTGAAAAATGAAATAGGCTTTACCCTAACAAGCATCACCTTTCAGTCTGTCTACCTCACTGATTCTTTATTGCCAATCAACCTTCGTCTACCTTGTTCTCTTTCTGCTTTATTTATATACACTATATAAACAAAAGTATAGAGACACCTAAACATTACAGTAACAGATGCTTTTATATTCTGAGTCAATCCCCTCGTATCTAATTTCAAGCTGCTGCCAAGCCTTTCAACAGGTCTGTGGATGGTTTTCCTATTTATTTAGAAAAATAGTTGTAAAGTAAGGCACTGATGTTGGACAAGAGATCCTGACTTTCAGGCTCCATTGTGTTTATTATGTGATTAACTCACCCAACCATGCCTTTGTGTATCTTCCCCAAGCTGTTGCTAAGATGAAAGTGCACAAAGTGTGGCTTGATGTTATACACTTGTGGTAATAAGACTGGAAAAGAAACCTGAATTCAATAGGTGTGTCCCTATACTTTTATCCATAAAGTATATATTTATATGTTTAATTACATGTACATTCTGTATTACCTACATTTAAAAATGCAATACCATGAAGAATTGATATTCATTAGGTTGTGTGATGTTGTGTAGGAGTAAGAGATGAGAGAGGCTAATGATGTTCTAGTCTGGTAACTTTGACTCATCATCACATTCTGTCACATTCATCTCATTCCATGATATGACAATTAAGTGAAAGAGATAAATCCTTATGATTATAAATTCCATTTTTCTTTGAATCCATGCATTGCATTGTATGTTTATCAAATAAGATCTTTCTCTAAAGTGTTGGCATATTAACAATGTTTTCAGGTGTTTTGAGACACTGTCACATTTTGTGTAAATTGCCGAGTTCCTCCCTAGGAAGCACTGTCCTCACCTTTGTGCTCTTCCCCTCCTCAGCAGGTGTGGCAATCAGATGCAGGAGATTTATTCCCCAGCAAATAGAGATATCACTTCATTTGCTATGACAGGACTTTCTCCAGACATTCACATGCAGTCTGACATACAATGAAAGCATTCTGACAGGACTTTGTGAACTCCTAAAGGCAAACACAGTGCAGCAACGCTGTCACGTCCATCACTCTATTCTCATTCCTCTTCTATTGGATGAAAACCTCTTTATATATAGAAAAGGCTGAACCTCTTTTACACACTGAACTGGACAGCATACATTATTAATATTAGTAAATTAACCTATGATATCATCAAAAATAATAAAACAAGTTGACACTTTGACAATTTGTCAGGATTGACACCCTGTCTTGGGTGTATCTACCCAGCACCCGAAAAATATTTTCCTTGGATGGGCATGAGGAACACAACTGTGACCCTAGTTACAAGTACAGGATTAAGCTGAAGATAATGAGATGAGATGAGATGAGATGAGATGAGAAGTTTGTAGGAGGTAACCCCCATTAACATGGGTAAAACATAAAAATCCCACACAGAATGGTCCTTGTTTTTCCTGTCTGGAAATAATACTTATACTTACTAATAATTAAAAAATAATACAAATAATAATTCTTATTATTCACTATGAACCAAAAGCAGTTATTTCTATATCTATGTCTTTAACACCACATGCTAAAATTATTCACAATCACAAAATTTAAAGTCTTTCAGTATGTGATGCAAGCAACTATAGAAAATCAGATGAGGGAATGCAGCAGATGAGTTATATTAGCGGCAAAGCAGGATTTCATTTTGGCTTTCATTTCCGAGTACGAAGATTGACATGCATACATTAAATAAACATTTATTTTTTATATTTTATTTTCTCTTCAGCAGTGTTTATTAGTGTACCATATAAATAGCACATACGAGTGCTACAATGCTGAACAGATTTATACTATTCTTGCTATAGGACTGACAAAGCTAAGGTCAAACGCATTAAATTTCCTTCCGAACTTCGGACAAGCAGCAAAAAACTTTAAAAGAATTGAATGTAGTTCAACTCTGAAAAATGATATATATATATAAAGTCTATCTATGAATATAACATTTTCATACTTGACTGTACAGCTGATGCTTAAATATGTCAAAGCACATATGGTACTTTACATAGACGTCATACAAAGTTACAAGGTTACATTATCCTCCTTTTCTTTCTTTCTTCTCATAACAGCTATTTTTCATTTCTCCTTTAAGAATGTGGTAATATGTCACATTTTTATGCTTAGTCTCCTAACAAGTGGTTAATAATTATTTCATTTAAGGAGTGTTGTTAGCATTGTTTCTAATTTCATTGTGTTACTTATAAAAGGTGGGATTTGGAAATAAATCAGTTGACATTCTCATTGTGAAGATAAGAATAAAAGCAAGTTTAAAAGTATGCATGAAAGTTTTAATCTTAAAGCATGCAAAACTTCTCTACTCTCTCACCATTGCTCCTGCGGCTATGATGCACGGAGCATTATTGTTCCAGCCTGTTTTGCATAAAGCACAAGCTTTTTTTTTTTTTTTTTTAAAGAACATGGCAGGTGACAGCAGGTGTGTTTACTATTTATTGAGAAGCTCAAACTCACAAGCAATATGTGTAAATAAGTTGAGTAAATCCTCATTCTGGTTTTCATATTCTTCATATTGCACCCAGCACCTGCATGTGTTCAGGATAGATGCTCAACAATATTGGGCTCTTTAATAGGCCCGCTTGTGTGTGTTTGTGTGTCGGTGTAAAGTAGAAAATGGGCAGCAGTACATCTTTATCTCCATCCTTCATCCCTCCCCCCCTGCCAACCCTAGTTAGGACTGAGAGCTCAAGTCTTAACAAGGGGAAAAAGAGAAAATTGCTCACAAGGACAAAAACATGTATTAGATGCTTTTAGATGCATTGTGCCTCTAAAGTAAAAAAAATAGAAAGTGATGAGAGGAAAAAAGGGACAGAGTAAGTGTCATGAATGGCCCTTATTGGGATCCTTTAAAGAAGGATAATGGAAGTAAACAATTCCAGAGAAAACGCATGATTAAACTCTGAGTCTGTAATGTTGCCTGTATTTCTATCTGAGCCTCTATCTGTTATTTTCACTCTGTTTTATTATTAACATAATAAAGTGTGCACAAAACAGGCTAATATAACGATCAATATATATCGCCTGAAAAGAAATAAGGAAAAAACATCTCAGTTTAAAATACCAGCTCCTGTTGTGAGTTCGTTCATACATAATGTAAAGGGAACAAAACTGTCTTGGGCGTATCTCATGAACTGTTTGTGGGTACCCACTTCCCTTTTGTATAAGTAAATACAAAGGACCTGGGTTTGCACCATGGGAAATTTAACCTGGGACCTTATTGTCCTGAAGTGGAAGTTGTAACTGCTGTATCTCAATGTCATTTTGCCTTTTAACTCAATAATAAAATTTTTGACCCAAATTAGATGGGGAACAAGGGGAATGAGTGTAGAGTGTCTGTGTATTTGTGCGAGAAAAAGTCTAAAACCACAAGGCTTCATCAGTGGTCTATATGGTATTACTAGTGATCCTGACTTACATGGAAAACATACCAAAAGTGCACAAAAGGCTCTAGCTGCCAACTGAACAGCACCAGATTATATAAAAATAATTAGTACATTTATAGAGATTCCTTTAAACCAACTTGTCTCATTTAAACCAGGCCCGATTTGCTTTTTGTTACTGGAGCATGCTGTTTCATCATGTCAGCATGTCTGGAATATTTCTCTGAGGACTATAAGATGAAAGCTGTATATTCTCTTGTATCTGGATTTAAAAGCTTTAAAATGTATCAAAATTTGGGGAAAAATTTATATTCTCTGAAATCTACTAACTATATACACATATTGTGTCATTGAGTCAACACTCTTTAACCTGAAATTTTCCCATAACTCTAAGGGAATCTCAACATTGTAAAACAAAAACAATGTAAAAAAAGCAATGTAAGGGTTGTTTGTCACAAATTTAACAGAAAACAAATAATGATTTCTAGCTTTAAAATTTTGGTGTCTAGATGGTAAAATGGTCTAAAACTAGAAGCCCACATTAATTTCCATCCATTTAATACCATTATTAATGTGAGACATAAAGACAGTAATGAGTTTCGGTTAAGGATGATCATTTTCTTAAGACAGGTAAATTCTCATTACTCTACATTTTAATGTCCATGGCATAATGTAAACTTGCAAATGGAGAAATAATGAATACCAGAGGTAAAAGTTCACTTGAAATCTTGCCATCAGAAAAGTATTGCATTACGCCACACTAAATTCAATCTGAGTTCTTGCACAAAGGTGAAGCAAAGCAATGCCTCTGAATAATACATTTCCCTTTTGTGGAACTAGTACCGGTGAAAACTATTTGAAAAACCTGAAATTTTAGGAGTGAAGTGGCACGATAGAAGCAGAAAATGGAGAATAATCTGTTATGGATTGAAGGTGCCTCTGGACGATGTGATTGCATTTGCACTGATGTAGAGGAATGAGTTTAGATTTTGTCCAAAAGAACCACGAAAAGCATCTTAATTTAGACATCCGACAGATCTTATCTCTTCTTCTAAAGATTAGAATACAACCTCTTTTTGTTTGTCATAGTCAGCAGGCTACATTAAAGCTTCACTTACGTTGCACTGACTCGAATGTGCATCAAGATGTAAACTATAAAACATGGAATCGGTTATTTAGCTCTATGTACATGAAATTAATTTAGCATTTATGTATGTGAAATTCATTTTTGATGCTGGACTACAACAGAATATACAGTATATTCTGTTGTAGTCCAGCATCTACAAAAATTAATGTGCTGACTATGACAATCAAAAAGAGGTTGTATTCTAATCTTTAGAAGAAGAGATAAGATCTGTCGGTGTCTAAATTAAGATGCTTTTCGTGATTCTTTTGGACAAAATCTAAACTCATTCCTCTACATCAGTGCAAATGTAATCACATCGTTAGTTTGATGTTCCGAAACAATTAAGTGTGACAAACATGCAAAAAAAAACAGGAAATGAGGAAGGGGCAAACACTTTTTCACACCACTGTATTTGACACTTACATGTTTTTACTAAGTTAAGCAAAATTGGTGTAAAATATAGCAAAATAGTCTTTTTGCAATATATATATACAGATTAAAGAGGCATGGAGGCCATATCTGTCAGAACTGGCCCACAGTTAACAGACGACAGCATTGACACTGGGTTTTATTCTGGACTGTGGTCAGCCTTGCCTATCTGGATGGCAGCAGTAGAATATGATGAAATATGTATTTTTGTTGTTTGCCTTTTACATATGTGATCTGCTGCCTGTCTGCTTCCTTTGATCATTAAACCAAACCATGTCACCACCCCCAGTGTCATGAATTACAATGTGGCTGTAAAAACTTTGATCTCAACAAACATTTCCACTTTTCTCTGTTTGGAAGGCGTTGTATTACATTGCTTTACAAGGCATTTCAGATGAGAAACAGTCAATAATTTATCTGATGCAGTTAGTCCAGTAATTTGGCCTCTTTTACTATGTTGCAGTTTATTTCTTTTTCTCCTGGCCTTAGCTCTTCCTCCACACCCGTACCACTTGTTGTAATGTGATATTTTAAGTACTCGGTGGAGGCTTCATATTTGGTACTAGATCATAAGCTCATTGGGATAAAATTCTAGATAATTGCATTACAAACTGCTTCTCTTGTTCCTAAGAACACTTTCTTCTTAGTAGTGCTACCTATGTGTCTGAGCCACGCAGGACTAATTCATTTAAAATAATGTAATGTGCATCACAGATGGTTAGAAGAAAAAGAAAGAAAGAAAAAAAACAGTCTATGATAGAAAGAGTAGCGAGTTATGGACTTATTATCTCGACTTAAAAGAGGAGCTGTTACCTTCACACCATGTTATGAGATGAAGAGCCAGCTTTCTTATTTTTCACAAGATCAATAGCATACAAGTGCATACACACCCACACTTCTCATTATCATTTACTTCTGGGCTCAAAAAGTTTCCAACTTTGCAGAGGATGACCAGTCAAGTCATACTTCTGAAGCACATTCATAGAAGCGTCCGTTCGTGATACTGCAGTAAATTAATGAGCACAGTCATGTCCACTTTATTGGTCTTGTGTGAAATTGTCAGCAGCTTTGAATATTTTTTTCCGTCAGTACTATAGAGGTCTAAACGCTTGACTCGCTTAATCTCTGTGTCATTGCTGGTGTCCAGTCGAGCTAGCTGTTATGACAGCTGGATTTTTTTTTTCCAAATGTTAGCCTGCCAAATGCAAATATGAAATTATGGATCTGAATAATACTTTTAATGACTCCTGTGTATAAGTGATAAACAAGCCCAGACAAATGATGTCTAATATAGCATTAGGGAAATTATTTTGTCTGCATTTCTCTAGTTGTCAGTAAGGAAAGCAGCCTGTGTGTGAAGCAGATGCGATCTGTTAAAACTCCCTCCAGCATAATGAATGCTCTAACGGATGCTTCAGTGTATGGAATGCCTCAAGAAATACAGTTACTTACTAAAGCCCTCTATCATAGGAGTGACAAGTGAAACATTAGTTATTTAAGTTAAAAAATAAGAGAAAGGTATATTGCAAGGAAGTTTTAATAGGAAATTCTAAATTTGACCTCCTTTAATTATTTGTCATTGGCTTGTTACATTTATATTATATTTGCTCATATAGCAGATGCTTTTATACAAAGATGTTTTTTCGAACACATCACCAAAGGCATAACATGACACTTATAGGTGATGATGGACTGATCAGCATAATGATATAGTTCATTTGAATGATGATAGTTTAGCTGTTTTTCTCATGCACAATCTGAAGATACCTGTGATATATTATTTATTTTAGCGAGTATGTATTCCAGAGTTTCAAACATGAATTCAAGGTAAATTGGCTTCTTTAAATTGCCCCTATATAGTGTGTGTGTTTGTGTGTGTTTATGTCCAGTGATGAATTGGCACCCTGGTTGTGTCTGCCCAACACCTGAAATATTCTTCCCTGGATGGGCATGAGGAACCCTCCCCATGACCCTAGTATAGGATTAAGCAGAGCATAATGGATGGCCGGATATGGATATTTTATTGATTGCTGCTGAACTGAGTGGTTTTTATTTCAAATAATACTAAAGGCATTCTGTCTGCAAAACTGCAGACCTTCAGTTTCGGGACTATTGTTGACTTTATCACTGATTCAGCACTATCGGTTGGAGGCAGTATAGACTGCTGTTTTTATCACCTCTCCAGGGCAAATATATGCAAGCACAAACATGTAGACACTGATTTTTGACTCTCTGCAGGGACAGCAGCATCTTTGTCCAGCAAATAGGCAGCAAAGATAAATCACCACTGTCAGATTACAACCAGTAAACCCAAAATGTGAGTGGAAGGAAGAGGAAGAGATAGGATGTTTGAGATTGACTAGAAAATGGAAGCATACCTGTAATTTCTTTTTTTACAATATGAATATTGATTATGTGTTTTGTTGAAAAGGTTGTGCCAAAGTTGCTGCATGCTGAAGTAACTCTACCCATGTGCACAAAAAAAAGTGATGCTATAAAACTTATGTAATTATTTATAAATGCATATAGAAATGCACCTGTACAATCAGAGTATAGAAGCCATGTAATACTAAAGACACATTAATAGGTTCAATACCTTTGCAATGAGAGTCTAATGTGCATCATTAAAACATTTCAAAACCCTTAGAGTTCTGCAAACTCACATTCTACCTCTAATTAATAACCTTGCAAGCTGTCACCAAGGTCTGTCTCTATGGCAACAGGACCAGGAAGCGATGTGACGCAGCTCATCGGAATGACATTCCAGAAATATTGGATACTGCAGACCTTCGGTTCTACTCAAAAGCTCCCAGCTGTTTTATTAGCGTGAGGGCAATGGGTGATTTAGCATGGTCAAACGGAACGCTGAAGGGACGTGCTTATCTCCTAGCAACAACTACAGTGGTTAACCAGCTGCGCTATGGTCACCTTTCTCAATCAAAGGGAGAACATTTTATTACATCCACCCCAAATATCAGATATGCTAACTTTCAATAAAATAATATCACATAGAAGGGCAAATCAATGTTTTTTATTACTAACTTGATTATTGGTTAATAGGTTTGCTTCTCAGCACTGGAGATTTAGGTTCGGATCCCAATCTGAATGGAGTTTCCATATCCTCCTCGTGTCTACGTGGGTTTCCTCCCACAGTCCAAAAACATTGATTCCATGTAAATTGGCAGTTCTAAATTTAAATTAGGTGTTTGCGTGAGTGAGTGAGTGAGTGCCCAGTGGGACCCGAAACTTGCCTGGATGGGCATGGGCAACCCTAGTATAGGATTTAGCGGGTATATGAACAAAATTTAGTTTTCCTCATGTCTGTTATGTGATGACTGTTATGTGATTTTATAAAAGTGAAGTGGGATTATCTGATCAATATCTCCGAGTCACCAACTAGATTATTCAAACTCTTTTTTCATTAGTGTAAAATTTATTACAGTAGGTGATTTCTGATGCTTGTTTTTTAATGATGCTAAATACATGTTAAATTAAATATGCTTTTGGCAACTGTAACTATAGCAACACACCTTGAAAATGCATCAGAAAAATTTTAATGTCAGAGAAAACTGTGTTAGTCTAAGGTCGTTGCGTTTGAATTAAAAACAGACTTGGGAAACATTCACATAGATATCTTTCCATTTATATATGGTTGACAACATTCAGGTTTATTTTTGTCAGCTTTCTCTAGTTTTGTAATATGATATTTATAATGTTCTGAAGCCAGTCATCTTTGCAACAACTGTGTGAAATGAGGAACTTCAAAACCACTATTCACATGAAAAAATCATTTCTGTCTGGAACAGCGGAACACTGATCGGTCTGGATTATATCACAACAGTCTGCTATGCTATTATTTAAAATGAATCTGACACCCTGTGCAGGAGGTTAGGAGCTACACAGGAGTAGAGGTACTAATCAGTGGTTCAGTCATCAATGATAGACACTGTCTGACTGTCTACACACACACACACACACACACACACACACACACACACACAGAGAAAGAGAGGCAGGTGCATAACAGGACATGACAGCATAGGTGACATACTGGAATATTGGGTCAAACACAGTGGCAACACAGGGTCAGCTCTGCAGAGTGCAATTCACAGTAATAATGAGTTCATAAATTTAGGATGAAGCTTGTGCATGTATATAATATGCTTTATGGTACCATAATTATAGCAGTATATGTGCCCTTAAACCATCAGAAAGATAACTGGCTTTCAATTTTGACATAATCATGTCAAAAGGTCAAAAAGACAGACACACACCGTGATTTTCTTTTCTGTGATATTGTATGTTTGGTATATTGTTTTAAAAAATGTATTTCCTTAATATAATTTTAAAGTATTCTGTGATCGCTAGCTTTGAATTGGTTTAAAATTCTTCTCTAAAGGCCTTAAAAATATCTAAATCACAGACTGTTGTTAATTAGACTTTGTTAATGAATACGAAATATCTGAATTAAATAATTCCAAATAGACTTTTACACTTTCTTTCATAGCATTTCCCCAGTTGCACCCCTTCCAGACTGTATTTTCAAGCAAACTGTTGCTTCAACCAATCAGATTTTAAGTTGGTGACAGCAAGGCCCTCTAGCACACTTACAGTACATGTTCAGCGGATGCCACAATCAGAAAGTTTACCATTTCGGTAAAATTTACATTTTCAACAAATTAAAACAACAAATTAAAACCAGAAATAGGTCTTTCAGCATTAACTTGGAAATATAAAAGGACTTCTTGACGGACTAAATAAACTTTTTAGGAAAAAAGCAGGCTGGATTTTGTGTACAAACAAACAGGATTTAATCTAGATCTTTATCTAATTCGAGTGGCTACATGAGTTATATATCTATCTATAATGCAAAGGCTCTTTATACTGCATGTATGCGTAATCAGATAGTTTTAATAGAAAGAAATAGGTAGACAGAGCATTACTAAAGGCCACTGTGTAAATATGATCTACCATCTTTAATCAACAGAATACATAATATGCTACTAACCTCATTTGGCTCTAGGACATTAACTTGTGTTTAATAAAAAGGCTAACAACATAACTTCTGTGAATATTAAGAGTTGTTCTGCATCTCCACCCCCACCCTGACTCAAACCTCATCCCCCTATGGTACAACCCAGTGTGCATGTAAATCACTCAGCCTGGTGGCACAATCAAGACTCTGACATGCATCTTATGTGTTCGTGGGCTAGTACATATAATTAGTATGCCACACCATCACTTGCTTTGATTAATTGAAAAGTCTGTTGATAGTTAGTAAAAGATTCATTCTATGCTCTCCATAAACTTTCGATTATGGTGTTATTTTCACCCACACTGCTGAGAATAAGATAAGGGCTATGACTGTGCACATTAACCCATTGAAACATCATAATGAGCTGCTTAAAGCAATCAACCAAAGCCACATTTCACATTTTTAATGCTACACATACAATTGAAGATCAATACTTCTAAGAGGTTTATTCAGTTCATTGTTCACAAACAACATTCACCGTAGCTCTGTAACTATGACTCTGTCCTTTCTCCAGGTCCTACAAACATTTGTATGTGAATTCATTTTCAGTGTTAATTACAGAACTATAACTTTTTAACATTTCTCACTGCTTAGCTTCGTATTTTTCTATATCTTTTTACTTTCCAGCACAGTAGTTTGCAACATCCTGCCGATGTTTGATCAAATTAAGATCTGAGGAAAGTGGAAGCCGAATTCAACAGCAGTGCAGCAGAGCTTATTATATTGCTAGAGAAAAACTAATGTACTCGGTCAGCAGTGATGTTTAGGTAGGTGGTAAGTGTCAAATTATCGTCCACATGAATGACAAGACCCAAAGAATATCACTGCCCTCCTCCATCTTGCCCTTAGACCACGGTGCATCCTGGTTACTCCCACATTTATTTCCCTGGTTAATGATAACACACAGACACACACACACACACACACACACACACACACACACACACACACACTTGGCTGCCCATGGTGTAAAAACAAACAGAGCTCATTAGACCAAGCCATCTTCAAGAAAACATTGAGTATAATAGGAATCTGTCTAATTCTGTATCTTAAGAAACAACTGAGGTTTAGGAGCACTTTAACACATTTGGACCTGTAGCTGTATATTATGTAGCAGTATTGTTTTATGAGGAACATGTTAGATAAATGCCATTATTTTCAAATGTCTCCAAGCCAATTTGTTTGTTGACACTTGCAAAGCAGGGGTGGTGGATATTCGTATTGGGTGGGTGCATATATTGGCAATAAGCGATCCAATAAATTAAGCCAATAATCATTTACTTCTTCTGCTGTCTCTGCTAACAACGTTACTGAGTCAATTAGATAGCGTATATACTTTGTAATTTCTAAAGTGATTTGATCATACAATGTCATCATCATTTAGCATGTTAATAGCAGCCAGGGTCATCACTTCTACTAAATGCATTCTGAGATGCGGAGTTCCAGCAGGTTATTAGCATTGAAGCGGCAGTTATTAACAGCCTAAAAGGAAATGCAACACAGAAAGCAATTTTTTGTTATGTGAGAGAACAACTCCAGTTGTTCTCTAACATATTTAGTTGCATTATATATATATATATATATATATATATATATATATATATATATATATATATATATATATATATATATATAGATATAGATATAGATATAGATATACATATACATATATATATATATATATATATATTTTTACAAAAATACTGTAGACCATTTATTGCTAGTTTACCAGTCTTGCTAAATCAAACCTTGAATGGCTGTGTATTTAAAACTGAACTTTTTTGAGGTGTCTACATTTAAACAGTATAAAGCAACATTCAGCTGCATCTGAAAAGGCTGCTACTATCATACGAGGGATCTTATAAATCTTATTTTGATTGCTTAATCTTTCTCCTACTGTTGAAGAGAATCACTAAAATTTTGAAAGAAGACACATAAAACATCTCTGGTTTTATTTTACTTAGATAAACCTGAAAGGAAGATGATTTTATTTACATAGGAATCATTGCACAACAGTTAACTGCAGACACTTGACATCAGTGCAAGCAGGAAACTCGACTTATTTAATGAAGAAATATAAATTCTCGTCTGGACAATCCAAGTAAATACACAACATTAAAATGTATTAATAGCATATGAATTTTGGATTAAAATATAATTGTAAAAATATGAGAATGAAATATAATAGTGACTTTGGAATTTTTTTGAAATGGCTTTTTTATTTTAGTAAATACTCAATAGTGCATAACTGTGTCTTGTTTTAACTAAGATCTATTCATGGCTGCTTGAGAATTCAGATGTTTAATTAAGATAAGATGAGCAACATTGTTGTGGTGCAGAAGTGTAAATACAGGCACACTACCCCACAGGGGACTGTTGATCGAGCCGTGTTTCCCACCTGGCTGGATGCTTCACATCTCACTGCATGTTATGGTTAGGGAGGCAAAATCTAAGATTCTTTACTGACACTGTAACAACAATTCCTTTACTGGCTGTTAAAGGAGGGGAAACTGTGGTTAGGGAACACAGTGTGCATATTCAGCAACTACATATAATAAGATCTTATTTATATTGTTACAAAATACAACATTAATTTAAAAAAGGGAGACAAAAAGAGGGTTCTTCTACTTTTTAAATATTTTTTGACAAATGACCAAAATTCATTGTTCATCTTTTATTAATAATTATATAACCAGTCATTATGACTGATTGTGCTGTTCTGCGTTTGTGTTTATTTTGGATTTGTACAATACCTTTACTAGTACACTAGTGCTGAAAAAAAACAAGCATGAATCTCATTTCTTAGTACAAAGGTTTTATCTCTATTTGAGGTTTAAAAAGCTTTTAAATGTAAATGATGACAGAGGGTTGTAGGGTATTGTATAAAGAATTGTGTGACCTCAGTTAACTCATAATTCTCACCACACACAAAACATATGGGGCATCTCAAAGACCCAGTGGAAAACACACAGTGGCATGCTAATAAGATAAGTATAAAAGATAAGAGTAAGGCTTTCTCATAAGTTTTCTCACCCCCTGGGCGAACAATAGCAATAGGAGTAAGAGAGGAAGAGAGAGAGAGAGTGATAAAATAATGTTTACTCTACTTATCTTGCTATCTACAAGTGTCTGCTGTATAACCCAAACTTTTAACTACAAAGCTTAAAACACTCTCTAATATGCACACATTTACCAGATGTGAAAAGAAAAACCTCCCATACCTACCATTACCAAAGTCTAATGTACCAGTTGACAAGTCATCCATCACCATGGCATACAGACACGTCCCTGTGTTCCTTTATAAGTTCAATCCATCATTACGAATTAAATTAATGAGAACAATCCCCAGGTTTTTCCATTTGTCTTGAAACAAGGCCTTAATATCATTACAATTTGGATTCAGTCGCATTCCAGTATTAATGGTGTCTAATGGTTCGAAATATATTCCCTGTGTGAGCGTGTAACATTTGCATTTCCTTTTAATTCATTTAGCAGATGTTCTAATTCGCTATGACTCATAAGTCGGAATGTCTGTGTGTGTGTGGGGGGGGGGGGTCTGCGATGCTGCACATAGGAAATAAAACCTGAGCTGAAACAAATCATCTGTCTGACTGTCGAAAGTAAGTATGGTGCTTGGCTGAAAAGATGAACACCTTTGCTTCCTAATTTAGGAGGTGGAACACTGGAAAGCTGACCGGTATTCCAAAGGGAGTCCATTGCTTTTAAATTGGATCTCTGTTATGGTGCTTTTATAGCAAAGGATTGAGGTAAAGTGCAAACTTTAACAACACAATGTTGAAAAAAAGAAAATAGATATTAAAAAATTTGAATAATGAAGTACTGTAAGTATTTTTTAATACTGAGGTTTCAGTACAAATTAACTTTAAAATTACATTAATATTTAAAGTCGCTGAGTTCATGACTGGATGTATCTGGTTTTGTTAGTTTTTCAAAAAAATCTGATGCAACTTACCTCTAAATTACACAAAAATAAACTACAAGTTTGAAAAAATTGAATTTTTCAATAAAAATAGACTATGCATAAATATTTGTTGATTGTTAAAACAACTATGTTTCAGTTTTTATTACTGAAGCTTGTTGTCCTGCGCTTTACTAAAAGGTAACATTGAAAATAATTCAGGTTCAATATTCTCTTCCTCCTGCACTGCCAAGTATGCATTCTCAGCAAATAGGTACTGTTTAAAAAAGTCTTAGTTTTTATCTAACTCTTTTATCTGTATTGATGGTTATTATCCAAAGCTGTTGTTATACCATCTGGCAATTTATTGGCTGTAATTACACATTTAAGTTTTGAGCAGTGCAGCAAACAACACAAACTACAATATCACACTGTCTCTGTAATTAGTGTGCTGAGAAAAATTCATTACCCAAATGATCTTTCATATGTTGTGGGGATATTCATGTGGTAAACTTGGTATAAACAAGTGTTTTTTGACGTTTTGATGGATTGGCGTAAATGTGTGACCGTTAATTTTATTCAGCGTGATTGAAGATATGATTACAATTTAAGTAGCTTATGATAAAAGCCTTTATATAAAGGCTCTCTGTCCTGTATTTATGCTGTAACATATTCATTTAACTGATTAGTTGAACCAGGTATGTTGATAGTAGGTGAACAATCCAAAAATAGTGCAGAACAACGGTGCTTTGGGACCAGGATTGAAAAATACCTGGTTGATGTACATGTAAATCACCATTGCAGAAGCTCTCACTTGATTGGCTAAACACAATAATTTCCACCAAGTTAAACATTTCCATGGTGGTGGTCTGAACTACAATGAAAAGGATGCAACAAGGTCAAGAAGCGACGTAGGGTTGTCATAGTGATTGCAAAAAGATGAAAAAATTTAATGCATATGCAAATGTTGACATCTATGAGGTGTGTACAAGGGCAGAGCAACAGCAGGATTATTATGGTTAGAAATAAATGGCTTTTTCTCATTGTTTGACACACCCCTCCTTCAGAATGAATTACAGCATGTTCTATATAATAATAATAGCAATCGCTTTAATTTAAAATGTCTTTTTTGACAACCTATAACACAATTACATACACACACACACACACACACACACACACACACACAAATCTACACACAATATCTGTACATACACTAGAAAAGATCTTGATTTGTGCTTAATGTGGAATCCCAAAGTTTAGGAGCAACACTGCAGAACTCTGGTTGTTTAAGAAGATCAGAGTTCAGTTACCACAGAGCTGACTCATTAAACAGGTAGTAGCAAAACCACTTAAAGACGTCTAAGTAGGAGGTTGACATTTAAAAAATCTGACATTGTCCAAGTGAAAGCTTTTGCTCATACAGCATTCATGTTTAAAGCCTCATCATTATCTTCCTCTTAATCCTATGCTAAGGTCGTGGGGGTTCCCCAGGCCCATCCAGGGGTGACCATTTCAGGTCCTTGACAGATACGCACAGGAAAGGGTGCCAATTCATTGCTGGGGGCATGTTTAAAACCACGTTTCCTAATTAGGATCACTGAAAGTGCTTTAGTGTATTTCAGTACTCATAGGCACTAGAAAAACACCCTGGATAGGCAAAAAAACATCATGGATAGGTCACCAGTCTTACAGGGCAGACAGAGGTAATTAATATCTCCAATTTACCTGACCTGCATATCTTTAATTTGTAGGATTAAATTAAGGTCCTTGGGGAAACCAACCCAAATAAGGGAAGAACGGGCCAAATCCACACAAAAAGGCTCATGATTGGATTCATAAGCAACAAACTCATAACCTAATTTCTGCAAAACTTCAGGACAAGAATAAACAATGCATTAATGAGTAAAAAGACTATAATTATACTAACTACATATCAGAATATTAGATTTAATGTGATTTAAACAATTAAAATTTAACTCTAAGTTTGCAGTCTGGAATGTGGCTTCTGCCTTGGCTGTGTCATAGCCTGGGGATGTTTCATCAAAATGCTTGGCAGACATGGTCTTTTTTGGCTCAGGTAGAACGCACATGGTGGAGTGGATGACAAACATTTTGGCCAGAAAGTGGAGCTAGCAATTTTAATTTGTTTTTTATACACATACACAAAGGTGTGGAGTGTAATGTGCTTGATAGTAGCTTGTATACTTCAGGGAATTAGATGATAGATTGGGTTAAGAAATGCCAAAGTGTTTGATAGGTATTTTTACAGCTGAAATAATTACTGAAACATAAGAGAAGCAGTACGTGATACACATATTCATAAAATAGCTGGTTTAGTCTTTTGACCCTGTCAGTATTCAGCGCTGATTGCTTCTATCCTTGACAGTGTGATGCTGGACATTTATATTTAAGCATCAGTGGGAAGGGCAGTACTTCATTTCAAGGCACAGCTTAAGTATCCATTGAGGCTGTGTACTTTGAAGAGACTATAGACAGTATAGAGGAAGGTGAAGTCCTCACTTTATCTCCCAACCCCCTCTATTTATCTCTGTCATTCTTTACACTGTCTGAGCCAGAGCTTCAGTCCAACAGGCTCTAAGCTGCATGTGTATGTGTTTAAATGCGCACGCGCGGCAGTGTATTTGCATGGGTGTGTGCGCATATATGTGTTGGCTGACCGCTAATGATGAGCAGATGGTAGGAACACACTGATGACCGGACACACTCTCAGAGTGTGCAGGGGACATCTGCTGTGTAGACACACATGCCTGTCATGGACACTTTTCTGGCTATATTTTCCCTCACTCTCTTGTCCTCTTTTTTTGTGTCTGCCATAAACTTTCTTCCTCCTATTTACTTAATAAATTTCCTTTTCCTCAACTTAGCTTCACATAAAGCATGTGACAATAGCTATGCTGCTCTGTTTTTACAGTTTATATGTCCCAGTATGGAAAAGCTGTTGATTAAAAAGTCATTGCAGGTAAGTAAAAAAAGGAAGACAGCACATTTCCTGAACTGGACTGAAATGAAATAAATAACCCAAAACTGGACTCTTGTTTTCTGTGCATTCTTAGTTCCAAGTATGTAAGTAGCTTGTTGACTATGTAGTGGAGTGAAGTTATTGTTTCAGCATCTACAGAGCAATGCTAATCAACCTGAGCATATACATTAATCAAATATATTAAAAACAAAACTTTTACTTTATTAGTTTATTTTTGTTTATGTCATTGCTATTCCCAAAAAGGATATTGCATCAGACTAATTCAGCTTGTGAGGTTGGAATGCCCCCGGGGTTCTTAAAACAAAGTTATGAGGGGACAGAACTGGAATCTGAGCTGAATGATGCTACATTGTATTCAAATAATTATGTTTGACATTATGCAAACTTGGGTTGCACACCATCTGGAGTTGTGTATTTCCACCTTACACTAATCCACCGTTACGCTGACCATGATGACAGTGTTACTGATGATAAGTGGTGAGTTGATTGTATAAACTTGCCTAATTGTTAACAGTCATATTGTTTGTGTGTTTGTTCATATCATTATGCTACCCTTCTGAAAACAATCCAGTATTGATTGTTGGTTTCTGTCGCTCAGGGCTGTTCGATTGCTGGGTTCTAGTGAGAATTTGCTGGTACATGAGCACCAAATAATGCTAATTACAAGCAACAACGTGACTTCTTTTATGAGACATCCTGATAGATGGTTTGCAAGTCAGTTTGCACTCGCATAACATTGCTGCAATAACAAATACTTTTTGTATTTGTAAAAAAGCATAAAAAACAATTCAAATCCGATATCACTCCACTCCAGAAATTTAAATCATGTCTCTTTGATTTGTATTTGCAGCAAGTGCTTTTAGTAAGTATCACAGTAAGCACTGACAAAAACTAGCAAACAAAATGAGGATGTAGGACCCAAAATCATGGAAAAGTTTAAACAATCTGGAGGTTTTGAGTCCATCTCTATCTATCTATCTATCTATCTATCTATCTATCTATCTATCTATCTATCTATCTATCTATCTATCTATCTATCTATCTATCTATCTATCTATCTATCTATCTATCTATCTATGAATGTAGTACCTAGTATTCCTCACATGCTGTTGTTGATCTCATTGATTACTCATTTACAGTTCTAGCTGGATGAATCATTTGCAGCCTTGTGAATGTCTGAACTAATGACTTCTCTGAAAGGTTATTCAATTAATGAGAGGCAGAGGCTGAAGAAGCGTGCTTCCTTATAAAAGGCACACAGTCATGAAACGATCTGTTCATGTGAACTATGCCCTTCTCAAAACAAATTAAGAAGACATTTGTTAAATACAGAAGCTTTTCCAAAGACCCGTGTATTTATCTGTTAACAGTGAAACCATTTACTTTCAAATAAAAGGAATAATATTGTATAATTATTTAGGGGGGAAGTGTATGCTGGATATACCCAAATAAGCACACCGTACACATTACTGGATGATGTGAAAGGGAAGCTAAAGGAGCAAAAGAGAACTATAAAAAGAGATTTATATGCTCACTGAGAAGAACAGCAAATGTAAATGGCTATTACAAGAGAATAGTTCTACCTCCCTATAACATCTACACATCTTAACATTCTTGTAACATAATGCTCTTAAATGTTTTGTTGATGGATTAGGTCTAAGGTTACCATTTAAAAAGAATGGTGGAGTCATTGCTCCTCCTTCGTGATCATGGACGATGTACAATTATCATTATTTCAGGAGCCAAATAAGAAAACCATTTACTTTCTTTTTTTTCTTTAATGACCAAACCAGAACTCAGACCATTGCCTTATTAGGATAATATTGCATAAAATCCCATCTATTAACTTCGAAATGTTGATCCTGAAGATGGGTCTTCCACCTCACACTCCCTTCCCTCCATGAACAACAAATTACATTCATCCTCTCTCTAAATCATCTTCATCACCCTGCACTGCAATGACCTTTCCTAAAGTCACTCTAATACTGCACATGCTTCATTTACTGACTCAAATCACATCAGTTCTCTAACTACCTTGTTTTTTTATATCATCAATAATTAGTTGATCTAAAGACATCTGCTGAGTAACAGAAAGTATATAATTCGCCAAAATGATGCGAAGTGTGTTAATCATCACTTCCATGATAATGATATCTGGTGACTAACACAGAACGTAGGCGAGGCTTTTGAACGCCATTTCTTTAAACTTTATCAATTATTTTAAAACTTAAGCTTTAAACAGTTTGTTTAAAATGGCCCCCTAATTTTATTAAAATAAAGACCTGAATCTGCCTTAGAAATGTGTTTAATGACTAATTGTTTATGTTATTAAGGGGTACCATATAAAACATGCATTGTAAGAATGAATGGAGTATGATTCATAATTCTGAATTGCTAAATTTAAAAAGAAATCAAGTGGAAAATTACTCCCTTTTGATTTACAGGTTTCCACAAACCTCCCAAAATAAAGTAAGGGAATGGAATGTAGCCTCCCATATGAGTAAATATGTGTGTGTGCGAGTGTGTGCTTTTACTAACACATGAAAAAGTAATGATAATGAAGACTTGTTTATCTTATCATATATTGTGTGATTTATAATTATATATTGTATATAATTTTATGTAATATATGAATGTGGACTGCGTGCTGGCGTAGTGGTTAGCATGTTGCCCGTAAGTGTGTGTGTGTGTGTGTGTGTGTGTGTGTGTGTGTGTGTGTGTGTGTGTGTGTGTGCCCAGTGATAGACTGGCATCCTGTCCTGGGTGTTAATACTCAGCACCCGAAACTAAGGCCCCCATGACCCCGGTAGAAGATTATGTGGAAGGTAATGGATGGATAAATGGAATTTGTTATCTTATATTGTGTTATTTTATAATCATATATTATGCAGGGCGGCACGGTGGTTTAGTGGTTAGCACGTTCGCCTCTCAGCACTAGGGATTCCCGGTTCGAATCCCCATCTGGGTGGAGTTTCCATGTTCTCCCCATGTCTGCGTGGGTTTCCTCTGGGTTCTCTGGTTTCCTCCCACAGTCCAAAAACATGGATCAAGTCAATTGAATTCTCAAAAATTGCCCCATATAGAGTGTGTGTGTGTGAGTGAGTGTATGCCCAGCGATGGATTGGCGCCCTGTCCTGGGTGTATCTGCGCAGTGCCCGAGAGGTTCTCTCCTGGATGGGCATGGGGAACCCCCCGCGACCCTAATAGAGGATAAAGCGGAAGATAATGGATGGATGGATATATTTGCACATATTTTATAATATAGTTATAGTTAGTGGTTAGCACGTTCGCCTTCAGCACTAGGGATTCCTGTTTCGAATCCCCATCTGGGTGGAGTTTCCATGTTCTCCCCGTGTCTGCGTGGGTTTCCTCCAGGTTCTCCGGTTTGCTCCCACAGTCCAAAAACATGGATGAAGTCAATTGAGTTCTCTAAATTGCCCCATATAGAGTGTGTATGCGTGCGTGTCTGTGTGAGTCTGTGTGAGTGAAAGTCCTGGGTGTATCTGCCCAGCGCCCGAAACGTTCTCCCCTGGATGGGCATGGGGAACCCCCCCCCCTTCCCGCGACCCTAATAGAGGATAAAGCGGAAGATAATGAATGAATGAATTAATTAATTTTATAATATATATTCGCGCGCGTGTGGGTGTGTGTGGGGGGGGTATATGTGTGTGGGGGGGTGTGTGTGTGTGTGTGTGTATGTGTGGGTGGTGCTCGTTCTAAGTGTAGTACAAAGTGTAGAGTGCGGGTGTTTCATTACATGACCGCTAGAGGGAGACACTGAGTAAATGTTCATTGAAACTACAGGAGAAAGCGGGCGGAGCGGCTCCTGAGCAGAGGCAGAGCGCTAGGCGCACCGAGCTGCCCGAGAGCCACAGCTGAAGAGCAAGTGAGGAGAAGCAGAGCTGCTGCTACATGGTGCCTCGTTCGCCGCAGCTCTACTGCAGTCTGTGAGCAGCATCGCCGCTTATTCTGGAGAAGCAGGGAGATTACGCTATGAGCCGGACGGGCAGTGCGATGCTGGCGCTCCTCGCTGTTGTGCAGGTGAGTAAAGGTCCCGCCTGCGCCGCGTCTTGTTCCAACTGCCGGAGCGACGATGCTGGAAGCATCACGCAGTTTGATGGCCGCACTGTGCGCTTCCCCGCGTGTTGTGACGTCTCACGGGTTTGTTTTAAGTTCAAATCCGGCTGAGCGCCTTCTGCTTAAACAGGGCGACGCAACGTCAGCTGGTCGTTATCGGATCGTCACATGGGAGCGAAGCCGCTTGCTTGGCGCATCTCCGACTCCAACATCTCAAATCTCTAAATCCTCATCGTGGAATGTCGCGCAGTGCGGCTCAGGCGGAGTTAACGCTACATTTCGGCTTTGGTTGAATAGTTTCATTCTGGTTAGCTGTTGGTTGAGATCTTACAGAATGTCCCGTCCTGAGCGGTGCGGGTGCGGGCGCTGTGATGGATGCGGCTCCCCTCATCAGGGATGCGGGATGCGGGATGCTGCTGAAAGTTAGCAGGTCAGACTCGATTGCAGCTCAGCTGGTTGTTGAACAATGAAAGTTTCAATAAGCATTTAATAATGAAGAGCTCGTTGGAGTCGCCGCAGGGCGTTAATGCCGTTTCCTGAATGGGGTTCGTGCTGAGCGTCTCTCTGTCCTGCAAATGAGATCTCTCAGTTGGAAACAACGTTCTGTTATTTAGGGCTTTGCTATTTAACATGACAATTAATCTACTAATGCAGGAATAAAGACTGAAGTCTGCGTACATCAGCAGTGTATTCCAGTGTTTAACAAGCACCATACCATACATACAAATACAATCCCGTACTTTAACGCAAACCCATAAAAAAGGTGCTTTTTTACTTCAAGTAAGAATGTTTTAAGAGGAGGATTTGGACCTTTTCATCGGGACCACCTTCCAGATATGTATTAAACTGAATTATTAAGAAAGAATTACTAAGAAAAGAAAGAAATGGAAAATGCTCCTTCTGATTGTTGGTGGCATCATATATATATATATATATATATATATATATATATATATATATATATATATATATATATATATATATATATACATTTAGTCATTTAGCAGACGCTTTTTATCCAAAGCGACTGATGAGAACAACACAAGTCAGTAGTTATGGAGAAAACCAGCTACACTGTAGAATTATCAAACCTGTTCGTTATCTGACCCTGCACCCCCCCCCCCCTTTTTTTTCCCCCTACAACAGGTATTTGTTAATATATATATATATATATATATATATATATATATATATATATATATATATATATATATATATATATACCTTAATGGTGCCTTTTTTCCTCTACTTTATTTTTATCATAACAGTTTACAGGAGAGACATTTTGAAAGGCAGCATGGGAACTGAACTGAAAAAAAAAAATTTTTCTCGCAAACCCACAAACTGAATGTTTGATGCAGAACTGAAAAGGTTCCTGCCAGAACCACTTTGGTTGAGTGTGAATTTTTTTCCCACGTCGCTCCGTTTAGTTCGCTCTGAGACTCACTGTGGTTAATGAGTGATTCAGTTACGGTGAATAAACCTGAGCGATGAGATCATGGCGCTTTTCTGGAAGTGTTAATCGTTTAAGGATTTATTAAGTAATCATTTTATTTTCTAACGAAAAATAAAAAAAAGTATGGATAAGCCTCATTAGAAATATGTGATGTTGCCCCCAGGACACAAATATACAATGAACAGAATGCATTAAACAGTCATATTACATTAACTCTGACTGAATAGTTCAAAAAGTGGAATGAAATGTTATCATGGCTGTGTATAACTGTCTGTGTGCATGGATTACTGGGTGGGAAGGCTGTACAGTTTGGTCTTTGGCTATTCAAACCCTGGTGATCGAGACTGAGGGTGAGGGTCCGTTACCCATGATGCACCCTGGCTCTGCGCTGAAACTCTTTGGGTCGCACTTACAGGGCGTGATTAAAGGAAGATGCGATTAAAGGAGCGTGTGCTGATGGCCCGTTCCGCTTCGCTCCATCGCGCCTTTACTGCTTCCTCCCTCTCTGAATCTTTGAGTCAGCAGCGCCGTGCTCCCTTGCAGCCCATCCTGTTCATCTGTATGGATATTTGATATGCACAGGCGGCATGGATATTTGCTGACATTCCAGTTTCAATCCAAGATTCCTGGCCAGTGGTTCACTCTGTTTGCTTTAGCGGTGGGAGAGCCCGCAGATGCTTCCTATCAGAGAAAAATAAAATCCCACTATCAGTGGCCACCAGCATTTATCTATGGAAATCAGCACAGGCCATCAGGTGTCGTGTGTGAGTGAGTAACTGGTCACTCAAAACCTCTTTGAGGTAACAAGTAATTAACATGTTGGGCGAATCAGCCGTCTCATTAACAAACAAGGCAGTCGTCTCCGCTCCTTCTCTGATCTCACTCCAAAACAAAGAGGCCAGTTCACAGTGGACATCAGGAACCAAATACTGCCTGCCTTTGATCTTTGAATTTGCTCTGCAATAGCCAAATGTAGCCATTTACCCACCCTAGGCGCTAGAAAATATGTCAATGCCTCGTTGTCTGGATTTATTTATGATTTATTATGACGTCATATCAATATATCTGAACTATATTGCACTGTTTATAACATATAAAAGGTTATTCTCATATTCCACCTTTAAATCAATTCTCACTTACTCCATCATTTAAAGTGATTTATTTTTCCTTTTCCTCCACATTTAACCCATCCGTGCAGTGAAACACACACATACACACATTGAGTATAGTAAGCACACGTGCCCGGAGCGGTTGGAACCCCTTACATGGCGCCTGGGGAGCAATTAGGAATGGATGCCTTGCCCAAAGGCACTTCAACCATAGTATTTGGTGGGACTGGGAATCGAACCGGGGATCTTCAGGTTGCAAGGATGCTTCCATTACCACAAGCCTATGACTGCCCTGTTTGCTCTACTGTATGCATATTTACATACCTCCCTGTTTTATTACGTGCTATTTTTACTCCCATTACTATGTGCATTTATAAAGGACAAATTGTGAGATACGGTCTATCTCATAATTCATCTGTGTTTCATTTGTTTGAGGTCAGGACCCTCTGCAGACCAGTAACGTTTAGATTTTTGTATTGACACTGAAAAGGGCCACCCCTAAACCGTTGAAAGCATCGAATTGTCCAATTCATGGCCATGTGCATGATTATATGCACAACTATATACCACATGAAAATTGTCTTTGTTTAATTGTAATAAAACAAAGACAATAACTGCAGTTTCGGACTGCAATCTGCACACACACACACACTCACAGTTGTTTACTTATACTCCCCATAAATGACAGTGTTTTCTACATGAAGTCAGTTTACATTTGGCATCACATCAAATCCTTAATTATTGCCACATGGGATTTGGTGCACTTCCATACAGAACTTTAAAGAGGACAAACTACGTGTCAGACAGGTTTACTGGTTGCGTGTGTGCCCCGAGAACTCCTCCGGCCTGTTAAGCTCGCCCATGTGTCGGACAGCCAGCCCAGCTTGGCAACGTCTTGCCCTTGTGACCTCATCAGTCTAATTACACCCCACTCCAAAACAACAGATGCTTCAGTGGCATGGGGGGTGGACTGCAGAGGAGGCTGTGGGCGAGAGAAGAGACCGAATGGCAAGCCCTTGGGGAATCGGAGACTCATGAGATGCACTGAATAATTTATTTGAAGAAGAGAATGTTATTAATGTTTTTTTTTGTTTCACAGAGCCTCTGTAGATCAATTGATCAGTGCCTGTTCGTTCTACACGATGAAATATGTCCCGCTCTCTGCACTCATCATCATGATTCTCATGAGCTAAATGAATTGGGTTTTCCCCCGATACCCGTTAATCCCACTGCATTTCATATATGAAAGACTTTGATACATATATAAATAATCACAGGGATTTATTTCATAAAATGCATGTTGAGAGGACCATCTATGCTCCATCTTTCACAAAGGCTGGTTGAAAATTGGGTTTCCCAAACTGTGGAGGATAACTTCACTGCGTTAAAGGGAAGAATTGTATCTGTCTGAATTCAAAGTTTAATACATTAGCTAGCTCCTTTCTAAAATGTTTTACTGTACCTTTAATGGTGACTAAGCAGTTTGGTGTGGCTGTTTGTGGCAGGTGGTGGTGCAGGGCAAGGAGACCATGCTGTGTCAACCAGCCTTCACCCAGCAGGAGTACAGCATCATCGTCAGTGATGTCATCACCAAGGGCCAGGCTCTGCTTAAAAGTGAGTGCTTTTACATTTAACAGTTTAGTTCCTGCAGCTTTAACGGCCCGGTGTTAAATATTTCTGAAAGTGTGGAGAGATGAGTGGTGGATTACTGCGGCATTCTTCTATCTATCATTCTGCTCCTCTGCAGGCTGCCGATGAGAAAAGAGTGTGTGTAGGGCATTGGTGGGGGTGGGGCCTGGTTCGTGTGACAGGCAGATAGGCAAGGGTTGTATTTAAACCTGTGGGTTGGATATAGATGTGTGTGTGTGTGTGTGTGTGTGTGTATGAAAAAGAAAGAGGGAGCAGTGGTCCTGCCTTAAAAGGTATTTGCATTAACATTAAGCATGAAATTGCTCAGTTTGCACACACAGATGAAACATCCTCTGATCAATAGCATTGATTAGACCTATCTGTGGAGTCTGCCAATCCCTACAAAGCCTACTCACCCGTAACCATATGGCTAGTTAATCACACTTCAAAGATCCAGAGGTGCTGACGTCAGCAGAGTTGAGAAGCAAGTGTGTCCTCTGAGGCTCATTTCACATTTATACACACTAAATACTTTTATATTTTATTAGAATGTTGTGTAAAGCCACGTTAATCCATGATAAAGTGAGACGAGCACTAATGGAACATGCTGCGATTACAGGTAAAAGGGTAATAAGTGGGAAACAATGGCAATAAAATGTTTTTCAGACCCCCCCCATCACACACACACCAACACACACACACACACACACACACAAACACACATACACAATTATGAAATGACAGAAAAATACATTCATGTGCAGCTGGTCAAAATCATGAATTTACCAAAACAGAATCTCAGTGGGATCATTTTAAAAACATTTTTAAAAACTCCTATCGGATTCGTTGCAGTATGAACACACATTTGCAAGCTGTCCCTTCAAGCTATGGGAGTAGACACTGAGTGCTACAATGACCCGGAGAAATTTTATCCAAAGGGACATCCATGGCTTTGGATTTCACACTGTGGATCTACATTTCACAGCCTGAGGGGGGAATTGTGGTTCCCATTATGTGTTAGGGCTACAATGATACATTACACAAAAAAAGAGTCAGTTGATGTTGACTCAGGTTTGCTTCCTGTGATCTGGTAGTTCAAAGATACCCACACACACACACACACACACACACACACACACCTCTGTGACCTCTGTTGCTATCTAGACCCGTCCTAGGTTTTACCTTTTATTTTAGTAAATGTGAAACCCTCTTTCTTTTTATCTCTAAATGTGTGTTTGTGTGTGTGTGTGTGTGTGTGTGTGTGTGTGTGTATCTGTGCCTAGAGGGGGTTGACCCTTGTATGTAGATTAGTAGGAGACTCTTGTCTAACATGAGGAGGATGTTTTGTTTCGGGAACATTCATTCATCTCCTCTTTTAAGCAAATGGATGAGGGGTGAATACTTGCCCCACTCCCCTCTATTCTTTTTAACTGGAAAAGTGGTATATACGGTTAGTGCTGTCTCACTGACCTCCCTCGCTGATGCACAGTATTGGAATGTGATAATAAAGCTGTGGTGCAGTGAGTGGATCACTTCCTGCAAATCGCTCATCCTTATCTTTTACTGTTTAACTGTCCAACAGAAGATTTTAGCCACTGAATAAGATGCGTGAAGTTAACATCAATTTTTATTAGATATAAACAGTAGACTTTGTGAAGACAGCATAAGCAACCATCCAAAAACAAAGTTAAATCACATATGTTGACGAAAGCACAACAGAATAAGATAATGAGCAAAGTACAAAGTGGAAGCTGGAGTATTGTTTTCAACCAAAAGTGAAACAATATGAATTCTATTTAAATAAAAAGTCACATAGTTATAATATCAGTCTTGGCTAAATCAATTTCCATAATTTGCACACAACAAAATGTAATTCTCTTTATTAAAGCCTATGGCATGCATTCTTTCAAAATGTATCGTCATCATCGCAGAGAAGACTTTTCTCACTAAACACTGCGTGGTGTCTGCTTTTGACTGACTGTGAGTTTCTTCAGCTACAAAAGCTGCAATGTACAAACCCTCAGTAATTAACAGCTGCTGCTTTTCTTAATCCCATTCAATCTCATTTCAGCTTTGGTTACACCGTATTGTTTCTGTATCTGCCTGGTTGTTTATTATGTAGTTCACATCTAACTTGGCACCAGCTCAGCTGTATTAAATAGTTTACTATCACATGACTGCTGTGGCAAGCAGTTTATTGCAAAGGTTTGGACACCCCGGGACAAAATCTGGGGGGGGGGAATTTGTTTCGTGGTTCCAGACACACATTTTATACAGGGGGAAATTTTAGATAGAAGCAATTTAGAGCAGCTAGTTCAGTAATATTATGACAGTAAAGAAAATATTTAAATATGTTTGCTATAGTAACCAAGACTTACTGATAAAATGTTTTACCATTTGTATTTGATCAAATTCAAAAATTAAAATTCGTATCTGATAAGCAGAAACAAAGACATGGTTAATGTTTGCAAACATAATTCTATGTACAGTTTATTGGCGTGGCCCGAATTCACCCTGATTAAAATATGTGCAGGATTAGTTTTCATCTCAGCTCCTCTTCCTCACAGACTCGTTTCTACTTCAGTGCTGTCTCATACCTGACTTTAAAAGAAAGCCAGCTTTAGAATTATGATACTTGGCATCCACGCATGTCATTTGCTTTCATATTCTTCCTTTTCTTGTCAAAGAAACTAGGAAAGTTTGAGTACCGTATACAAATACAGAATTTGCATGAAGCTTTTCTGTGTTATCTTTCTGCCTCGTCAAACTCAATGTGACTTCTTAGACAAGAGAATTTGATCAGAAGGAAAGTGACTGGTTAAAAGGTGATTACATCACACAGCTGGGGACATCGTTGTTAAGGTCTGAGATTGATCATTTCTGATTAGTGTGATCAGGGGAGGCTAAAGGAATCATTAATATATTAATGTTTAGTGTAATGCTAATGCACATATTAACAAAAAAAGAAAGCGAGCGAGAAAAGAGACACAGTCAGGGTCCTTTTTGGCTTGGGACACAGGGACCGTCAGTCTGCAAATTCAGCCAGTTTATCCAATCAGAGCACAGCAGTGAGGTCATCAACGCATGGTTCAGTGCCTCTCTTTGAGCGAACTGAGCTGGAATTAAAGGGAGAACACAGACTTAAGTGTGTATGTGCGTGTGTGTGTGTTGGGGTGGGTGTTGGGGTTAAGGGAGAGAGATGAGAGAGAGAGAGAGCGAGAGAGGATAATGGGGAAATTTGGGGAATTTGTTGCCTTTGTGATTTTTTTAAAATGCTAATTTGAACTCTTAATCTCAGTCTCTAATTAACAGATTAAGAGTGAATTTACACATATGTATTGTCTTTGAATCTGATTCTTTGGTGGATGACGGTGTTGGTGTATTTAGTGTATTTGGTCATTTCAATATTTAAATGGGCAAAATCCTTGAGAATGCATTTTATTAGCATTACTTTTGAGTGTTAAACATAAAAAAATATGTCCTTAAATACATTATCTTGAAAACATAACAGCACAACACTAGTTACACTCCCCTGGATAGGCATAGGGAACACCTCCACACCCACCTCGCAAACCTAGTAGAGGATTTAGCAGAAGATAACGAGATATATATGAATTAAATTGTTTGAAATATTTTGAAATATTTCTGAATTGTTTAATAAGGCAGTTTAAACTAAGAAATCTTGTAATTTTAAAAAAACATGTAAATAAATTTTTTTGTGATTATACATAGTCTATGTAATGGTGTACTGTATTTGAAATATTTGTGTAGATTAATTACATGTTATTTGGTCGCTATTTGATGTCATATCTATGCAAAAAAATAACATGTAAAGTTTAAAACTTTTTAAAGTTTTTACAGTGACGTTGGAACTTACCAATAAAATATTGCTTATTTTGCCTTTGCCAAATCTGATTTCCATGTGCTGATTGTGTTGTGTTGCTTCAGGGAAAGTGTTTGGCTGACTGACTGAATGATATGCAGGCATCTTCATAGACCTGAATATAAAATTAGCGTTTTATGACAAGATCATTCTGAAATCTGAAGCATGAAACTGATGTTGCGTGCTAAAACATGACTGCCATAGACACTGGCATAGAAAATGATACCAGCTAGCGGCGTATGATTACAAATATTAATGTTTTCACAACATAGGAATTTCAGACTGTCACCAGCTCATATTTATTGTAGCCTACGTTATTGCATGTGAGGTATGGTCGGCGTGTGATACAGGAGCTGGTAATTCAGCGCTGTTGCATGTTCACATGGTGTTTCTGTTTTTATTAAGATGAGTACTGCAGTTGACCACAGCAAACCTGTGACTGAGTAAGTAACAAAGCTCTGTGTGGCTGGAGAATGTATTCATTGTTCATACTTAGGATCACTCTGACAAACCTCTACTGCTGTCTTCTTAATTGCTGATTTATTGAATTGCAGTCATTATGAATTATTTAGAGCATGGCTGAAAGAAGGCCTGTATTAAACTAGGATGCAGCTGCTGAAGCAACAATTACAAACCAGCATCTTTATGCAGTCTCTCTATCACAGCCACATCTTGTGCGCTGTCATCAGACACACACAGACACAAACACGCACGCACACACATCCACACACACACACACACACCCAAACATACACTCACGTTCATATATATCTGCACAGTGATCGATGCACTCAGGGTCTTTGTTTTGTCAGATCAATGTCTAGTAATGAAGTTCTTGTGGCTGAGTTTCTCTCTCGCTATTCAAAGATTGAGAGAGGAGAGAAAGAGGAAGTAACAAAAACAAGATATAAAATAAAATACTTAGCAGCTCCTGAATACTTCCAGATGTTAGGTTCCCAAAGAAATATCAGCAGCTGGGATAGAAATGAGACAAATACTTCACATATTGTAGATTTAGTTAAAATAAACATAACAGTTTTTCATATTTTTTTGATATTACCAAAATGACAATAAGGTTTGTGACCAATATCATTGTTCTTGTTTTAATACGTCACAAACTGTATTTTAAAACTGCTGCTGTGACCAGCAGAAGGTTGCGTCAGTGAGGCAGTTTGCATAGCTTTCCATGTGACCTTACAGTGAGAATGCAGACAAATCCTGAAATGAGATATATTTATGCGTCGAAGCATTTTTGTGCTATTGATATAACCGTGCAGGTATTACAAAGACGCTACGCACAGTACCAGCGGATAACATAGGAAATCCTTGACACAAGGCTTTGATCTCCCAGTCATTGAGTTAACACTGCAGAACCTGAAATCGTCATGTGTTGCATACAAGCTTTAATTCAAGAATGTATTCATTTAGACTACATAGAAATACACTCTCAGTAAAATGATTCATGCCGAACAGCTCTGATCCCCTGATCCTCTTCAGGGTAAACCGATAGGATGCCATTTTTCCAACAGTTCATCAATTTTCCTTTCACTGCAACGTCCAATTGTACCATGAATCAGAAATATCCTCTTGTAGCAGCAATAGCAGCTCAGCTACAAAGTGGCCACACAAACTCACAGGGAAGGGCCGCTGAGAGTTACTGCTTCTGTCTGCGGAGGACTCTTTGTAGGGCTCTGCCCCGTGCACAAAGGAAGGTCCCCAAAGAAATGGGTTGCAGAGTTTGGTGTGGATTAACTTTGCATGGATTAACTTGACTGTAAAGCTCTGTCTTTAACCCAATCCAATTTAGAACACTAACGGTGAGTCAGGACTTATTTCCCATCATTGGTGACTGATCTCAGGATGCCTTCAGTGGCTCAATGAATGTAAATTTCTAAAGTCATAATTTATACATAACTGGAAAGAATGGGGTTGAAAAAATATATCAGAAAATGTCTTTTTACATATTTGTTCAACGAGCACATATGGACCGGACATTTAAGCATCTAGCTGCTTTTGGTCATGGAGTGTAATCGGTAATTCGATTTTGAACAAAGCTAGCATATGTGAAGCATATGTCCAATTCGAGGACATACAGATACAAATCTGTGAAATATGTAACCAGTAATTACATCGATGCTCTCATTTATATGGAAATTCCCAGCTGTTATCCCGCACCCTTTTAAAGTGGGCTCAGATTGGAGCTCAAAATCAAGATGGGCTGTAGTTGATGAAAAGTAGTTTTGGAAATTAAAGTGAATGACACTTTCTTCATTATAACATCTAGCAATGGGCAGCGTACCACAGTGTGTTCTGAGTCAATAAATTGGAAGCAGAGTTGTTTTGTATGTTTTGGACTCAAGTCTTTCCAATGAGTTGGCACAGAGTGTGCACAGATTTATGAACACAGAGCACATTTATTTATTTGTATTTTTAAAGCAAAGAAAAAATGAATATATGCCAAATTAACACACTTTCACATAAATTAAGTGCAATTGACACTGTTACATGTACAAACCCACAAACACCAGTCATTTTTATTTTGTTTTTTTCTTCTTCAATTCTCCACACAATGGAAATGAGAACTGCTGTACCAGTGACTCTCTAAGGCTATTTCTAACCATGACTGTACAATTAAAACATGCCACACACTCAACTTATGTATTCAGCATCAGAAATGAAAACAGCATCCTGCCAGGGTATTATTTCCCCCACGCCCTGTTTATTCCCCCTGCTCTGCTATAAGAGATTTTGAAGAACTAGGTAGGCAAAGTGAAAAGCTCATTTTCTTATCCTTACAGTGTCTGTGTACACATCATATTTCATTCAGGTGTCACAGTCGTGTCAGTCATGCTACGTTCTCCTGTCTGACCCAGACAGAGAGATGTGAGGACTCTGCGCAGTTCTGGGCTCGAGGCTGTCTCGGATTGATCTATAGAAGACAGTGCCGCAGGTTAACTCTTCTCTGTACACCAGGACGAAGTCATGCTAGCACTGTAGAGTGAGTGTGTGTGTGTGTGTGTGTGTGTGTGTGTGTGTGTGTGTGTGTGTATGTGTGTGTGTGTGTGCGCAATAGTGCAGGTCAGAGCCCTCCCTAATACTGACTCTCTAAGGGATCCAGCTGTTTCTCATCCCAGTTCTGATGTGCTGATGTTGTTTTGTATTTGGAAAAGTATGTAGTTGGCCTTGGTCGCTACAAGCTACAGGATATATGTTTTCCCCCTTTGAGATAATTTCTTTGCTTAAGATCAAACGCTGAGACTGTGTTTGCACTTAGTGCAGAATTATATTAGACCTGAACAAGGCACTGAGTGCTGCACTTATAGATGCTTTTAGATTCAATGTTGTTGTGGTTCTGGCATTGTTACAGTGGCCAGACTGTCAAAGGAGACGGAGAGGCTGACCCAGTAACGCATTATACACACAAAAGCTAAAGACATACTCTCTCTCCCTCACTCACTTGCTCTCTGTTTCTTCTCTAAGCTTCTTTTGAGTGTTAAAAGATTATGGGATGCCCCGGTGCCATGGCAACTGTTAGATTCCATGCTTTCAAGCTTATTTATTGTTAGAGGTCACGCCAATTTTTCCTCTTATTTGAGGATGTATGTCAAAGAGTGTCAGTTTGTCAAGTTTTGAAACTGCATTTGGCTGTACAGAGCTACAGGCTTATTCAAACTGCCTCCTACAAGTGTGGTATGATGGTTTTAATGGCACTTTAGTCAACTTTCTACAACAACAGATTTTATAAATGATGTGTGACCACAGTTAGGGTGGACAACATTTTTTAAGTGTAATTTATTTGTGTTTTGATTTTCTTCCACGATTCAAAAACAGGCCAGTATGTAAAATAAAACTGCTAAATTGCCTTCACGTATGAATGTGTGCCTGGCTGTGTGTTTGCCCTGAAATGGATTGTGTATTTCCCTATTTCTGACCCATGAAACCTGGGATATGCTTCAGCACCCATTCCTCCCTTTTGTAAAATAATATTCTTTCTAACAAAATCACCCTGTACATTTATTTGAATGTGATTGCACTGGATCTACTTTGATATATAGCTATTATGGAGATAAAGATTTAGAGCAGATAGTTACGCGGGTTGCTTGAGGTAATTGTTTATTAAGCCAAAGAACATTTAATGACTATTCAGCAGCTATAAACAAGCAATAAGCCATTTCAAGTATAATTAATGTAGTAATTGCATTTAATTACAGGAAACTCATAAGCAAGCCTTGTGTCTGGCTGTGCTCTCTTATCAGTGGTATCATTGTCCAGACTCACAAAGTTTCCTACTATCACAGCGCTATATCTTTCCCTGCTCTCAAATTATGCCATACTGGTTTAATGAAAGCACTTTTGTGTTTTGCTCCCCAGTTTGGTGACCGTTAAAAAATGTGAAACAATACACACACACAAACACTATAAAATTTAAAGTTACAAACTGTGTGTGTGTGTGTGTGTGTGTGTGTTTGTGTGTCTTTGCAAGAATGCGAGGTTACCACAGCCTGGTTTCAATCAGCGAGGCTGATGAGATTGAGAGAGGCAGCTATAGAGACAGTTAGAGGATAGTGTCCAGCCGGTGAGGTTTAGTCCTGGGAGAACGCTGTCCGAGTTCACAAGTAATGCCAGGAATTTAGCAAGAAGAGAGAGAAAAGGTAAAGAGAGGACAGGGAGGTTAGAGGGGAGAGAAGAGAGTATTATGTGTATAAAATGCGCTCAGTCTGCAGATTGACTGCAGTGTTCATGGCTTATTTTAAGCTTCCCCAAATCTTTAAGTGCCCTATTGCAAAGGCAAGATATGATGCACATGTTTAACAGTGTCTGTGAGATCATGTGGGAGTGTTGGATTGAGTTGCTCTACAAGCGCCTTATTCTGTCGGAGTATTGTGTGTTCATACTAAACTTGTGCGGCTGTCAAAACATTATCAGTATTTATTTAATACTATTATTATAATATTTCGTCAATCTACTTTAGAATGAAATTAATATAAAAATGTTTCACATCACTCCCAGAATAGACCTCTAAAGCCTCTTTTACATTTTCAGTACAAGAATTCAGTATATTTCTGTTCTTTAGCTTGTTAAATGATCTATATGGTTCTATAACACATGCCCACATCAGTTTTACTAGAACATTATAGTTCCAGCACCCTAACATCAAGTTTAATTAACCCCATGTGTAAACAAGGCAAAGAGGGTATGCTGTTGGTGTCAAATCAACAATAATTAAATAATTAAATAAAATGTAATCTCTGGAAAATTCATTTAAATTATTATGCAGAGTTTATGTGCTCAGTATTTTTGCTGTAATGTTTATCACTGCCCAGCGATGGATTGGCGCCCTGTCCTGGGTGTGTCTGCCCAGCGCCCGAGACGTTCTCCCCTGGATGGGCATGGGGAACCCCACCGCGACCCTAATAGAGGATAAAGCGGGAGATAATGAATGACTGAATGTTTATCACTGTTCTAACCATTTACTATTACCATTTATGGTCTGTTAACACAGCCTCTGCAAACAGACTCATCATGATGTTTAAGTAGCATCATGCATGTTTTGGTCTGCTGAAGAAACTCAGTGCCTGATTAATATTTGGTCATCTTGGGAGTTTCAGGAGAAGCTGAATAGCAGCACAGGGAAAATTAAACTGTAACCATGTATCTCTGTCCAATTGTGTAATCTGCGTGTCTGCACAGATATATTTATATCTCAATTGTTTTATTGTTGTGATAATCATAATTATTATTTTGTATTTCAAATTCACATTCCAACCCTCAAATGGTTCATTGTATGTTCACTTTAAAATCTAAGTTTAATAAGTAAAGTTATTTATCAGCCGGCCAAAACAATAGTTAGTTCATGAGCCCATGAGCAGTTTTGTTTCATCTTCTTACTTTACGTTTCTTTAAGAAGATGCAACCCACCCTTTAATCTTATTTTTTCTTTGTTCTATCTATAAAGTGACACATCAGGCATATTTTTAATATATTTAAGCATTTAACACAAGTGATCTTTGCCCAATACTGTGTTTTGCACACATCAGTGCAATAAGCAATAAATTTGAATTCTTGACCACCTAAGTAGAATGTTTTTGGTCTGTGTTTAAGTTGGGCATCTAAGATTATAACAGTTCCATTAATAAGACAGCATTTGGACAGAATTGCTTTAAAGTTTTTATTTAGTGTTAGTTTTTTATTAATTACTTTTTTTTTCCTTATGCTGCTCCAAAAGGGTGACTTCTTTATAATTTTCGTAATCATACTATGTGTTTAAAGTCCTGTGGTGGGAACCAGCATTCACATTGAATGTGAATGGTCATGTGACATGCATTTTTAGATAGGGATTTTGTCAAGAGCTGAAACATTAATGTGGGCAGAAATCATTTTCTAGTTAAAATGAAGATCAGTGTGTCTATGTTCTCAGTTATACGTGTTAAAGTCTGGGCTGTAGGTGCGCCACAAAACATTGCTAACAGTTTATATAATGCAGGAGCCATGTAGCACTTCTTTTTGGTCAAATCTCCTGTGTTCCTGTAAATTCCTCCTGTGTTCACTTTGGAGTGAAAGCGTAGGTGGAACTTGGATTAAGTTAAAGCTTAGATGACCTCAGCACAGAGCAATGAATCCCAGATGTGCGAGTTGTGGGAGCTTTAATTCACACACCCATGCACAGAACACGCATTCGGAGCATTATTCCGTTCCAATCTAATGAAGATCCTCCCCCTGGTGTTTAATGAGAGCAAGTGTTAGCTTGTGCAGGAGTTAACGGGTACAGAAGGTGATAATTGGAGTTAGTCATGTGACCATCACTGAAAGGGAGCTAAAAACAGGCAGTGACACATTTAGTGCATTTACACACCACTAAAATACTCCATGGTGGTGTCATCCATTTAATCTCCTTCACAGTCTGACTCAGACCCATTGGCTTGCTTCGCTTTCATTATCATTTCATCTTTTTCATTGTTTTCGTTGAAGGTCCTCCTTTGTAGCTCCACTTTGAAGGAGTATAGTGGTGTACACTTTCACACTCCTCCACTGCTGAAAGCAAACCTGCAGCTGCCTTCTTTGTTTTACACTCATAACTCTTCTTCCACCCCCTCTCTGTCATTCTACCTCCCTCCAGTACCATCTTCACTGACTTTCATACAAACAGGTCCACCAACTAATCACTTCTATTGATGTGAAAAAAAGTTTTTTCTTAATATATGGCTTTTTTACAGGCATGGCTTTTCATCATCACACATAAACAACAGTGAGTTCAGTGAGGTTTAAATAGAACAAAGGTGTGTGGGAGGATATAAACCATTTCTGTTGGGAGTTATATCAAATATTATTAACTCATTACTCTCTAAAGCATTCAATGCTTCAGGTAAATAATCACAATGACAAATGCCATGACCCCACAGGTCACTGCAGTGATGTGTTACTGAACTGTAGTGACCTGAATGATGCATCATGCAGCAAAATATGTTTTCATTCAGGTTTGTATGGAATAAATGTATCGATATTGTACTGATGGATTTGAGGAAGACTAATTGATCGTTTTCTCTAGAGACTCGGACACTGAGTTTATCAGAAATTCAAGTTCATCGCATATCAGCTTGTAGTTTGGCTGATCCATGTACTAATACTAATCGATATAAAAAAGTAAATATCAGCACTACTCAGAATCAATACTTAATCATAGTTGGTTAAAACGTAATAGTAAAACTTAATAATATATTAAGAAAAAAATGCCCTGTGACTCGTTTTACCTCACGATTTAGTAATATTTCGGGAATGGATGTTTTTTATATTTATTTATTAAAAGTTCACGTGCGTGTCTGTGTTTGTGTGTGTGTGTTAGCCTGTGTGTGCCCAATGATAGACCTTTATCGTACCGTGTAATTTGTAATCATCTCATCTGTAGCAGTCAGTAATAAAATGGCTTTGTTTTATGCATTAAAAAATGTAACAAGTAGAAGTAAAGCATCTTTTTTTTTAACATTTGTTTAAGCCTTAAGGTTGTTGTTACCCATCCCGTGTTTGGATGTGATGCTGAAAAAATATTGCTTAAGTCAGCAAAAGAGGTCATGGGTCATGCTTTCCACAAACTAGATTTATTAGGTTCATATTGATGTCCTTGGGCGTTGCCGATTGATTTGACACAGCTGACTTTTGAGACTGACTTTCGAGACTCTTTTAAACATCCCCTCCCCCATCCTGAATTACCGTAGCGAAATGGAGGTTGTCAGGGGCGACAGGCATAGCGCTAGGCAACCTGGCCTACTTTGGCATGCTGGGATTGTTGGAGGAAAAAGCTGTGAGTATTGTTTTGCAGTTAAAGTCTACAAAGCCTGCGCTGTCCCCAAGATCTAATTTCCATCTGTGTGCTGGAATGGGGGAAACCAGACACAGTTTGAGTGTCCGAACAGCACAGGAGCACATTGTGTGTCCATGTAACAAGCACACTCTGCTGCACTCTGCACAGTCTTGGCTTTTCAGTTAGGGTGCAGTGATGTGAAAATAAGCCCTGGCTCAGTGTAGATTAGAATTCGTGAACTCCCATGTGCTATCCCTCATATTCTGTGATTTTATGCGGCGTTCTTTGACATGACCAGTCAACACCCATCCACCCACCATCTTTCATACACACTGTCACACACACACACCACAAACACCATGCTATGTAAAATTGTGCTAATGTATCCATAGCTAGCTGTATAATAACAACAATCTTGACTTAACTAACATGTACAAAAGCAGGAGTATTAAGGGGAATGTTGGCTCAACAGGGCTGTAGGTACAGTCAGCTTAGCTCTCATCCTACAACCAAATAAAGTATGCAACTTGACTTAGATTTGCCTACCCACACACCCTCTGCTATGCACACACACACACACACACACACACACACACACACACACACACACAGAGACACACACACTGTCGTACTGCTGTAGGCATGAGTAACTGGGTCAGGCTCAGTACAAATCTCATTACCTGTCAAACATGCTACCCTTGTGCACCATGGGTACTGTAGTTGAGAGCCAGCACATTGGACTACACCTTTAAAAATAAGCTTAACTGGTTTCAGGACAATTTAATGGAGTACTCAGTCTAGTTTCCCTTTTCTGCCCCGGTCCCTGCTTACTTTGGTTAAAGGCTGGTATTGAGTTTCTCTCTGACTGAAAGCCGAACTGCCTTGCTCATTTTGCTGAGGCGTATAGAGGTTGCTGTCTGAGGCGTGCCATGTGCTGTATATTTGTGTGTGTGTGTGTGTGTGTGTGTGTGTGTGTGTGTGTGTGTCCTTTTCAGACGAGCAGGTGTTGTCTTTCACTCGATTGCCTTCCGTTACACGTGAGACCAGGCTCTTCTTCCTGGACTTCTTCAGCTAACACCCTGGCTGTCTCACTGATTTTAAAGGTGTATAATAAAGAAGCAATTCTCACCTGTAAGATTTCTTCATCCTGAAAATGTGTTCTGAATGTTTAAAGGTGGTAGTGATAAGATTATGTTAAGAAAGCCTTGCAAATTAGGTTAAGGAAACCAAAAACCCACTGCTGGGCTTAATAGAAGCAGCTTGACAAGATTAGAACTGGCCACTTTTTAAAAAATGTTTGTTCTCTGCTTAAGTGAAAGATAAGTTTATCTGGCTGGTGATCAGATCGGACCAACGACTGCATCCTCAGCTACATAAAAGCACCACCTACTTAACTGTATGTACTCATTTAGGAGCCAAAAGCCTGAAAATGACTTTTGATCATTTTTAATGCGTGGCTGTCCAGGTTTCTCCTTTATTCACAGACTAATAACTGACTGAAAAACATATGGCTCTGCATATAGTTGATTTACATACTTATTAATCTTTATTCAGCCACTGATTAGACATATGTACAGTGCAGGATACACTTCAATCGTAAACATATTCCTCCTGCTGCTTTAAAAGAACAACATATTTGCTGTTCGCAAACGGACAGCAAGTCGATCAACGCAACGTGTGCGATTCAGGCAAATACATCATCATGACATCTGCAAAAAGTTGTTTTCTTACACATATAAAGTCACATAAAGTTCATAACTTGATGCTTTGGTGAAATATTATCAATGGCTGTGCAGTAATGGGAAAAATATATTTTTCAAATATTTCTCATAAGATGCTTATATATTTAATGGTTAAAATAAGACCATCGATTTTAGACTGCTCTTTTGGTGCCAATAAGCAATATTGCCCAGATAGCATTAAAATGTTAGTGTTTTTTAGCATGCCTACAATCATATATTAAGAAGGTGAATGGCCCATAAGTTCGACCGATGCTTTAAAGATGTTGTTTCTTTGTCATTCCATTTGATCTCATTGTTATCTCAGAGAAACTACCGGGAAATTAATGAGATCCTTTGTTATGGATCACATGTTAGTGTTGGGAATACAACACTTTCGAGCTCATACATATGCAGTGTACGTATATGGTCATGTGATGTATGTTTCCAGACAATTTAGTCTGATATGGTGTTCAAATGACTATCTATACGCAGATCATTGTTTTAAAATGAAAAGTATGGAAAAGTATGTGTCATCGTGATGTCCACTTAGTGATACCGAGAAGCATGTGAATCCTGGGTGCAAACAGAGCTTATGTCTATGTGAACAGGAATCAAAAGGGGTAAACATACATTTATTAAAGCATTGTGTGTTGGGATAATCGCGGACAGAGGTATTTTTTTGGAAATAATATGGAAGCTTTAAGAATAATTATGGTTTGCTTGTTTATATGGGACACTTTATTATCCCGCCTACATTTGTGCCTATTAATGCGATATTTCAAACATCGAACGTGGCATTATGCCAGAGTGCATTGCTCACACTCGACCTTTTAGTTTATTTTAATCAGTGCTTATTTTTATCTTACCTTTATTTAAAAAAAGATCAGTTAAGCTGTGGTGGAGCAATTTCTTCTTTTGGATTTAGAATGGAAGGTAATTCTTGTGTGATATGTGGTTTTAATAATGTGCCAGCTTTGTTTGTCTTTAAGAAGTTAAATTCCCTTCCTCTTTTTGTGCATTCTACTCTTTACTTATTTATATGGTGTCAGTAAGCTGCAACATATCATCATTAGGCTTTCATACGATGCAAATGTCAAACTGTAACACCCATAATCTGGTGGAAAGTCACTATTTATATTATGAATATTGTGCACCCAAAAGAACATTAACTCAATTAGAAAGTAATCAGAGATTTATCTTGCCTGGGGCTTTACATCTTACTGCATGCTGATGTAACATTTCCCAGAGTAACTGTATGCAGAATAATGTGCATTATGCAGAACAATGCTGCTTTATTACATATCTATAAAATAATCAGCTACAAATTAGAATTGAAAATAGTTGTGGTCTTTATTTAAAGCAGCAGGGCATAACGATTTGTATGTATTCAGCTTTTAGTTAATTGGTTAGTTAATTTTACATATTTGGGCAAATTAGCTACATTTAAGGAGTGATATGAGCATATTTTTTATTAAAGCTATGCAGGTATTCATGCACATAATCTGTACATTGCTTCATACATTGATTGAATCTGAAACACTAAACCATAACATTTTAATATGCATGTCATGTAGAATATAAATGTATAAGCACCGGGTAGTAAAAAATAGAAAATACACTGCATGAATTTGAATGCCCTCTGGTATGGATTTTTTCTGTAGATACCGTGCTGACCGGCAGAGTCTTAACAGATCTAAAGTGACAATAATGTAACTGCAGCAGTACAATAAGCCATGTCAAGTCTACAGAACACAGAGAGAGCCTCAGTTAAAGCAGCTCACATAATGAAGAAGAGAATTTGCATAAGTTGGGCTATCAATCTGAAGGTTGTGGGGTCAAATCCCAGGGTCACCACTGTGGCTCCTTAAGCAAGGCCTTTAACCCTCATTGCTCCAGGGCTGCTGAAATATTAAAATATTTGTTAAAATATTAACATCTTCTTTTGGTTTATTATTGTAGTTTTGCACTGCATTTTGTAAAACATCTCTTACTAATACATTTAATACAACAGGAGTGATTGTCAGGCAGTTAACGGGATCTGTATCATTTATCCCTTTAAAAGTATCTGTGCTGAAATATAATATATTTTATAAAATAAAAATACTCTAAAATAACCATCTTACATGTAGGTCATTCTGCACAGTCCTTAAATAACATATATTTTGGTATTTGGATCACAGCTCTTTGTGCACAAACCTGTGTTGACACCATTTTTCATCGGTACAGTAAAACATGGCATCAACCAGTTGTGATGTATAGCTGTGTTGTTCTTCTCTTAAGTCTCCAGAGAAAAAGACACTGGCAGATAATATGATTTTTGCTTCACTGTCCTCAGTACTTACTCATGCATGTGTGAGCGTGTTTGGTGTTTCACGTATTATTTGGCATATGGGTAAATAGGACAACTTAGTATTTTTACCATTCCATATAGAGCTGAACTGAATATCTTTACTTCTCCTCTTGCCATTTCTTTTTTCATGTTCTTTAAATCAGTATCTTTTAGATGAGGAGCTTTTTTAATGCCAATAATTAAATGATAAATCAAACGGTGGCTGAGATTGCTGTTTTGTAGATCATTAGGTTCCCTCACTATAACTCTTTATTTCACTAGTTGGTGATTATTACCGAGTCTTATCTGCGTTTAGTGTAACTGTATGTTTGCACACATTACACTGGTTTTATACTGTATGATTTCCAATCTTATTTTGCTGACCCAAACAAAATTGCTCATCATACACTAATGCTTCACTTGTAGTCGGGCAGTGTTAGAATGCAGAGTGAGATGTGCTGAAACCTGATTTAGTTCCACAGCAGCTAAAGATAGCTGACTAAGTTCCAAATGTGTCAAATGTGTATAAAAATCAGCATGGCTAAGAATTATAGCAGTGCATATAAGTATACTACCCCCCTTTGTTTACCTATAGTAATTTAAAAAGACAACGCTGGGAAATATATGCCTTGACAGGAAAATTTTACAGACAATATCACTTTTTAAACACTTGTTTAGAGTGTTGTTGTCTTTAAGCTTTTCAAACTCTCCTCAATTTATAAATGTTTCTTTGGAAACATCACGCAAAATGTTCTGCAATATATTGTAGGGAACGTGTATCAAATTGTTGATCACAGCTGACATAGAGCTGACATGATAATCCACAATCTTCCACAGAATTCAGACAAGGTTTTATTGTTCTCTTATATAGTAATCTTATATAACTACTGGAATTGCTCCCTCTAAGCCTGCTTTATGGTACCATATCATTTCATACACAACGAGTGCAATTACATTGATCACTGATTCAACCCCAAGTCCTTAATGTTCCACTATGTTGCTAGCCACACATTTGTGCATGAATACACACATGTGGCATTGTGTACAAAGAAAGGCACTATTATTATTCTCTGAAACTGCAATGTCTACTGCGTTCTGATAGAGCTGTTGATGCTCCAAAAAGTTCTACTTAACAGGAACAGGATTTCCAGTTGAAGCATGCTGGAAAAAATATCTGTTTTCAGAGAAAGATTTATAGTTTTATATAAAGTAGTAGCCTATAGGTGTGCCTAAAATATATGGACAAATTATTGACAGATATACTTTTGCACTTTTCAGACCAGTATATTTATTTGGAGCCTAACTGTATTATAAATATTAAAATATTATAAGTGTAATTAACTATCATTTTTCGACATGTGAAATTCTACATATGTAAAGAATATATGCTGAAGGAATATAAGACAAAAATCATTGAAGTGATAAAAATGCACTTTTGCAAGGTTGACATGTGGATTGGTTATTTATCAGTTTAGCCTAAAGCCCTACTCCATGCACTGATTTTATTTAGTAAAAGATTTCATATCCCCCTCCTTTGCTGTCAGCACTGAATTAGTGATTACTGCGGCACAGCAAACTCTTTAACACTGCGTCGAGCAGCTAGGGGGTATAGGGGTGGGGTGTTTGTGATTTAGTTAAATGGTAGAATAAATAATTGTGTGTGGGCACGCAGATAGCTAATCACAGCGGAGGAATTTATTTAGCCCGGTTCATGTCTCCCACTGGAGAGAATTTGTGTGAAGCCTCTGCCATATGCTGTATGGAGTGTGTGTGTGTGTGTGTGTGTGTGTGTGTGTGTGTGTGTGTGTGTGTGTGTGTGTGTGTGTGTGTGTGTGTGTGTGTGGAGAGTGTGTGTGTGTGTGTATATGTGTGTGTGTGTGTGTGTGTGTGTGGGTGGGTGTGTGTGTGTGTGTGTTTGTGTGTACATATGTATGTGTGCATGTTCAGTAATAAATCCCAAGACCCCTCACACATCAAACAAAGGAGGTCAAGGGTTAAAATGACACTTATATTCTCTTCTCTCTTACTCTCTCTCTCTCTCTCTTTATCTCTCTCTAAACATTGTGTTCTATATTTAGGAACATTTATTTCAACTAAAGATGGTGTACCGTCTGTTCGACTGCCATTCTGACTGAGTTAAACTCTTTAATGTACGCTGGGCTTATTCTGATGAGAACTGCCTCAGTCAGCACCCAAGTATTAAATTAAGCTAGCTAAATCAATTAACAGCAGTTTTTAAGCTTATAGAGTTTATGCCATGTTTAACACACAGTTTCGTGTTGGTTATTTGACTTTGTTCCCATTCACAGTAGTTAAGATGATGCTAAGAATACCCTAATAAATGGGGTTAGATGCCAACGATTCTCACAGATTCGAGTCTAGCTGTTAGTTCGGCCTATTAATGAACAAACTTTATGTCGTTTGACCTCCCTATGTTTTAATAAATCTCCTGTAGAACATACATACCACTGTGAGTGGTAGTGTTTTTTTCCTCTCGGCTAAAACTAATTATAGCACAGCCAGAAAAGTTCACTAAGAGGAGATGACTGTAATAATGGCCTTTTCTGAATGTGTGTGTGTGTGTGTGTGCTGTGTGTTTAATGTAATGGAATCATTTAACAATTTGAATTTAATCAGGTGTGATGTGCACCATGTTCCTTTGATCTAAATTAAAATCTGAACAAATGAGGGTTGAGGCGAGTTAGAAGAGGACAAGGAAACAAGGTGATACCTTGGGAACATCTGTTTTCTCTCTTTCTACATTTCTTAGCAATGAACTGCACTATGGGCTGAGTAGATTAATATGCACATTTGTCAGTTGCCATTTTGGATCAAAGGCTAGGCTAATTTCCATTAACAAAAGCGTGTGCGCAAACAGTTTGACTGATGCATTACTAAATACCGTAACATTTCAACAACTAATCAATGATTAGCAGCTCATAAGGAGATCTGCATATCTTGCTGTTTTCCAACATGGATAATGAGCCCTTTTATGACCCCCGGTTTTCTCATGTTGGCCTTTCTTCCTTAATGTGCACTTTCCCTTTAGAACTGAACTGAGGGAGCACACCTGTGGGAACCATTATCCTTGTGTGTCTGTGGTTCAGGTTCAGAAACCAGTTCACTCTGAGGGACAGTTTGAAGAATGGGAAACATTAGACTGACCTGATCTCTACACAGCTGGAAAAAAGTGAGGGTCATTATGTACAATTGGTTATGCACTGGTCAGTCTTGGACAAATTGAAATTGTGTTAGGTATAATGCAGAAGTTCTGCAAACAAAATGAATAACACTACAGGGATATGAAGATCACACACCGCGTCATTTCGTTGCATGTTATTTCTCACTGTGCCTTTGAATGCAGAAATATATTCAACATGAACACAGTGATGTCTACTATTTAATGGTATTATTATATCTGTGTGGGCGACACGGCAGCTTAGTGGTTTAGCACGTTCGCCTCTCAGCACTAGGGATTCCCGGTTCAAATCCCCATCTGGGTGGAGTTTCCATGTTCTCCCCGTGTCCGTGTGGGTTTCCTCCGGGTTCTCCGGTTTCCTCCCACAGTCCAAAAACATGGATCAAGTCAATTGAGTTCTCCAAATTGTCCCATATAAAGTGTGTGTGTGTGTGTGTGTGTGTGTTTGTGTGTGTGCCCAGCGATAGATTGGCGCCCTGTCCTGGGTCTATCTGCCCAGCGCGCGAAACCTTCTCCCCTGGATGGGCATGGGGTACCCCCCGCGACCCTAATAGAGGATAAAGCGGAAGATAATGAATGAATTATATCTGTGTCTTCTTTTAATACATTTCTATTTAACCTTGTAAAGGTGGATGCTACTACTGTTTATGAAAGGTCCCATAGAACTAAAAGTATCTTATATGTATATGACAATGCTGATCACTAAAAATCTCAAATCACCCGTGGAGCTCTAATCATCCTAAAGCGCCATGATGTGTCGGTAGCAGGTCATGAAAGTAAGGTTCCATGTAAAAAGAATAAGTAGGACACAATATTACAATTGTTTTCTCATTTCTTATCATTTTCATCTTGGCAGGTTGTAAAGTTCAGGTTATTAGTTTAGGATCATTAAACTCAAATCAGCTTAACAGCACAGACACATCTTGTTTTTGCTTCATGTACAGAAAAAAAACAATGTTATAAAATATTCAGAATGATACAGACATTTGTGAGAAGTGTTATGCAAATATAATAGAATTGCGAATATTTGGCAGATTTAAGAGCTTTGTATATTTGTTCTGTAGCCTAGGGGGGCATTATTGAGCATTTTGAGCTTTGTAGAGATAAAAAGGATCTAAAGCTGATTTTCACAGCAAGTTTGTACTAAATGCTAATCTAGGCAGCCTCAGTGTTTCATTTTTTTCTTTTTTTTGTCTCTTTTCCATCTGACTTCATCAGCTATTCTCATCAGCATGGTGCAGCTCCCGGGCAGCAAAGACCCCCTCATCAAATCACTTAACAAATCAGTCCTCCTCTTGCATGGTGTGTGTGTGTGTGTGTGTGTGTGTGTGTGTGTGTGTGTCCTTTTACAGACTCTTGTTACTTGTATCGATCTTAGTATTATACACACACACACACTCACACTCACTCACACATACACACACACACACACACACAAATATTTTGATAAGATTTGATTTTGTACTAGTACTATTAATAAATGGTACATTTTCTAAACCAAAAGAGCAATTTCATTTCACTGAAATCCAGTTAGTAATACAGTTAATTTAATTAGTATTCCTTCGAAAACAATTAAACTAATTATTTAAACATGTTCACATGTTATTTGTCATCCAGTGTTGAAATACTAACCTGGGACTTTAACATGTATGCCTTTAATTATTATTCTGGTCTGTGCATCTCGAAAATTTGCCTTTCAAGCTGGCAGTCAAATTTGATGGCTTTGATGGTTTTACATGACATTTAAAGTTCACATTTAAAATAAGGTTCCAAAGAGACTATTAAACAATTAAAATAGGACTTTATATTAACTCTGTGATTAAACATTCAAGTAATCATTCAGGCACTGAAAAAGAGACAGTAATTGATCATAATTAATCACAGCAAAATATGTAAATAAATAAATGTATCATTTTCAAATCTATGAAACGTCTTAATTTGTAATAATATTTTGTCATTTTTAAGGCTATAACAGCTGTCCTTTGAGCAGTGTGCTGATTAACATTATAGATATACACCAGTTTCACATATCACCGCACTTCTATTAAACTTCTTACTTCTTATACATCAGTAGTTGGTGCAAAGGTATGAGCTGAATGGTCATGGGGAAACAGCTCCTCTACCCCCGTGCTTGCACAACATTAATATATCTGATTAATCTTTAGATTAATTTGAAGATAATTATTCAATTATAGCCACTGAAAATGTGGATCTAAACTTAATTAGTTAGTAGGTCATACATTTAGTACATATACATATTTTGTGTATTTTCTAACAAGCCTAAACGCATTACAGACTGCAGACCGAATCCGAAGTTGAGCATCTGGCTGGCTGGTGAGCCTCAGACATGGACACTAACATGTACATGACTCTTCAGTTTGTCACAGTGTCTCTGAGCTGCTGCTGAGGCTCTTTCTCTCTGCTGTTCTCCCAAGCTTTCCTCTTCTTATCTCCCAACACAGGCATACAGGCAATTAACACAGACAAGCCCTAGGTTTATATATATATATATATATATATATATACACAATGAAATAGAAGTAGCTTTGCTTTTAAACACGCCCAACACAAACACATGTTTTTCCCCCTTCTCCTCCCACATGACTGTCGACACATTAACAATCTCCTGTTATTAAACTGCTATGCCATGTAATTATGTCCTGTTTCATTCCTTCTGTTCATTTTCACCTCTTTTTCAGACACTTTGCTCATCAGACAGGGCAATCAGTATGCCATAAACAGCAGTGTCTGCTTGTGTGTGTGTGTGTGTGTGTGTGTGTGTGTGTGTGTGTGTGTGTGTGTGTGTGTGCATGTGCGTGTGTCTGTGTCTGTGTGTCTGTGTGTGCCTTAGCCAAGGTAGATAGAGGTGAATGTAGAGGTGACTTACGGTTATCTCTGTGAAAGCAGAACTCAGCTCAGTAATGCATCAGCGCCACAGACCTGAAGTGTGGAGTCTCTCTCTGCGTGCTACACACACATGGATAAACACACACACACACACACACACACACTCTTACTCCCTTATCCTCTTGAAAGCTACACAACTATTTCCACGCCAGCCCTGAACACGCGCTTGCCCACAGACTCACAGCTTTTCCACACTTGCTGGATAGAAATTCCACCAGTTAGCCATGATACCACAGAGCATCAGAATCATTTACTGCGTGAAGCTTATGTGTTCCAACCGGTGCTCAAGGCGATGGAAATGATGTACATGAAGCATCCTCTCCCAGCAGATGCAGCTCAGGAAAACAATGGGCCACAAAAACGAAGTTCAGTAATGTAAAGAGACCACCAATAGTCACATTCCAATAAACCCAATCCTCCCTCATCCCCTGCAGCCAAGTTTTATCTAATAACCACTAATGAGCATTCATTGCTCAGAGTGGTGCATTACACTAACTGATTGTTGGAGGCTGGTTTATTATCCTTAAAGGTCTTCACATAATAATTGTTGATTAATCTGAGCGCTAAGTTGATTTTTATCCAGCTTGAGTTCTTAATTAAGGCTTATTAACATGCTCATATGTGAGTGCGTAGACACATACACCCACACCTATGTGGATAAATCCACTCACACTCAAGTCACTGGGGATCATATGTGAGTGTTCATGTTGAGTGTTTTTTTATAGTTAATTGTGCGCCGCTTAACCTGTAAAAGACAAGACAGAATGTCTTTTCTAACCTAATGATTTGAGTATTTAACAGTGCCATGCCATGACTTCACATAATGGCAATTTTGGAATGACTTCAATAGACTCAAAATAGCCCCCTGGGTTATCGATCAAGGTGGGTTCTGTGAAGGGTCAAAGACACATGCAGTTTTTTTAATACAATTATTTATGTAAACACACACATGTGTATGTCCATAGAGCTCCCAGCATTGTTGCTGAACACTCATTATAACACTATGAACATCTCATGTTCATTTTTGCTTTTATGATTTTGGTGTAAAGCTATTTTTTTTCTAGTTTTTTCTTCTGCCCTGTCCTGTGGCGCTCTTTTGAAATCACAGCTCCACAATGGTGCCGCCGGTCGCCACTGCAGACAGAATGATGAGGCTGATCAATGTAAATTGCTAGTGGTCAATAATCGCGCACCACACTCCGACAGCAGCGTGCCACACTAATTCATCCTCTTCTACCGATGAGCTCTAATAATGAGGCATGGCATTCAGAGAGCAGAAGATGCAAAAGCGGGAGCCGAGTCAATACACGGATTCTACAAAGCAACGCGCTCTCCCTCTCCATCTTTCCCACTGCTAACTGTGTAATTGTTTTGCCTCTAATAGCAGCATAATGAGCAAATGTGCAGTCGTTTATTAGTTCTTTGTGTATTTCTGATGAGATTCCCTCTGGCGTAGTAGCTTAGCCACCTCGGTTCTTTGCATTCACGGCATCTGTCCTTTGCCCTTTCTCGCTCTCTCTATCCCCATTCCGAATTCTTTGTCTCGCCATTCCTTGTTCGACCTCATTCAGCACACCTGGATGCCTGCAGGTGAAGCCTCACTATGAATAATGCAGGAGGGTGTTAGAACAACGATCTCTTCCTCCTGTCTCGCGCTCCCTCTCTCATTTAGTTTTTTTCCCTCTATGTGCACTTTCCCACTCCCCTGCTCTTTCCTGCCCTGGCTTCTCAAATGAAGCCACAATTCCCTCATGGTTTAGTGTGGATGTCATTTTGTGTACGCTTCTGTTTTTCTTGTTGTCACAGGAAAAAATGGTGCCTTATACTCAACCTCAACCTGTCCTTGTCTCTCTCTCTCTCTCTGTAGTGAGCTTTATGGACTGTGGCAGAGGTGCTGGCTTACGCTTTGAAAGTGGCGACCCTTCAGATTTTCGGATAGCGGAAGATGGTACCTTATACGCCGCCCGAACTCTGCTTATGTCTAATAAAAAAGACAGAATTCTGGAGATCCGTGCAAAGGATGTGGAGTCAGGAGAAGCATGGCTCACACGAGTGATCTTCACACTTCCCGGCGCACCTAAACAGGTATGAAACGTTGGCTTGACAGAAAAATTTTTGTCTCTAAGAGAACACTGCCCAAATGCACAAGGCCAAACTGCATGCTTGATTGAAGGTGGAATAATATTCCTGTTGGTTCAGGCCCCTGAGACACACCATGCTGGAGTACTTTTGCATCTTTTTTTTTTACAAGCTACGTGCTGAAATAAATAAATAAAGATTCTGCTATCAAAACAGCATGCATCTAAAACTAAAAAGAATATGTATTATGATTTTTTTAAATTTGTATTCAAGCTTCACAGAGTGGGATTAGCTTGTTAGAGAGTTTAGTTTGGCATTTACTCACGGTTGACCTTATCACAGGGGTCAGATCAACAGCAATGCTGGTCATTCACCATGGCAACTTGCTCTCCATGGCTAAACTGCTCAGGGATGTGTTGCATGGCAGTATAGTAAGAGGAAAATCAATACAAACAGAAAGATATGTTGGAGGAAAAGCCAATATACATGATGTAACAACCAAAAATTAAATATTAATTTATTTATGTTCAGATGATAAACCAATCCCAAAAGAAGCTTGCATCATAGTTTTGGATTGCTGCAGACTAAACTCTTAAGATTCGATCCTGCAGCAGCCTTTCGTATTATCTTATTTTTTGTTAATCTTTCTGATGGAAAAAATTCCTAACAGTAAATAAGTTTGAATGCATGATTTACATAGATAAAATATTTAGACTTAAACAACATGCCCTCTATAGTATGGGATTTTGTTGTATTCAATTACAGCAGAGGATTGATTTTTAGTGCTCTCTTTATTTTCATAAAGCAGTTGTGAAGCTACAGTAGTAAAGCATTAGCAGTGCCCAGCTACCCTGAGAATAGTGCACTAATTAAGTCTTAATGGATATGCTGATGGAGATCTGCTCCTTCATCTAGCAATCAGCAGCATTATGTAGTCTCACAGGGCTGGCATTCACTCAGAACACTAGGCAGGATACACAGGCAAAAAAATAAATTAATAAATAAAATAAAATAAATAAAACTGGGAAGAGTAAGAGATGACATTAATAGAGAAAAGAAACGGAGCTCGATATTGATGGCCTTTTGAGTCAGACGGTCAGAAAACAAGCTAAGAACCAGAGCAAGTGAGCAGGAAAGAGAAAGTGTGTGCTGGAAAAGATGGATTATAAAGAGCATGAAAGATACAGGAAGAATGATGGCAAGAGAGAGAACTGGAATATAAAGGAGCTAAGGAACTGTGGGGAAAAAAGAACGAAAAAGAAGCATTTTTTAATCTGAGCCTCCTGATTTTAATACAGTTTTGTTTTTTGTTAATTCTAACTCTTACAATGATGTTTTCTACAGCAAGGTCTAAAAGAGACCAAGAGAAAAAATGAAAAAGTTACAATCAAAGAAAAAGACACAGAGAAAATGAGAAAGAGACAGGGAGTCTGCTTTTTTGCCAGCACTCTTCTCCCCTCACTATTGCACTACCATTACCATCAATATTTAACAAGTCGGGGAGAGAGAGGAGAGCGAGAAAGATGGGGTCAAGAGGGAAGGAGGCTCACAATTGAAACCCAGTAGTGGTAAAATCTGGAGAAACAATTTACATAAAGAATTTAATGTTTTGCTTTTATAAATAATAGAATATCTACATTATATGCAAATATAAAAGTTTTATTTATTGAACTATTTCTGTATGACTGTGTATAGAATGAAAACCAGATTGTATTTTTATTGGTGGTGCAAAATACTCTAAAAAAAAAAAAACTCTGTTTGCTTTTTAGTTTTGCTTATTAAAAAACATCCCAGTGCATTTCCTTACGCGTCGCATGACGTGTGATGTTTCCCTCTGCATGAGGACGCTTAAAATTTAATTGCTTTTAATCATATATCATAAAACGATGTACGTTACTCTCTTAAAGGAAAGATTCATTAATAGATTCTTTAAAAATCATGACTATAATGGTATTGCATTGAGATAAAAGAATCTGCTAAATGACTAAATGTAAATGTAAATGTAAAACATCCAGGGTTTTTTAATAAGTAAAATGCACCCCCCCCCCCACACACACACACCTGTATATACACACATAGGTTCTTGAACTGATTTTATTTCAGAAGGCTGACTCTGATATTTATGACCCTATTACAAACAGCAAAATTAATGCTGTAAATATAAACATTTAAAGACAGACTCAATATATTCTGTCGTCTTTATGTGTAGGAGAGAGGGAGAGAGAAAAAGAGAAAGAGAGAGAGAGAGAGCTTGAAAGTGACACAAAGAAAGGAAACCCTTGGATGTGCATTACCCAAGAGTGTGCATGTCCATCTAACTGGGTTGTTCGTGTTTGCAGGTGCCTGAGATTGTGTTTCCATGGCGCAGCGTTGTTGTCGGGGGCAATGGGAGCGTGAGGCGCATGAAGAGAGACTGGGTCATTCCTCCCATCAACGTCCCTGAAAACTCACGAGGACAGTTCCCTGAGGAGCTTGTCAAAGTCAGTACTCTGTCTTTCGTGCACACACACACACACACACACGCGCGCACACATGCCCCTGCAGAGGCAGTGAAGGGACTGTATTATTGACCTCGGGTTAACCCTGTTTCCAGCCGCTAGTTTCTTGTCTTGTATTTGCATTCTGATAAGATTTTAACCACAGGAATTTGCATATGTAATCTGATTAGCCAGATTGAAATCTAGTTTTATCATTTCATGCTGTGCAAATAAGCCATTAAAAGCTTTCTCGTTTACAGCTTTTCAAAAGATAGATCCTGCATTAAAGATTGCACTCATTTGTAATGGCTTTGATCAGCTGGAAGGCGCAGAGTCTGTCAGTCCTGAGCCACGTGGGTTTAGACATGATATCAGAGCATGTGGCTAACTGTAGCATAGCTCCAAAATCAGATTGAAACCGAGATGACATGGGACATGAAGGGTTGTGTTTTCACCTTATAGCCAGGACATGGATTTAGGACCTGCAGAAAGTAATCAGGACTCAAATATTCCTAAAACAACGGAATCCTTCAGAACAAAATAACTAGCTGATGGAAAGATTGTTATTTTTATCATTTGGGATTCTTAATAACATCCTACTATTTCACAATAATACTTCAGAATACTGATGAAGGATATGCGTTTAGATTGATTTAAGTGATGTTAAACTGAAACAGTAATAAATGTGCTTTAACTGGTGCATCAATACCAACTCTGTTCCAGATTCGGTCAGACAGGGATAAAATCAACACCCTGCGCTACAGTGTGACAGGAGCAGGAGCGGATCAGGATCCTACCGGATACTTCATCATCGACCCAATCACAGGACAGCTGTCTGTCACCAAACCACTGGATCGAGAGCAGATCTTTAACTTCCATGTAGGTCTGGGGATCACTGCGCTGCCATTCCTGTCATGTAAAAGTGTGTTAGTTAATATACTAAAGATTTGATAAATAAGTTTGTAAACATTTTATTATTAATCTTTAGCTGAAATTCACAACTTTTATATATTTTGTGTAGTCTTGTGATTATTGTAAATGACTCATACATGATGATCCTCATGAATTACAGTAACAGCCAAAAGTTTGGTCACTAAAGTTTTTGCTCCAATTGTTCATGTTCTCAGTTCCACTTACCGTAAAGATGGATTTTGTACTTTTCATCTGTTCATGGACTACAGTACATACTGTGTGTGTGTGTCCCCTTTACTCTGTTCTAATTGTCAGGATACCAATGGTACCACCATAGAGCAGGTATTATTGAGTTTGGTGTATTATTCCTATCCCAGCAGTTTCACTGAGGTAGAGAAATAAAACTACTAAAACCCCCTCACCACATTAGTGCTACTGCAGCACTGACAATAAACAATCCACCACCAAAATGATACCTTTTTGCAATATTACAATGTTATATCAACATTTCAGATCTCTTGGTAATACGTCTGATACTATGTTATGTCTTGACCAAGTAGAGTTGTCCATTCACACCTAGCCCTTACTGTCAAACTAAATTACAACTGCATGTATAAATGGTTCTTCTGAAGACACTTAGTCTGAAAATGAAGGCATGGCCACAAGAAAGCATGTCACAGTATGTGTCCCTTGCATCATATATTTCACTCAGGATAGTGAGCTGACACTTTAAATCTCGATAAACTGCTTATCTCAGTCGCCATGGTAGTTTGAGTATGTAGCATTTGACCTCTATCTAATCCTGTCTTAGAGAGAGGAGAGTGAGCTATGGCTTTGTTAGGACTATATATAATATATGTTCACCCATTCAGTAATATCTCCAGCACATCTCAAAGCTTTTCAGACTGTTTGTATCGTATCACATTAATCCAAATTTTTCATGTTTTCCTCGTTTGATGCAGGCAGATCCTTTGACCCTTCTATAAAAAACAGTGACATATTGGCCATTATTACAGGATATGTCTTCTGACACAGTTATTTAAGACGTTAAAAGCTACTCACTGCATTATTCAGGGTTAATAGAATTGTTGCCAGCCAACACAACATCACTACCGTAATTATCGTCAAAGGCTTTTTGCTCATTTGCTCATCCTCAGCAAAGGCCCTTTTGTCTTTTTTCAATAACAACATTTTATTTCATATTTACATGACATAAATAACAAACATGAAATATTGTGCATTCTTCCTCTGATTTCTGAAGTTCATTATTGCATAATAATCATAATAATCATATAATTGTGATTATTTCTCTGGCAATAATCATACCATAAGAATCTATAATTGTCATCACATCAGGGTTCCTTACTGGAAAAAAAAAACATTTTTGTGTATAATAAAGCTCTGCTGCGGCCTTCTAATCATAAACAATATACACTTTGTGTAAAGTAATAAATATTTCCATAATGTGAATATGAAATACAAAAGAGCAGAATTGTTGCTGATTTCAGAGCTTTAATACAATACAGTTTATTGTACAGAATGTATTTGGTCACCCTTGAATAAAGCTTTTGTGTTTATGTTGCTCTAGCTGCGAGCTCATGCAGTGGATATTAATGGAAATCAAATGGAGAATCCCATTGATATTGTCATCAACGTAATTGACATGAATGACAACAGACCAGAGTTTACACATCAGATCTGGAACGGCACAGTGGATGAAGGCGCAAAGCCAGGTACTCGCCCATGCACACATGCACTCCAGTTTGTCACTGCAAAGCGGGAGCTCCAGTCTGTTTCTATTTTCTGCTTCATCTTGGTATAATTGGTTTATTTTGTGGGAATGCCAAGCATGTTACTTTATTGGCTGCAGGTACACTGGTGATGACAGTCACAGCACAGGATAAGGACGACCCAAATACAGCCAATGGCATGCTGAGATACAAGATCATGTCTCAGAGTCCAGAGACTCCCTCCACTAACATGTTTACTATCAACAACAAGACAGGCAGAATCATCACTGTGGCTGCTGGTCTTGATAGAGAGGTGGGTTTTTTATTTGAGTGTGTATGGGGGATGTATGAGAGAGAAAGCAGGTCATATCCTAAAGTAAGAATTATGTTGTATCTGTGTTGTAAACAGAAAGTACCGCAGTACACACTGATTATCCAAGCCACCGATATGGAGGGTAATCCAATGTATGGACTGTCAAACACTGCCACTGCTATTATACGACTGCAGGACATCAACGATAACGCTCCAGAATTCACCAGAGACACGGTGAGTCTGTCTGACCTCACGGAAAACAAGTGGGCACCTATTTAGAAATAAAACTTACTAAAGTGTCTCAATTGTCACAACAGTAAAGTCTTTGCCATACCATCCCACAAGATTGCAAGTTCAATAGCTGTGTAATCATTCATGAGCCAGAGTACGAGTGAGTGTAATTAGCTCTGCTCTCTGTTTGGGAGGGATGGCATTCCACTCTCCTCTATTAATCTGGCACGACTTATGTGGGAGCTCATGTGTATTGAAGGGGGAGTTATTGCTCCCCTGCCAGTACTATGATATGCCTCATTGATATTACATGAGCTGCAGTTTTAAAAAATACAGCAGCATTGAGTGTCTAGGAGTTGGCATGTAATAGGCATCATCTTTCCCAGTTGGCAGATGGAGTAGTTTATACAAATAAAAGGACTTTGCGTATGGTAAAACAACTATACATGTTGGCTACAGGATTTTATCTTTGTAGTACATATCTGAATCACACCAAACTATGCTTAACTTATTTTCAACGTTAATTAATAAATCAACTGAAGTGTTCATTAAAGCCCCATAGTTTAGTTTGATTAGTGGTTTTATGTTTTTTTTCTCTATTAAAAAATTCAGAGATGGCAGGTCTCATTTTCTACAAGTATCTAATTTGATAAATTATACCTGTGATGTGTATATATATATAAAAACCCTGCATGTTAGCTCCATGTAGAGATAAAGTAGACACTAAATGAAAGCTGTGATTTTCAGTGTAGACCATATTTCTAACACTTAACATTAAACCAGATGTTAAAGGAGCTGGATAAAATGGATTTACTTTTTTAATAAATTTGACACTACGCAGTGAGGAGAAGCTCTGTGTCTCTAACTGTCTTTGTCTTTTTTTTCTCTGATTAATCTTACCCTAGTTCTACGGAGAGGTGCCTGAGAACCGCATTAATGTGATTGTAACTAATCTGACAGTGACAGATAAAGACAAACCAGGCTCACAAGCCTGGAATGCAGTGTATCGCATCACGTCCGGGGACCCGACCGGACGCTTTTCCATCCCCACTGATCCCACCACCAACGAGGGTCTGGTCACTGTGGTTAAGGTTAGAACACCATTAAGTTATTAAAAAGATTAAATAATGCACATGTGTAAGTACAAAGTAAAGCTCCGGTTCCCATAGAAACAAAGTTCTCAGCAATTATTGCTCCTTTAGATGCAGTAAATGTTTCAAAGGGCTTTGATCTGATTACAAGCTGCATAATAATTATTAGTCCATTAATGTACTTTCGTCTGAAAGAGGTCTGTTATTTTGTTTATTTGCTCGGTGCATTTATGCATTGGTATGGTGTGTGTGTGTGTGTGTGTGTGTGTGTGTGTGTGTGTGTGTGTGTGTGTGTGTGCGCACATGTGTTTCCTTCCACTCAGCCCATCGATTATGAGATGAACCGCTCATACTTGTTGACTGTAGTAGCCGAGAATGAGGTGCAGCTGGCAAACGGCATTCATCGCACCCGCCAATCAACGGCCACCATTTCCATCCGCATCATTGATGTCAACGAGAGTCCCAACTTTGAACCCAACCCCAAACAAATCAAGCTGGATGAGGGACTTCCTGCTGGGTCAATACTGACCATCTTTATTGCTCATGATCCAGACAGACACATGCAGCAGACTATCAGGTATAAATAATCACTTATTTAATTAACCTTAACAGAACCCACACATTAAATTCACCGTGAATGTAGAAGAAACATCGTGAACTACTGAATGGTTACCTTTTGCCATATAGATATAAATATTCTGAATGTTATACACACAATAAATAATTCAGTTAATTATGACTGTTAGCAGACAGAGTATAGGGGACGTACACAATATGTACTGTAGTCCAAATCTGTTTGTGGACTACAGTCTGGAAATATAGAACTACAGTCCATCTTTACAGTAAGTGTAACTGATACAATGTAAGTTAAGTGGAGCAAAAAGGAGATGTGTCTAAACTTCTAATTGGTCCTGTATATGGTTTTAAAACCTACACAATGTAATTAGGATGTGAGTGTCTGCCAGAAATAGTGTCAATTTGTGTCTGTATCTAATAATATCTAATAGGGGGGCATTAATGTCTAGCCAATGTCTAGTTTTTTTGCTCAGCACCAACTCATAAATGGTTTGTTTTGTATTGGTTAGTTTTTACTGAAGTCTGCAAACAACTCATCAAGACTTGTAATCCACTGACATTTGAAATGTGTGTCTGTGCGCCAGATACTCAAAGCTGTTCGACCCGGCTAACTGGCTAGAGATTGACCCCAACAATGGGCGCATCTCCACCGTTGCTCTGCTCGACCGGGAGTCTCCATACGTCAGAAACAACCTCTACAACGCCACCTTCATGGCCTCAGACAACGGTGAGTATTCTGATTACAAACTCAGCGACGTGAGGAGCTCCCATTGATCTCAGCTGCGGGGAGTATTTAAGCCCTGAACGTACTAATGACCGCAACCATACACACAGATACACACACCTGCACAAATATTAAAAAGTATTTTATTTGTCATTCCAACATTGTGAAGTGGTGTTCAGTATATAATAGAATGAAACAACATTCTCCAGGAACAAGGTGCTACCCATAACAGCAACTACACAACTCAACATAAAGTTCATGTGTGCAAATATTCATTCATTCATTATCTCCCGCTTTATCCTCTAGTAGGGTCGCGGTGGGGTTCCCCATGCCCATCCAGGGGAGAAAGTCTCGGGCGCTGGGCAGATAGACCCAGGACAGGATGCCAATCCATCGCTGGACACACTCTATATGGGGCAATTTGGAGAATTCAATTGACTTGATCCATGTTTTTGGACTGTGGGAAACCGGAGAACCCGGAGGAAACCCACGCAGACACGGGGAGAACATGGAAACTCCACCCAGATGGGAATTCGAACTGGGAATCCCTAGCGCTGCGAGGCGAACGTGCTAACCACTAAGCCACCGTGCCGCCCTTGTGTGCAAGTAGCTTGTGCGAAACAAGAATTATGATAAATACAAGGCAATATACAGGACAATAAACATTCAAATAATGGGAACAAACAGTGCAACAGTAAACATTTGGGTAAATGGGAGGGAACAGTGCATGTGGCCCACTAGTGGTGTAAGCTGCAAAGTGTAAAAAATATGTCCACGGTTATGAACATAAACATGGTGTCCAGCAGCAATTATATGTTAATACATTCTTTCAGGCTGGAAATTACTGATGTGATATGTAAACTACAAACAAGCAAAGTGCCTCCCACTGTTGTCTATTCTCACACATCCTGCAGCCGTGAGAAAGGACACACGTTCACATGGCTCTATTCTCCTCCAGTTGCTAACATTCTCACTGCATTGGACCAGTGTGAAAAAGCTTCTCGCACATGCACACTCACTTCGGCATCTACTCATAGCTGTGTGAAGCACTGAGCCCATCTCTATAAACACTCGGGTAACCTTTAGTCCCAGAGTGGTTCCCTCAATGTAGGCCACTCACTGTGTTCAATTGTAACACTCCAGCGGTGCTCCTTTCTCTCCTGAGACTTCTCTCGTTCATCCTGATGATCTAAAGAGGGCTTACATTCAGTGCTCTCCTTTTCTCAGACTCTGCCCAATTGGCGGTTGCTGTTTGCTCGCTCTGATGATGAGATCGTCGGCAGGTAGAGAAAAGCTGCCTGTGATTGACAATTGGATACAGCCTGTGATTACACATCATAAATATTCCATCTAGTAGTGGAGCTGTTCGCGGGTTTTCTCTCGTGGTCTGGCAGATCAATGGCGATGAGAAGGCTATTTTCTAATCTTAGCTCTCCTGTGCTTTCTCCGCAGGTATTCCACCAGCGAGCGGGACAGGCACGCTGCAGATATATCTACTGGACATAAATGATAACGCGCCACGCGTGTTTCCTCAGGAGACAGAAATGTGCGAGCGACCTGAGCCCAACGGCATCAACATCACAGCTGTGGATGGAGATCTGAACCCCAACGCTGGGCCATTTGCCTTTGAGCTGGCTAATCGGCCCTCAGACATCCGGCGCAACTGGACACTCACTCGCATTAATGGTAACTTAATAACAATTAGACACTTGCTCATATAAACATGATTAAAACTGCCTTATCAGTACAACAGATAATGAAACAGATCCATCAACATTAAAGTAACTTTCATTTATTACATACAACAAGTAACTATCATTTCAACAACACAAAACAGATTTAATCACCTCAAGAGTACAACAAATATTCACTTTAACAAGTTTAATACATAACCGCAGCAGCATTTCACCCATTCATCCATCAACAAATTCAAATTCGTCCACTTTACCTACGAAATTTAATATTCAAAAGAAAAAAGCAGAACTTTGGTGCTTATTTATGAGGTAAACAGTAACAGTGCTCATGTATTAGGATATTAGCGGTCGGTTTAGATGTCTCTCTGTGGTTGCGGTTGTTTCAGGTGATTTTGTCCAGTTGAGCCTGAGGATCGGTTACCTGCAGAGTGGAATCTACGAAGTGCCTGTCATCATCACAGATTCAGGGAACCTCCCAATGGCCAACACCTCATACTTGAGAGTGAAGGTGTGCCAGTGTGATCATCACGGAGATTGTGTAGACATGGAACGCATCATGGCCGCAGGGCTGGGAACTGGAGCCATCATTGCCATCCTTATCTGCATCATCATTCTCCTGGGTGAGACACTTTTAAGGAAATGCAAAAACCAGGAAAATCAGTCATTATTTGCTCATTTAGCAGGTGGCTTAGTCTACAATATGCTCAAGATTTAAACACGTTAGCAAGTCAGTATAGTCTACATTTCCATATTTAATCAATTTAATTAAATTCTTGACAATTTCCTAACCAGTATTTTTGTTTAAAACACTTTTAACTGATATTATAGGATTTTCATTTTTTTTCTTTTTAAATTCTATATCAGTACTGGTGCTGATGTTTGTGATGTGGATGAAGCGGCGAGACAAAGAGCGGCAGGCGAAGCAGCTGTTGATTGACCCGGAGGATGATGTGAGAGACAACATCCTTAAATATGATGAGGAAGGTGGAGGCGAGGAAGATCAGGTATGTACAATCACTCCATTTTGGTTAGAGAAAAAGTTGGAGAAATGTTGGTCATTTTCTTTACCATTTAATGTAATTATAATAGATAGTACATTGTATGGCCATTGAGAGTACAAAGAAACAGCTAAGAAATTACTGCCAAAATAACATCTGGAAATAATATTGAATGATATCCTAGTTGCATCCTCAAGTTGAAGTAGGTAGATTTGTTGCGGTAACATTTTGGATTGGTCTGGTTTAACTTGCTAGAGTTTATTAATGCACTGGTTAAGTTTTAGGATTTGGGATACTGCCATACAGCCAAATGTAATACAGCAGAAACACATTTGGATTTCATCTTTTGTTCACTAAGGCTTTTATCCCTTCAGCCTGTCATATCTGTGTCGCCTCAACCACGCTCAGTAGCAGTTCTAGTCAAATATCCATTTATGGCTAGTCTAGAAATTTCACGTTCCCACCCCAAGTCCCAGTGTAACCCCACTCCACTAACAACATCCAGTTATTTCAAAGTCAGAGTGCTGAGCCTCTAGGGTAAAGCTGTACTATTATCTAGATCATCATGGCTTTGAAACCATGCAGTGACCCAGAAACGAGGACAGAATTGAGGAAAATAAAAGATGCCTGTACTCAGACTCACAAGTTATTGTCATTTTTTAGTGTATTTTCTTTATAGCTCATATCTCTAGTGCCCGTGGAGCGTGGTTTCTACCAAAACTTCAAATTTGGTGCTTATTTGGATTATATGGATAATTTGGGGATTTGTTAAATGAAGTTTCAAGATTGATCTAATGTCATTCAAATTATGATTATCAGCATTGAATTATTTCAGGTATTATTTCCTGCCAAATAAAGGAAATGGGTTATTAATATAACACTATGATTGAATAAACAGTAGCATCAGCATTTAAATAAGTAACAAAAAATTTTCATATATTCTTATATGTGTGCAGGACTACGATCTGAGTCAGCTACAGCAGCCTGACACTCTGGAGCACGATCTGGTGAAGCCGGTCGGCATCCGCCGACTTGACGAACGGCCACTGCACCCAGAGCCCAGCTATCCACTTCGCTCAACTGCCCCACACCCCGGAGACATCGGAGATTTCATCCACGAGGTGTGTGCATGCGTGCATGTTCTGTCTCGCCATACAAACTACTGGATGGCACCAGTGATAAGGGATAATGGTGATTGATTAGCTAATTGGGCTTCAACGCTATAGACATTAGATAGACATTAGTCTGGCTTAGGTATTGAGTGGCATCCGCCATGGTCAGCGGCAGAGTAGCTTTTCGCACATCTCGCACACACCCACACATGGCAAATAAGAGTCCTCGCAGGGATTAAGCTGTACTGGTGCTCAATCAAGAAGAGTGGAGAATCTGTTTAAAGCGGAAATGAATTAAACATCAGATTTTATTATGAGTAGCTGCTTTTAAAACAGTTAGGGTTTTGAGAGGTGCGTCTGCTGGCTGGTGCTGGAAGATTTCTCTTGAGTGGAGGTATTATCTCATACATGCGCCGTCTATAGTGGGTTACATCACAGAACACTCAAGCTTGTGAATATATCTGTATATATCGATGCATTTTTGCACATACACAGTCAATACACAGTTTCTGTCTATTTTATCCACTTATTTACAGTAGCAGTTAAATGTTTAGACACACTCCCATCTTGCTTATTTTCTCCACTTACCATATAGATGGACTTCTCTATATTCTCTATTTGTCAGGACCATCACAGAACAGGTATTATTTGGGTGGTGGATTGTTTAATGTCAGTTCTGCAGTGACACTGATGTGGTGCGGGGGTTGTAGTGCAGCAGTGCGTGCACTAGTGCAGTAGTGCAGCATTTAATGCACCAACATTCTCTGTGGTGCTACTATTGTGGTCCTGACTATGAGAGAACAGATTAAAAATGGCATACACAGTATGTAGTGCAGGCCACAAACAGATGGGCTACAGTCTGGAAATGTAGAACTACAAAGTCCATCTTTACAGGAAATAGAAATGAGAACATGGACAATAAGTGGAGCAAAAATGGACCAAACTTTTGACAGACACTGTACGCGTTGCAGATTAGATCAATCTAACTGATCTTTAATCTGGATAATTGATTTCACTGGGTGTTAACTGGCGGCTAAACTGCATCTGATCCTCCTCATCATGAGAATTACACACATAGCAAAAAAAGATGAAAGAAAAATGAAATCAGACGTACATTCTGTGTACTAACCAGGATCCTTTAGATTAATACCTAATAAGTACTTTTAAACACAATGAAGGTGATTTAATTCAGAGTAATGGTTTGAAGGTTAAAAAATGAAGCTCTTAAGCTTTCAGTACTTGTGCGATTTTGTTTGGTTTGTATTATTCTGAAATCTCTGTGTGAAGAAATACCAGCTTCCTTCGGCTGGAATAACAATGTAGGCTTTTTCGCTGTTCAGTAACTCAAAAACAGCCTACGTGCTGAGCCTAATCGCTCATGGCACTCCTCCCTGCTCCTCGAGCCTCTCCACCACTTGCTTCTTCTGCCCCATTTCTTTGCTCCTCACTTCACTTTAAGGCTTTGCTCATCATTGTCTCTGTTTTACTTCCTCTTGGAGTTAACCACAGGTTTTCTTTATATTGCCATGTGTAACTGAATCCACAATCTTTCAAGAGTCAGACTATCTTGATTTCGAACTCTGTATATTCTATTTTCTTTATTGGCTTGTATTATAAACTAATAATTATGTTCCGTTAGGTCATATCATAATACATGATCTCATCTTACCAGTTGATTAATACAGAGTGGTATACAGTATAAACAGGATATTAGGGGTTTTCAACCTTTTTGAAATATGCCTCAAGCGAACCCCCCTTTTCTGGATAAATGGACAAAAATGAATAGAGACACATCCAGTTCATAGAAACACTGCAAAGCAGGAGGCCAACATAGTTTAAGATGTTATAAAAACTCCCCATGGTTTTATCGATGTTGTGTAAAACCAATGCAATACACGAGCAGTGGGATATTCTGAATATACTGTATATAATGTATGTCTAAATTAATGTTTTATATTTTCAGTAACATTAATACAAAATGACATGCACTGTGTCCCTAAATGATGTTTGCGGTTTACCAGCCATGCCCAGCATAGCAAAACTAAGCTGTTAATAGTCTTACCAAGAAATAATTACTCAATTAGTAAATTAGCAAGAACTTATTAAATTCACTCCCAAGACCTTCAGCACCACAATTTTCTTATTAACAGTTGCTACAGTGAACATTTTAGAAATTGACTGATTTATTTAATCAATATAAAAATTGGAATATAACCATTGGCTCATTAGATTAGGCCCCTCCCCCATTGTTTATTTTAACTCTAATTATTGTGTCGATTTACTTAGTAATTTACAGACTGCTGTCCATTTCTTTGTCTATAAATATTAGTAGCCTTCCTTCATATGTAGATTACAACTTCCGGAAGCACTACTACTTAGGTGTAAGTACTACTTAGGTGGTGGATTATTTTTGCAGTGACACTGATGTGTCTTTGTGTTCCTTTCCAGCATATTTTTCCCAGTATTCTGGATGAAAAAAAAGCCTTCAGCCTGTCAGTTCTGAAGCTACATGAATGTTGTCTTTATCTTTTAGGGTCTGAAGGCAGCTGATACGGATCCAACCGCTCCTCCGTACGACTCCCTACTGGTGTTTGACTATGAGGGCAGCGGTTCAACGGCCGGCTCACTCAGCTCGCTGCATTCGTCCAGCTCCGGAGGTGAGCAGGACTACGACTACCTCAATGAGTGGGGACCACGATTCCGCAAACTTGCCGACATGTACGGGGGAAACGATGACTAAACGACCCTCTAGCACCCAAAAAGGAGGTAAAGAAAAATAATTTTAAAAAATAAATATAAAAAGACGTGGACCTGTTTTGATCATGGGACCCAGGACAATGTGTATAATCAGAAGAATGAAGAAAATGATTTTCCCCAAGAAGGAACGAAGAGAGGGGAAGGTGAATCACCATGGCAACAAAATTGGCTCCTTCCACATTTTTTTGCCGGAGCCGAAGCGAGTCGACTAAAGTAATCTGGACTTTAGCGGTGGATAAGGCCAGTTTGTTGCCTCATTGCTCAGTGCAAAAAAATGAACATTGCAAGGAAGACGCAAAAGAACATTGTGAAACAAACTCGGTTACACTTGAATCTCACAGTACAGAAGCACTGGGATATTACGTGCCTTTTTGTACATTGTTTTTTTGGTTAATTGGTTTCAACTTCATTGGCTTTAATGAGTTTAAGTTTTGAAGTAGTTTTATTGTGAACCTGTTTCTTAAATATGGTTATGCTTTGACACATTTTCTCAAATCATCCAACACATCGCATTGTTCATCTGTCACGTATCGCAGTATCGGAAATAAGAGAACAGCATTGTACAGGACTCCACAGCTTTGATTACAGTTTTTCATGTCCTCGTTTTTATATATTCATACATTTTCACAGTTTAACTTATGCAGCCCGTGTTAAGGGAAAGAACCTGTTTGGTAGCAGAATGTTTTGTTAGTTTCATTTCATTTGTTCTTTTTTATGATGTTTAACACAAATAAAACTGTTACTTTTACATTTAAGCATTATTTGCCTTAGGACACCCATGGTATTCCTTATTTTTTGTACTCTATTGTAAATTAAATGTCATGTACATAGTTTTTTTTTTTTTTTTTTTTTGGCTTTTTCCTTTTTTGATGTAGTCAATGATAAAGTGCAAGGAATATGAAACTTCTATATGTATAATTTGGAGTACAAATCAAAGGCTTTTGCATGTTTTTATCTTTTCCAAAATAAAAAGGTATTTCCAAAATTGATCTACCTACAGTAACAATGTGATTAGAAATACAAGGCAGCAGCGAGGCAGTGGACTTTCTTACATGCCCCCTGTTCTCATTTGATGTGATGAAACATTTAAATCAGTAAGATGTTAGTTGTCCTTGCTGTCTCAATGTCTTCTCCTGTCATCATCACGGACGCTTTGGTGAGCTTGGTCCATGTATTTCATGTTGGTACAGCTGGCTGAATGGATGAGTGTATCTAGCCGTACTAAAGTAATGAGTATATGCTGCAAACAAGGAGTACAGATGCTGTTGGTAAAGATGGATAAATGAAAGCCTATGAGAAATTTTTTTTGTTATAATATGCAGATAGCCTATGTGGCTCGAGGGCCGGAAGCTGGCAGATGGGTCCCACTCCTATTGTTCCATGGGTCTCTCTCCCATCTGAAAATCAGTGACATTACAAGCAGGTGTTACCATTTAACTGATCTGCGTCCTACGTCCTCATAATCTAATAACCTAACCTAAATCTAATCTAAATAACTAATTGTAATCTGCGGACTCCGCCCATCACACTCTTTGCTCCACAGCCGCCTTTAAAAAAATGCCAATTAATTTATTATTTTAAACAAACAAAAACTATATTGTATTAAACAGTTTTATAAATTGTGACAGCATTACATTTTAAGCTTTGCTCGAATAGGATGAGAGAGCAGTTTGAGATATAGAGTACCTCCTGGGACGGCATGATGGTGTAGTGGTTAGCACATTTGCCTCTCAGTGCTGAGAATCCAGGTTCAAATCGAACCTGGGTTGTGTTTCCATGTTCTCCCTGTGTCTGCAGGGTTTTCTCTGGGTTCCTTCTCCAGTGCCAAAACATGGGTGCTTCAAATTTAAATTGTCCCTATATAGTGTACTATGTTTAAAGTTAGACCAAAACCCAACCCATTATGGACAAAAAAGAAAGCTTCTGTTCACTTGGGTAGTTGGAGACCTAATATATTCTGTACTGCTCTTCAAATACACTCCCTTCAGAAATCTTGACCTCTCTTATGAAGTAAAGGACAGTTTGATACATTTCCAGACAGCTTCATTATGGATAGTTCCAAAGGTCATAAAAAAACTATATATGTGAGCATTTTTGTGTCTGTAGCTGTTTTTCAGAGGAGATTTTTTGGTGTTCAATCAAATTAAGACTCCATATTAATTTTATTTTTCTTTGTAATTCAATTAAATTTAATTAGATTGTTTGTGCCTCAATTAAAGCACAGATCTAACATCCAATTTCATATAAATCATCATTCTTGCTTAATTCATTATGTTTCAAAGCATTTAGTGAAATTTATAATTCCTAATGTGGGAGTTGATCATAAGTTGTCATTTTTATGAGCTTTCCCTTCCCCATCTTAACCAAGAGTTCCAATCATCATCACCCTGACTAGTATATAGGCAAATGTATTTTGTTTATTAGTATGAGATGATATTAATTTAACATGGGTTCTAATATATTATTTTAATTACAGGATCAAGTCATTAGATTTTGTTTTGGCAATTTAAACAAGATTTACTTTATAATGTTATATATATACTCATAAAAAACAAGATGCATTTGCTTATACTTATTTTTTATGTAATATTATGGAGTTTTTTTGTTGTCTCCATAAACAGATACAGTGCGTTTGCATGAGGCAAAGTGAAAACATCTGAAATATAGACATCCTAATTACCATTTCAAATCCTTTATGTATGTTAAGCCAATTTATTCAATGAATGTTTTCCCTTCATGTTTTGTTTTACATCTATTAATACAAATGTGCTTAAAACGAGAACTAAGATGTACATTAGAGTGTGAAACAATAAAATATAATCAGTCATTAAAAGAAATGTCAATTACAAGCTCGCAGTAATCTGGAGATATATATAATAAACTTGCCTATATTTGAGATGTTTCACTAAATTAATTTTTGTTTTGTGTGTGTGTGTGTGTGTGTGTGTGTGTGTGTGTGTGTGTGTGTGTGTGTGTGTGTGTGTGTGTGTGTGTGTGTGTGTGTTTGCTCGCACGTAAATGAGGTCGTCTGTATGTTTTAAGCTGTAGTCACCAACCTGAAGAGGTTTCTGTAGTTGCCCAGTTTACTCTTAAATGCAGGAAGCTGACTGATGGCTGATGTCACAAATCTAGGAAGCTTGTTACTTGTCGATGTTATGACCCATGACTGTCCATCTGACCAATAAAGATTTAATTTTGGAAATATTTATCATCTTCTTGACTTTAATTCAATCAATAATGAAAATATGCTTCGACTACCTTTTTCTTTGTGTAATGTAAATGTAAGCAAATACAGTGGGATATATTTTGTAGTAGCAAGCATATATGTCCATTAGAGGGTTTGTCACTGAAAGACTAACATTCCAAAAAGTTCTCTTGACTCAGTACTCTGCAGGCTCTGCTTTTTTAGTTCATGCTATTCAGATGCAACTGTCTGTGGCAATCACATCTAATGCTACAGCAATGACCTTGGAATGCCTTCTTTGTGAGTGAGCATCAAAGGAATCAAGACATCAAGGACCGAACCCGATCAATTTGGCTACTATTGAGCATGTAACGTACTTGGTCTCTGTCGAATTGAATATCTGTATATAATGTCTATATGACAGTTGTTGAACACATGTTAACACTATCAGGGTCATCCAAAGAGGAAAGGTCTCCCACTAAGTTTAGCTGCTTCTAAGAATTCATCCTTTTGTTGGTCCGCACAACATAAACCACCTATAGACCCATACTCCCCCCCCCCACACACCCACACCCACACACACCCACACAGACATGCAGTTTTTGTTCATTTAGCTCCTGTCCTTGGTTTGGCACTCATCAATCTTCTAACTGCTAAGGAATCGTGATTTTTGTCAGCATCAAAACTCCTACAAATTCAGTTCCTGCTTATTTGTTTTTTGTGCCTTATATCAAACAACAGTAGCTTGATATGTCATATGGCACATGGCATTTTAGTTTCCAATAATCCACAATAAACCATTAGGGTTTAAATTAATTTGGTCATTTGAAATGATAAATTTCATGTATGTTTTAGTAATTTATTATTAGCACAACCACACCTCCTTCTACTGGAATGTGATCCATTATATCTTTTTCCAGCAGGCTGTTAGTGCAGAGTAGTCCATTATATCTATATGGGTAAAGTAATTTCCTACTAAAGCTCACATCGCTTCACACAACCAATGATATTCGCATTGTCTTATATAATTAATTCTGTTTCATGCACTTGTGCACTTTGGGATTGTTCTGGTTGACAGTCACGTATCCCAGTCTTACTCCCTTTCGTCTTGGTTGGAGAGCATGAGATCTGCACTCTTCACCAGCTGTTTTTTTTTCTATGAAATGCAAACAGTATTTCAGACAGTATTTATGTGCTTCTGCACATGAGGATAGACAGGTAGACAGCTAGACAGGTAGACACTTTGTAATATGTCAGCTTTTAACACCGAAATCTCAAGTAATTTTTTAAAATATTGCTTTAGACAGATGTGATTGTAATGTGGACATATGTATCAGTCTTCAGTTTTTTAATTCACCTATGTCATTTTATAACACAGACGAATTCTCATAGAGGGTTTGCATTCTATAAAAAAGTGCTGTGTTAACCATGCATGCCACTTCCATAATGTGTAAATTGGTGAATGCAAGACTGGTCTAAAGTCAAGTCATCTAACAGTTTCAAAAATGAATCACTGATTATTTTAAAAATTCTGAGCACTTAAACCGGCACTTTTTTATTTTTATAGATAAGGGTCTGTGTGCTTTTTATTGGAATGCTGACCATTTAATGCACTTACACATCATTGTTAAATAAGAGCAATGTGTGGAAAAAAGTGAATCAGTTTGAGATTCAGAAGCTAAAATAAGCCATTATCTGTGAGCATGTGGAAGGAGATGCCATTGATCAATTGATACAGTGAAAGTCAAACTCCCTCATGCTGTTTCTCTTTACTTTTATGTTTTTCTCTCTGCATACATCACCACGCTTTGGCTGCATAGACCAGATTTTGGTGTTCCCACTGTGGTATCTATATGACCTCTTTGCAGTTCATATTTTTAGCCACACTCTCACATATATAGGAAATGCACTACATTTTCTACTACACTTGCAGTGTATATATATATATATATATATATATATATATATATATATATATATATATATAACATATATATATATATATATATATATATATATATATATATATATATATATATATATATATATATATAATGTTAATATTCTGTAAGTGCTCCAGATGTCTGCGTAAACAATAAGACACATTCACAATGTTCATTACAATCCCCTATTGAGCTTCTAATGACTTTAATCCTGTTGTGTGCTTGGCGGGTTCCATATGTTGTGAGTACATGGATTTGGTTTGTATTGCTGCCTCTGTAAGTAGTAGAAATGTCAGTATTTATATCTATAATTTAAACTGCATAATCACTGTCTGCAGCTTTGTCACATGGAAGTCCTGCAGTGCTGTAAAAGACTGTGCTGCATGCACTAGTGATTTCATTTTAAGCAATCAACATGGTTTCACACAGCTTCAGTGAACTATTATTTCATTATTTTTTTTATTTAAGTTGTAATGCTGTAACGTTAAATGACAGTTAACTGAATATTTAAATTTCAACTATTCATTTACTTGAGGATTTTTTTATATTAGCCATAACAAAAAAGTGGGCCACAATGTAGTTTGGTCAAATTTTATACTGTTCTGCTTGCGTAATTAGCAGTTTACCTGATGACCGGTATGATCAAATGTAAAACGATCATCCACTGAAGGCTGAGAATTGACACGAGACAATTAAAAAATAATTATTTACAGATATAAATACTTTTAACAGTAAAAATCTTGGTCTAGTAGCATCAGGCTACTGTAATGGACTCAGTCACATGGGCTTGGTAGTACAATGAAAAATCATTGTCAGCTAACAGTTTGACTTGTCAAGTTTGTCACTTGAAACTGCATCATGCAAAGATGAAACAATGTATGAATTATGTGCAGAAATTCTGGAGAGTTCAGTACGTCTTTAATTATAACAGATTGTGAAAAAGACAGTGGAAAGTGTTTTAATTGCTTACATTTATTCACTGTTAGTTTTATTTTTGTTAGCATGCTTAAGGACACCTACAGGTGACTACAGGCATTCTCTATGTAAACCTTCTTCTTTTATCCAGTAGGGGGACATAGTCAGCTTTTTCACTCTGTCTGAGTTTTTTTTTTTTTAAAGAAGAGTAAGAGGAAAATGGAGGAAAGCAGTTTGTCAATCAGGATTTGGGTGATTCCTATATCTGTATGACACTTTTAGGTGAGTTAGTTACAATTACAGAACTGTTTCATATGCTAAATTGGGGGAGGACCATGCCAATGCAAACAGCTAACAACATTTCTAAGGTTAATTGCAGGTGCAGTACCTCTGATGACTGCACAATTCTTCAATGGAAATATTATTTTAGTTATAATTTGTTTTACATAGAGACTATATTTTTCTCCACAATAAAACTTATTAACCTGGTAAAATGTAAATTGTTTGTTTTCTGTGTGTTTGTTTGTGTGCTTGTTTTGTGTGTATGTTTGTGTGTGTGTTTGTATGTGTGTTTGTGTGTGTGTGTGTGTGTGTGTTGTTTTTATATAAAACTATTGTGCACCTACATATTTAATACCTTAATATATTTTTTTCTTTTTTTAATATCCTCTTAATTTTAATTAAAAGATTGTAAACACTTTCTCCGTGGCCATTAAGACATGACTTAGGAACACAATGGTAACCAAGTGAAGAGGATTCATTAAATTCTGAATATTTATTATTCACTGGTTTTAATCCAGGTCCTGTCAGACAGAAGGCTTTTAAAACTTTTTATGTTTGAACTGATTTTAAATAAAAATGATGTAGTGTTTATTAGACTTGCTAGTTTGACACACACATACATACACATATATATATATATATATATATATATATATATATATATATATATATATATATATATATATTCTAAACCAATGTGGGCATATAATTTTGTGCAAGCAATGTGTATAAAGACCCTCTGGTGTTCTGGTATAACTTGTTGTGCAACTGGACTAGCCCTGCACAAGGCTCTGATTTAAGGAGACCCATCAAACACCTCTGATACAAATTAAAATGAGGATTGTGTGCCAGGCGCATCCTTCAACATTGATGTCAGACCTCACAAATGTTGTCTAGATTAATGGGCTCCATTTTGTACAGAAAAGAAAGCTTTCCTATGAGAATGGCTGCTATTATAATTGCCAAAGTGAGACCAACTGGATGTTCCCTTTTGGTTTCCAAACTGCATTTCTGCTTATGACTTGGATATGCTGTAAGTGTGGACTTGCATTAGTATCAGTAATGGAATAACAGCCATGTGCATGTTTTGTGCATCACTTTTGGCTGCTGCATTTAAATGTTCAAAGCATTACATTGTCGAGCTCTCTCAGCATACTTTCTCTTTTCCAACTAATCTCTCTCCCTCCTTCAGATGGGAGTAATATGATGTGAAGACATAAATTCTCAGTTTAGTGCACTTCTTATCTATCTGGCCACACTGGGAGCTTGCAAGCTATTTCAGCCTCAAACCGCATTCTGCTATTGAGACTCTTTCCTTTTAAAAAAGCAGTGAAGTAAAAGATGTACATGAATGGCATGGTGTCTGCAATACACAAAGATTTTAAAGACTTTATTCTGTCTGAGCCTTCAAATCTCTCTAGTAATTAATATGAGCTTATGGAATTTTTTCTTTATCCTTTTTCAGTGCCGCTTGCTCTGACTCTATCCATCACCTCCTCCCTTGATAGTTCCTTTGCCTCATGATTGTGTGCTTTTAAAGCTAGGAGTTGAGTGCAGACTCTGAATTCATTGTCTTTTTCGTTTCTCTTGGAGTCCCAGTGGACAAACGGAGACAACGCCTTGTTCATTCTTTTTCTCAGATTTTTATCACTGCAGTGGAAGTCGTGGTAAAATGCCAAAAAATATATGTTTCTGTTTTGCCCATGCTGTTATTTTGGGTCTTTGTATCATTGCTATACTGTTCTCAGTATGTGATTGTTTTTTTTTTTTACTATCAAAAATCACAATTAAATGAGCTATAAATTTACTCAGTTGTGTGGAACTCATCATTCCATCATAATCCCTCTTTTATAGTCCCTTAAACATGTCAGATTTAATAAAGCCTAAGGTAATTATACTGCCAAAAGTGACTAAATAGCTGCAGGGACACTATGCATCTCCACACACACATAATGCACACATTGCAGAGCATTTAATGAATTTAAGTTAGAACAATTTGTTTTTAAGAAAATCCAGTATTTAATTGCATGTGGTATTTAAAGTTTGTCTATTTTCGGACTAACATTAGTGACCTTTTTAAGAAGTTACAAAAAATGTATGTTTGGTTATTTATTTACTTTCTGCATAGTTTATTATATAATATATTAATAAATGAACCCTTGATTTGTTTAAATCAATATACATTATATTCACAACTTCACCGATTAAATTACTTCTTTCTTTTTTTTGAAACATTCAAATCATGTATTATAAAAACCTTATGTTGTTCACTCTCTCAAAAAGCATTGTTTGTCTAGCCTCAATACAACCAAAATAATGCTAATAATCTAAAATCATTCTTACAGAAGATTGGAGTTTAGTGAGCGTAAGACACAACACCCAGCAAAGTGGCAGAGATAGATTAAATGTTGAGTAGAACACAAGATGAATTGTCAGTGATACAAGATTGGAAGCAATCCCCAATAGATATGTGAAGTATTAAACCTTTAATTAAAAACATTGCTCCACGAATGTCTGGGAAAATGTTATGTGTGACAGAATCAGGCTAATAACTGTCTAGAACTGAAGAACAGTGACTTTTAAATCTTGATCCAGAAAACAAACATGTCTGTAAAGGACCCAGCAAGGACATCTGGAAATTTCTTTATTAAGATTACAAAGAATGGTTGCAGTGTGGGGCGGCATGGTGGCTTAGTGCTTAACATGTCTGCAATTCAGAGTACAAAAATATGGATTGAAGGTAAATTGAATACTCTAAATTGCTTTTAATATTTAGTGTGTGTTTGTGTGTGCCCAGCGATAGACTGACGCCCTGTCGTCTGACTTTATCTGCCCAGCACCCGAAATGGGCATTCTCCCCTGGATTGGCATGAGGAACTCCCATGTAAAGGAATGACCCCATTAAAGGATTAAGCAGAGGTTAATGGATTTATGAATGGTTGTAATGTCATAGTTCAAACTTTTTTCTGTTTAGTAAGGTTTAAATTGGTTTACATATGTGAACAAATAAAATATCTCATAAAATGTACTCTGTCATGTCTTTCACTTCAGGAGTGCGAGTGAGGTGGAAAACATGGTGTTGGATAGAGTGGAGATCAGACAGGCCTCTACAAGCTTATCTTTTGGGTAAGTTTAGACCTAAAAGGAATGTAGTGTTCAGTAGTGACAGACACAATAGTGTCAGACCTAGGACCACTCTGAAAGTGGACATGAGGTCATTACCTAAATGGAAATATATTGGGAATTAGCTAATCACATAATATAAAAACACTGAAATTAATAAAATCAGCTGGCAAAATGTGATGTGATTATGAGGAAAATCTTAAGCAGCTAATAACAGAGCAAATCGGGGTCAGGTGACAAGCAAAGTTTGAAATAGATTTTGTTCACTATCATTTTACTGGTGTGTCACAACAGGACGTGCATTTAGTCATACAAAAGTTAAACTTTCTAAATTACTATTAGAAAAAGACTTTCCTCTTTACATATTTGGCAAAAGGTGGAGCACACTTTATTAATGAGCTGCCACTATAACAATGGCTAATCAGTTTGTGATTAAAAGAAAACAGGCAGTTAATCAAGCACTCAAGTACAAAATACTCAATTGTAACAGCCGTAAACAACACCCTGAAAACATTTGTACATCACTCAAGGTCAAGACTTTTTAACTTTATGGGAATTTGTTAAGTGTAATTCTTGTATGTTCAACTCTACACATAAAGGCTGTGTATATTGTCTTAATCATTTTTGCTTAAATTAAAAAAAAGGTTTAGTGTTTGTTTTGATATACAGAGTTCATCTGATGTTTGTTTATCTTATTTATATAGAGAGTATGAAGCACTGAAATCCTGATCTGATGGCAGTATCACAAATATTGCACATGTATGTCATATGATGTATTGCTGTCTGTTTATATGTTTTATGCTGGTTAAAAAACTTTTATTAACAACTTCTAACTGATTAGTAGGCGATAAAGCACCTTCAGCATTTTATGCTGATGCAATATTTGTTTGTGTGTGGTTCAGTTTCACCCAACTGACCCAGCAGTCATCTGGTCTTAGTCCTGAATTCATCTCCACTCTGCAAACACGTAATCATACCACCCACCCCCACAAAAAAAAGTTGCAATTTAGATTCTAGAACTTAGGGCACTTTATCTCCATATTACATCTAAAAGATTTTAAAATAATCACTATATTTTTTTTACAGAATGGCATATTTTACAAATATTTAATTATAATTAGTGGATTTACTGTTATTATTACCACAAACTTCAGCACCTATATTTAATTTTGTCCTCTGTTGTTTGTCGATTATAAATTCAGTGTTGTGTATGGAGTTTTGCACAAAAATGTGGAAGTCACCTTGGTGGGGGGGTATGGTCATGAGAAAACCAACCTTTCCCAGACTGTTCACACACAGTTGGTAACCTTCCCAAACTATCAATAATGACTAAGTACAATCAATACTTCTCTATTACTATTTTAGAAGGTATTGATTTTGGAAACCTCAGAATTATAAAGTATGAGTCATTTAGAGAATGTGTTTTCATTGTTGGATGTAGTTGCAGTTTTAAAGCCATGTGAAGCCATTTCATGTGGGTATTTTTGACCATACATTCTTCATCTTACAGTGGCTCACTGTTTTGCAGTACTGCTCCTTCAGTACTGCTCCTTCTTATAACACACATAGATATGAAAGAACAGACATTCAATAAACTGACTTGGTAGAAAGATATTGTTTGAATTTAGATCAAAAGTCACTGAAATCTCCAGCATGACATTTTAACTGCTATTGTTTGTGAAATCATGGCTGTATATCACAGCACCTATTACTAGACCTAAATGTCTGTGACCAATTAGGATTGTATGATAATTTAAGAAAATGATGTGGAAACCACTGCTGAGTTAATTTGTTCGTTTGCATGAGTTAAATAAAAAATTTTTAGGTATTCATTTCCAGCTTTAGGACATTGTGTCTATAGGTGTCTCTTCCTTCTTTAGATCCCACAGGTCACTTTACTTACTTCTCTAATCAGCATGGTTAAAGATAAAAGTCGCTCCAGTGGGACAGTGTAGCTTATTAATAAAAGTGTTTTCTAAAGTTCACCCACTGGCCCACAGCACAAAGCTGTTATTCTAATGAGATGGAGTTGACCTTTGTGATGGAGCCTCCCGTTCTGAAACATGCAAGCTCCTCCATTTTCCATGCAGGCCTCGGGAAAACATAGCCAGGAATAGCTTTCATCTCCTCTCTGGAGCGTGTGGCTAACATTTCTAGCAGTTGAGCCTCTCAGCAAAGCTTTGCACTGGAGCACTGTTTAAATTTTAAATGGCAGAAATCATCAAAACACTGTTGTACTTCCTCTGAAAAGCACCGAACGTTGCTGAAGCTTGGAGGCCAAATATGAGAGAACTGGAAGGAAGAAAACAAGATTATGCATACAAATAATCAGACAAGTCGCTAGTTATTATTGCCAACCAACTTAATTTGATAATCTAAGCTAATTTTTAACTATTCTTCAGTTTGTATGTAGGCAAACTGAATATTGTATATAACCAATAGAAAATGTGCACAAAAAGTAAAGAGTGTGTTGATCCAGGGACAAGAGGTTAGGAGCCAGAATCTGTCATGCAATAATATCTAAACAACCAAAAATCAAAACCATCACAGTCCGAAATTTTGTAGAATGCTATAGTCATAGCTGCAAAGATGAGACCAATAATAGGAAGACAGCAAAACTCCTGTAGATATAGCGTGAATGTGGGCTAATACTTTTGTCCATATACTGCATCTTATAATTATGACATTAATGTGAACCACGTCATCTGTGTGTAGTGATTCTTACTGTAATCTGTTGATCACCACCATAGGAAGTGACCTTTTTAAAATAGTACAAATAAAGAAGTCTGTTTGGTTCTGTTTACTTTCTGCATAACTTTTAATGCATTAAAATATACATTAATATATAAAACCCTCAAGGGGCTGCACAGTGGTTAGCACATCTGCCTCACAGCATGTCACAACATGAAGGTCTTCAATTTCTTGTTGAAGTGAACAAAGGTCTTTTCTATTTGGAGTCTGCATGTTCTCCCCATGCCTGCATGTTTTTGTTTTTTTCCCCAGAGCCTTGAGTTTTTTTTCCACAAAGACATGCTGATGGGTAAACTGAAGATGCTCAATTTGTTTTCGACACAATCTGACTATTTTAAAAGTGTTTCTCCCAGCTATAAAATATCTACTGGTATTGTCATTATGCTATTAATAGTACCAATAATAAACCTCAAAACTGACCACATACATAAAACCAATTCTAGCACCAACAAGGAAGGATTTTCTACGCTTCAATAAACTTCACAACTAAAAACAAAAAGTTCAGAACTGATGTAAATGAGTGAGCCATGTACAGCTTACCATATAATTAATCTACACACAACAAACCTGTTGAGATGCCAATTAAACTGTGTGGCCAATATGCAGGCAAAGCTTCATCAGCATCACCCGATGAATTAGCATTAGCGCTTACTTAGCCAGCAGAGGGGAATAAAGCTGCAGGAAGCTAACATAAGCAAAGAATAAGTGCAGATAAGCAGACCTTTAGCTATGCCATGCTAATTCCTAATTATGTGCACATATGCATTCAAAGAAGGATAAAGCAGAAAAAACTAACTAACTGCTCTCATAAGAAAAAAATCATAATGAGTGTTACAACAATGCTTCTATGAGTGACATAATGTCAAAGAAAGTAAACTTGGTTATAATTTGGTATTTATAATGAGCACACAGTGAATTGTAAATGGTCAGCTATGCAGTAAGTAATCTGAAGCCCACATCTGTCACTGAAATAAACGTCATTCAGAGCTGAGTCATTCAGAGTCTGATGAAAATGGTACTTTTCTTAAATCTGGCCACAGAGTTCATTTTTGCTATTCCATAAATACCAAACACAACATAATATATATATATTTTTGTAAAAGGTTCATATAGATGGCTGAATATTAGTGTCATGAATGGGGGATTGAGTATAATAAATATGTAAGTATAATAACTGTGGCGGCACGGTGGCTTAGTGTTTAGCACGTTTGCCTCTCAGCACTAGGGATTCCCGGTTCGAATCCTCATCTGGGTGGAGTTTCCATGTTCTCCCCGTGTCTGTGTGGGTTTCCTCTGGGTTCTCCGGTTTCCTCTCACAGTTCAAACACATGGATCAAGTCAATTGAGTTCTCCAAATTGCCCCATATAGAGTGTGTGTGTGTGAGTGAGTTTGTGCCCAGTGATAGATTGGCGCCCTGTCCTGGGTGTATCTGCCCAGTGCCCGAAGCGTTCTCCCCTGGATGGGCATGGGGAACCCCACCGTGACCCTAATAGAGGATAAAGCGAAAGATAATGAATGAATGAATGAATGAATGAATAATAACTATGTTTATTCCAACCAGCGTTTTGGCTCCAAACATGAACACAAACCCAATGACCATAATAAGTGATGCTGTGTATGAAGACCTGAGGCGTAGTTTATCTTATATTTATGTAGGTAACAGATTTTGTCCTTACAGTCCTCATGTCCCGTGGTCCTGTAATACTGTACACCCATGTAAAAAACTACACTTCTGAAATAAACACAGACTGGCTTAAAAATAGCCATTACACAAATCCGAGGACTTTGCAAAGATAATGAGTCTCATAAGGATCATTTAGCTGTGTTGACCTCATGAAAGATGTTTACCTTCATTAAAATGTCTACATGTTTCTTCGATTGTTGATTAATAGGAATGTCATCCGCTCTCTTACACATTCCCTGTTTTGTACTCTTGTTAAACATGATAAACGTGCACACATTTTTAATGGCATACTCTGTTCCACTCTAGTGACTTGGTATATCTGCAATGTACTAACAAAGTGCATTCTGTCAAGCATCACTCACTCAAGCAGATATAACAAGACCTGTAACTAAAATTGGATAAATGAGGAGCATGGAAGGCTATGGTAGGGTTAAATGCCTGCAGCATAAAATACCCCCAAGCTTATTTACCCACCGAACAACCAAATGCCAGGTCTTTGGATACTCACTGGGAAATATAGCTGCAAGCAGCAATTAAGAAGACCAGGCAATGTGCACATTTGAGTTTGCCTATAAAAGCTGTAACTGCATAATTAACAGAACATAAATTACAAATTATACAAATCATAATTAATATTGATTTTAATGAGCAAATTTTAAGACTATTTTAAGGTCTTTAAAATTAGAATTAAAAGCTACATGTTTGATCTGCTGCATGAGAAGGTTAATATTATGGAACTGTAGTTTGGTTTGATTCAGGCTGCAAAGTTTCAGACTAGTCAATTTAACAAGAACATATACAAGGTTGCCTACCTTTCTGGATATGTGTGCTCACTTCACCACTGCGTATATAAGTGTGTGTTTCATTGCATGGACGGTCGAGGACAAATTCCTGTGTAGTCAAACAGTATACAAATGTATCACTTTTTTGATTCCTTTCTCTTTTTTAAATAAATATGTCCTTTGTAATTCTTAAGGCTGAAGGTTCTGTCTTTTCCAACTGGTATTATAACTAATATTTCACAATAATTAATTAGCCATCGCTGCTTTAAAGTGACAAATACATTAGTATATGGCAGCAAAAAGCCGTTCTCTTTGTTTCAGACATGGAGTGGCTACTCTAAATAATTTGAAACACATCTAAAAAAAGATTTCCTCAATTAGTAATTATGTAAAATTTCCCTGGACATGCAAACTGTAATGTACAGACACTTGCTTGCTTATTTTCTTGTTTGTCATAAAATGTGTTGGTGGTTTGATCTCTACTTCCAAGAGTGTTCCTGCAAGTCAGTATGTTTACACAAGTTTGAAGTGCTAATGCATGGACAAACAGCACTCGCATGAAATAGATTGATTCTGAAGTAAGAAAAAAGTCCCACACAACTAGCCTTGTTACACTGAGAGCTGCTTTTTATCTTCCGTTCAGTTCTCGGCAGGAATCTTTGGGTCATTAGCTGACAATGTTTTCTGCTGAAGGAAATTTGGTATTTGGTGTTCATGGAAAAAGCAATGTTACTTAGAACCAGGAAATAAGTCATTTAGAGTCTGAAACTTTTTCATTTTTATATAGTATGGGACTAATCTTGTTTTTATACTCGAACCAGTGTGATTTTTGTTCTGAACAAATGACAGTCAAGCTTATTCTTTATTATGAGTGTAATTTGTTTTTAGAATATTATAAATGGTATTTTACTTGCATTTCTGTAGTAATGTAATAAATTGAAATAAGATTGAAATCAAATAAGTTTAAAATCAGGATGACAACTTCCTCTTAATATGTAATTTAACAAATCATTTAGTTTTTAATTATAGCACAGTGTACTTATTAGAGGCAAGAAGCATGTTTTTGCATGTATTAAAATCAGCATTATGTAGATTCACTTATTAAATGGTGCCACCAACCTACCAGCTTAAAGGCGTTGTCAGTAACATGACACCTGTAACTCTGCACATGAGCTCACAATTTACCTCGAGAGGTGAATTATCAAGAATAACCAGGTCTCACCATAATTCATAATTCATTCAGTTCATTGCCACTGAGCATATCTCACTCAAATTGATACAGGATAATGCTAAACATTTAATGAATACTATTAAATAGTGATTAAATAATGAATACTATTTAAAATAGCATGCATTTTTTTTTCTATTAAAAGGTGGTATTACATATAGCGTGGCTGCATTACTGTAGAGGTTATTGAACCACGGTTTAAAGATTTCCACAGCATTACATGTATTCATAATATAGATTGTAATCCAATCTGTGCTGTATACAAAAACGGGTTCGAAACTAAAATATGAACTAAATACTGTAGATGATCTATTATTTAAAGATGTAATATACCCTCCGGTTTGACTCCTAGAGAAAAGGGATCCATACTTTATACGTAAATTGACCCATGTCAGATCTTTTAAAAAAGATTTGCAAAAAAAATTGGCTTCAAATGCTGAATGTCAAACTCTTCCCTCCAGTCACCTGACCTTAACCACAGTGAACATTTAATAGGGCATTTGCTGGTCCAAAAACCCATGTATTTAGTATTATAACCAGAGACTCTGTGGGGCATACTAAATTACTGCTGGGAGAACATGAATCCTCATGTTAAGTTTATGCCTGCTCATGTGCATCCGTTTGTTAAATCAAGGGAAGCTCTGGAAAAGATGTAATTATTCTTTACCACTTATTTTATTTTTCACAAACTGCAAAACCATAACAGTTTTTATCAATTGTTTAAAATTAGAAAGTTAAAATATTTTTTGTGCATACAGTACCAATCAAAAGGCTTTTTCCATTGTTTATTTCTTCCACTTATCATATAGATGGACTTTTTAGTTTTACAATTACAGACTGTAGTTCATCTGTGTTCTTTGTTTTTTTTTAGTCCCCTGTTGGTTCTCTCTTCTCTATTGGTCAGGCGCATTACAAATCCGGTATAATTTGGGTGGTGGATTGTTTATTGTCAGTTCTGCAGTGACTCTGATGTGGTGAGGGGCTGTGCAGCTGTGCTGCTGTAGTTTGAAGTAGCTCTGAAATGCATATTTCAATCCTGTCTATGTAAAGCGCAGTGATATTTTAAACCCATCATTTTAGCAAATTAATATTTATCCTTTGGGATATCTCCCACTGATATTATTTCTAAACGCCACAGATTGAAATGTCTGCGGCAAGAGCTTGACAGCATTTGTCCTGCGGATTTTAAATCTCTGTTTTTCCAAAGCATCGCCGTTAAAGAAAGTGCTGCACTGTGAATCCTAGGTGGTATTGAACAGATACAACATGGTTTATCTATGAAATATTTGCCAAGGACTAACTAACTATGAAATATTTGCCAAGGACTGTTGCATTACTGCACATTTCCCCTATGCATTTTCATTATAGTAAGTCGTGGAGAAATAAGGATATTGAAGTCTGAGTCTTTGCTCTGTGCCCGTGCGTTACTTTAACCTTTCAGGTTCCCATGCTAGCAATTTGCGGAATGTGTTTGGAGCAAGGTGTGCATTCTGGATGCTGCACAGTATGTGCTTTGGGTTTGAAATAAAGTGAAAGGTGGACCAGCGGCTGAGAAGCTCAGAAAAGAGTGCATGAATAAAAGATACTACAGCTATGTACATGCAGCATTTTTTCTTACATCTACCAGAATGTGAGGAGAAATCAAGACAGAGGAAGGGACACCGGAGAGCATGAGTAAGGGGGGAGAGAAGTTGTACTCTTCTACCCTGTCAGCATGGACACTAGTTTAAAGTGCATTGGGGATAATAGAGTAAGAATAGCCCTCACTGTCCTGTCAACTTTCTGCATGCCCAATTCCCTCTGTTGCACTACCACAACACTTCCCTTACCCCACATCTCTCTCTCTCTTTGTCTCTCTCTTGCTCTTTGTTTTGCTCTTCCTCCCCATCTCTGTCCTTCTCTCCTTTTCACTCTTTTATTCTGACTACACTTAAATATGCCACAATGTTTTTACATAAAGAAACATTACATGCATCATGAATAATTGTATTTCAGTTTTTGTTTTTAAACCACAAATTTTCTGGCTGTTGAATACTAATTAAAAAATGCAGTGTATTGTAGGACTCACGTTGACACAAAATGTATTATGCAGTTTGCAACATTTTTTTTTTTTATTATTTTTTTTTTTATAGATGCTATACTAAGAATAAAAGTACAAACGGGACTGCTACTTTTTAAGGATCTCAGCCTATTCTCCAATTTTGACCCCAAGATGCAGTGCAACCATTACAATTATTAAAGGATCCGCAATATTTTAATCAAACAGATATTTATCTGAATGATATCTAGCATGTTATGGTGAATCTTTTATACTGTGATGACTCTCCATGTGTATAAGGGAAAGAAGTACCATACATTACCATGTGTGCTCTAAAAACTAGTCAAAATGCTTTTTTTGTTGCCTCTTTGGCAGATATCAATATCAGATACAGTAAATGCTTTCCACACATTAGGTCTTGGGAATTAGGTTGTTGCCTTTATTATTTACTCTACGATAAAATATTACAGAATATATCGCTGTGCGTTGATGGGTTTCATCAGGCGTTGTTAGGTTAAGATGTGTTGTTCATAGCTGTGTGATGTTACAGCAGAAAATCAATTAAATATCAAAATTTATTTACAAAATGTAGAAAGACCTTGATTTCTTTTCAGCCATCATTAGTTCGGCTCTCACTGCAGTGCTGAGATGATATCGATGAGATGTTCTTGTTTTATTTTTATTTTATACTTTACAGAGGTGTTAAAGATAATACTAAAACTGCAAGATTAGGCACAACATTTTAAACTTCTTCGTAATTGCCTTTAGCACTCAACTGTTTCCACCTACTTGCTCTTGTTCTTTGCAATGATCGCTCTGTATTTTTGTCTTTTTCCTTTGGCTGCTGTCCGTTCATTCGCTTTTTTTCCTCCCACATTGCTCAGTTCTCATTCTGTGGTCATAAGATGAATTTCATGTCTCTCTTGTCATATTGTGACTGTGCTATGACTAAAGTGAGCATTAATAAGGGTTGTAACAAGGACCAGCAGTGGGAAGTCAATTCCACGTCCTACACATGATACATGCACGGCCACCGAGACAAGGGTCCGATGGGATGATATTAGAAAAAGCCAGAGCTATGGCATGGAGCTTGCTTCTTAATAATACACAATTGCAGACTATGAAATTGGCTGTGGTTTGTTCTACTAACTCCATAGCAACTACAGAATGTGGGAGCGAACGGCAAACTGAGAGCTGAACTGCACTGGAGTTCATGCGTCAGTTCCAATTAATGGAATGATACATGCCAATTAAATAGTGAATGTGAAAAACAGCACTCTGTATTGCAGTTTGGTTGGTTTGTCTCATTAAGAGTCACATACATTGCAAGAATGCTTTTCTTCTGTGCATAAAGATTTGCAGAATTATATGGTATTATCTAAGATGAAGAAAATACACACATGATTAAAAACCTGTCTTTTGCTATAAAAGCCCCTTTTATTTGCCCAACAGTGCATGATTGTGTGTGTAGCTAAGTGTGCACTTCCTGGGAGTAATTGGCTGAGACGGCCACTGCTTGGCCTAGAAATTAATTGAATTCATAATGTTGACTTGTTATCTGTTTTTAGCGCACATGCTAAAAGCCTGGTTCATTTAAGAGAATATTCATGCACAAGCACATCCTCGGCAGGAGAGGGAGAAAAAGAACCGAACTGTGGTTCTCTCTCTCTATCTTTTGCTTTCACCTTTTGTCATTCGTCTCACTAGTTCTGGAGGAAGAACTTTGTAGAAGGAGGAGACATAAAAAGGCTTTCATGTTTCCAATAGGTTTAATTAAGTATAGAAGGACAAAGACATCAAACGTCCACCGACAAGCAAATGCGTGGAATTCAATCTGCTTTCTCTGAACTGATTGAATGAGAGGGATTAATGCTATTAATTTTAATCTTTAATGCACATTAAACGCTTCCACTCAGTCCGGGTTTTCGGAGTGCAGATGCAGGATGGCATTGTTCTCAGGGAAAGTGAAAGATGAAGAGATAAGACAAATAGATCCCCAGTGCTGAGAGGCGAACATGCAAACCGCTAAACGACCGTGCCGTGCATCATAGTAATTTGTGTTAAAAAATTTTTAAACATCTATGTCTGTATTAAATGCATTTTAAACAATATTATTCTTGACATTTAAGATGCTAATAGAGTAGTAACTCAAAGTAATTCGAGGCAAAAGGTGAAAGAAAGCTTAAAATAAAAACTAATTTATCCAGTTTCTCAGACACAAAGACAAAAGTCTCAGTGTGACATGCACAGCATGCGGACTGTCAGTTTAGCTGCAAGACCTAAACATTCATGGCAATCTAAAAAAAAAAAAAAAAAAGGCTTTCTTACATGCTCATATTATTTCTTGTTAATTTTCTGACTAATGATTTGTGGTTAAGATTTTTCAAAGATACGAATTTTAAGCTTGGTCCCTTTTTGAATCTACATGTGTATATGGTAGTATAAAGTAATAAATATAGTACTGAAATTTTGTCATACTATTATGTAGGCTTCCAGCAGATTCCATAGACTAGAAAATGACTTCATGTGGTAAATTGACATGAATATTTTAGTTTCCTCTAAAACAGAGCTTTTGTTTTGTCAGGGACATGCTCTAAATGTGGTTTGAGATATCGCCTGAGGCAAGCACTTTTTTACCACAGATCGTAGATTACTGAATTATCCAGTTAAAATATTCATGCATTAAGTAACAATGTAACCAGGGCTTAAATGTGGCTGACAAAAATGCCATGTCAATCAATAACAGGGACTTCATTATTTTTGTAGCTCAACTTAGACTACCAAGTTTTGATCAGACAGGAGTGTGTATAGAGCAATATATGATCTATTAAAATATGTTGCACAGTGGTGGAGATTCTATTTTGATATTGTGTGTGAACAACAAAAAAATCTTGTTGTTCAAAATCTGAAAACCGTTTAACTACATCAGTCACACTGATGAGAATATTTGAACAATGGTCAGCATACTTCTCTCATCTCTTTGTCTTGACTGCTTAATCCTATACTACAATTGTGGGGGTTCCCATGCTCATATAGGGGAAAATTTTTTGGGTACTGTGCATATACACCCAGGACAGGGCACCAATCCATTGCTAGACACAGACACACCTTTCAGGGGCAATTTAGATAGGGACATGATTTACAGGTGTTTAAGCCATGGGAAAGATTTCTCCATTCCATCTCTCCTGCTCTCTCACTCCCTCACACTCCCTCCATCCCTCCCTCTCATACAAGTTTCCACTTTGGGAATTAAGCCTGTATGACAAATGTGTGTTGGAACATGAAGGACAGAGACTAGGTCTGCAGGGATAAGACCTCCTGAGATGTTAATGCTGCTCATGTTATCAAGTTGCCCAATGCCCCAAGCAAGAATATGGCTTATATTCAACACTGCTGAAAAGGACACTATATGACTGCTTTAATTGTCTAAATGGTAATGACTTGCCAAGACAGCTGTTCTTTTAGAACAATATAACACAAGTTGGCATGGAATGACATTATTGTCACTTTGAGCTGCCACAGTACCAATGAAACCATGTGAAACTAAAGCTTTCTGTAGGTAGGAGTTGACATTATCCAGACAATAATCTTACCATTAAAATCTGTAATTGTATGTGGTTTGTGTAGCTGCTGATCCATGTAGCTGGTGATCCATGGGACCTACTATGGTCTGGTACAAACAGGACCGGTAACTGCTATATGAACACTGAAAGGTCTTCAAGATGACTAAAACAAACTGTGAAATGCCATTGTCTGTGAATTTACATATTTAAGGTGAAGCAATAAGAAAGGCGTCTAATAATGTGAGGGTTACTACCCACATTGGTAACTTCTGTGGACCCACAACCTTCAGATTGATAGCCCAACACCCTAACCACTGAGCATAAAGTCTGCACCTCAAGCATTCTATATTTTGTATACAATAAGTAAGTGATCTGCTACAAATGTGTACTACATTAACAAATGAATTATAACATTTAAATATTTGATTTTTATAGTACCAAAACCTGGACACTATAAAAGCTTAATGTATAGAATCTACCTCCTAAAAATCTTAAAAACCCCATGTGGTGAGGATGTGTTTATGTTACACGTCAAGAAAGGAATCAAAGATTACAGCTTTATAGCAGAAAAACAGGCTTAACAAAATATTTCCAAAAGATTACAACGACTGGTCTTTGGCAGGATGATGGATTTTAGTTCTCCAGGTTTTTCCCCACATATGTGATGGATGAGTCTATATCCTCTTAATTAATGGGTTACCTTTTCTGGTAGTACCCTGCCTCTGTACTGTTCACACATGCAGCCTGAACATGGCAGTTTATGAGATTCCTCACCTTCACACAACCATCATTAAATAACATCAAATTCACACAAGCTTATTTTTTAATAAATATAAAATAATGATTAAATAATTGAAGTGATTTAAGAAAATGATTCTATACTGTTTTTTTCAGAACCAAGTTCAAATTCAAGTGAGTTTATTTATCAAAGTCCCTCTTATACTGATTGTAGATTGAAGTCCACCAAGGTCATCGCTGTTGCATTCTGGCATGTTGTGGTTGAGGAGCAGGCGACACCTTAAAAGAAAATCATTAGAGGCACTGTAATTAAGTAAAAGGCAGAAAAGTATGGCTATAGATTTCTTTTTAATTAAATACTTTATTTGACTCAGGTTATGGTCAAGAGATGACATGGTCTGACATTAACATCTTAGTGTTAGAAATGACAATTACTAGATCTTATTTCTTATTATATTATTTAATAATATGTGCTACCTACTATGGTTTTTGTCCACAGTCATTTGACTGTAAACATCATCTCCATCTTCTAGAGTGTTTCATTGGCCTGTCAGCCCATGAATGGCAGGTTTACATGAATGTGTATATGTATAGTCCTCATTGAAGTTCATGTACTCTATTTCTATTATGCACTTTAATACATGAGATGTAGTGTGACTTTGAGGGAGAACCACAAATGTTCTGGATGTCAGTATTTAGTGCCGTCATTCTAGTTTCAGTGTTTCGACATTTATAAAGCTATGAACAATCAATTCATGATGGTTACCAACACCAAAACACAATTTATGCATTCCCTTGTCTTTGCCCCACTGTGCAGTCCACCCTGGATTGTCCAACTTCACTACAGTAATGTGCAAGGATCCCTCTCTCATTCTCTCTCTCTCTCTCTCTCTCTCTCTCTCTCTCTTGTTCATGCTGTGTGTGGGAATATGAGCATGCCTGTACATGTACCTTAGCTGAGCATTTTTGATGCTTCACTGCAATCTGTAATGTATTCACTCCAGCAATGACCCCACCCGCTAAGCTCACCGAACTGCCCTAAAACCCTGTCAGACTCTTTCACTCTGCATTTCATTATTCATAAACTGAAATTAATAACCATCCTTTGTCCCTAGGCTGTGTGTGCGCACACTCTTGTGTGGGTGTATATACTTGCCCCTAGGCTGTGCTTGTCTCTTTGAGGGGTGAAGAGAGGAAATGAGGCTGGAACGCCACAGGGATTGAGAGAGTGTGAGGAAGAGGGGGAGAGTGGCCCTGGCACTAAACACATCCTTATAGAATATTCACTGTGCCCAAGTGACATGACATGAGATAATGATGGAGATGGACACTAAAGAGTAGCGGATGGAAAGTGAAGGTTTCATTGTTTACTGTTTTTAGAGACATTCTGATGACAGCATGTGCAGAATAGTTTGGGATTTTTTATTCTGTCTAACGAAATGACAAAATTTGTCAACAGAAATTGGAGCTCTGTCTTTTTTTTTTAAAAAAATGCTTAAGTAGCCAAAGTTTCAGGCATATGGGTTTCCTAGCTGCTTCAGGAAGGGGCTTGTAGTAACCAGAAAATGTCTTGCAAACATATCGTAAACAATTTTTAACCTTACATTTTATCTGGAATAAAATAACTAAGAGTTTGTCGTAAAAATATTTCAGCATGATGAACAGGCTATATAAAAATAAACTAAAATGTTCGCTTGGAAATTTATTAAGGATGTAGTTTAAAGTGAGGTTCGGGCATGTTATCATACTCTTTTATTCATATTCCCTGTTTGGGTTGAAATAAATTATACTATGTATCATCTTATAAAAGTGTGTGTGTTAAAGTGATCTAACAATAAAAATACTAAGCAAACTGATTTTAAAAAAAGTGGTGTTTGGGTGAAACAGTTAAACTGAAATTGTAGATTACACATGTTGTTTTCCTTTTCATCTGGTTTTTATTAAAGCACTCTAAATTGATGAGTACAGATCTTTTCGCTGGGCATTATCTTTGACAATTTTGAAAACTTTCTCCAGCAACCCTTTTCCTCTGGGACTTTGTTAAGGCTTATTTAGATGCTGCTGAAGAACAACACACAAAAGCAACAAGGACAATAGAACAGGTTCTAAAATATAGTTTCAATACTGCTTACACTTTTGCTGCATTTTAATGGTGACTACGTTTCATGTCATGTTCCATAAACAATTGTTTTTGCAATGGTACAGTTTGCTTTCTGTAGCCATAAGTCAAATAACAGATGTACCCTGCTGTCTACATGATGCAATATAAATATTATTTTATTAGACTGGTCCACCTTCTTGCCTTTCTCTATTGTTCTGATTTTGGTATTTTGTGGTCCTTCTAGGCTCTTACAGTTGACAGCATGAGTATTTTTTTATCAACCTGCAACAATGCCGACTTAAAAGTAACAATCTACAATGCACTGTTGAGACAGCTTGCTGTCATGCTGTCTACTATAGTCGTTTTCTTTTACAGTATCGTGCTCCCACACACATCAGTGAGACTTGGCCACTCACCAGCAGGTTCATCAGTTAAACTTTTGGTTGGCCCACTTTTGGTAGGTAATTACCACTTCACACTGGGAACCTCTCCTTTAGACCTGCTCATGAAAATGCTCTAACCCAATTGTCCTGTGATTACAATTTGGACTGTTATTGTCCAATTTGTCATCTTTAACAAAAATTGACAATCACAGCAACAATCTAAAGTTCCAGCAACCAGCATAATACAAATGGTATTTTCTTTATGAATGTTGTCATGATTATGTGGAGGCACTTTTATAATTAATTAATTGTAACATTTTTATTCATGATTAATGGCAAAAATGATTGATTGTCTCATCCCCAGTCCAGAGTTTTCTCTGCTCTATTTCATGATACCTGCTGTCCATAAAACTGGGCAAATGTTTCCTAGATCATCAATCTATGTTTGTATTGCCGTCACAATGACGTAGAAGGCACAGAAAGCTTGGACAAGGCAACTTCTTATTTTTGTTTAATTACTTGAATTCAGAAACACTTCATAAATCTAAACCATGCCAACAGTGGCTCTCTGAAGTAAGACATTTATTCATTGAATATTAATGTTATGGGTCACCAACTTAAGCTCGCTTTATTCTCCTTGCAAGACACTTTTCTGTAGTCGAATGCCCAAAATAAGATCATAAGTTACAGCAAACAATAAGATGATTGTACACAGACACGATGAGTCACCTTATAGCTGTCCCAGAAACTGTAATGGATGGAATTTGAACGTCAAATTTCATTAGTTTCTTTTTAGGTCCTTTGTTTTTAATGTGCAGTGGGACAAATCAGTTTGTCATTACAGTGACTTTCATGACATGGCATTGTTCACCCTGGAGAGAAATCTCAGATGGCCTTTGTCCACAATGGCCCTCTTTTAGAAGTAGCCTACCAGCTGTGGTCATAGGTCTGGGAATAATATTCAACTTGTATCCAAAGAAGAGAGTCATTAAAGGGTGAATGTATCTTTTTGTGTGGGTGTTCACATTTTTTAATCTTTTGCCTCTGGACATTACAGTGCAGGGACAAATTTAAAATGTTCTCTCTGGTGATTTCATAGTTTGTGCCCTAGTCAGTTATTTCACATGAAGGGGAAGAAGTGGGTTGTGCGTGTATGTGTGCTGATGTAATGTAAACAAATGAAGATCCACTCAGTCTTAATGCAGACAGCTGCTGGAGTTTCAGTAGTGACAGATGGAGTCTTCAGAGAGAGTAAAACTGAGATGAGACTTTTTAAATTATTGAGTGTTTACTTCGTCCTACTGCTGACTTCCTGTTACCTTTAAACATGAAAATAAATGCAGCACAGATACATAAAGCAAGGAAATGCAAGTTTATTTACTATTAGTAATAAAAAAATATATTAAAATAATTTAAACTAAGGGCGGCACGGTGGCTTAGTGGTTAGCACGTTCTCCTCTCAGCTCTAGGGATTCCCGGTTCGAATCCCCATCTGGGTGGAGTTTCCATGTTCTCCCTGTGTCCGCGTGGGTTTCCTCCGGGTTCTCCGGTTTTCTCCCACAGTCCAAAAACATGGATCAAGTCAATTGAATTCTCCAAATTGCCCCATATAGAGTGTGTCTGTGTGAGTGAGTGTGTGTCCAGCGATGGATTGGCGCCCTGTCCTGGGTCTATCTGCCCAGCGCCCGAAACGTTCTCCCCTGGATGGGCATGGGGAACCCCACCGCGACCCTAATAGAGGAAAAAGCGGGAGATAATGAATGAATGAATTAAAACTAATGCCATTTAAAATAATTAAATAATTAATGTAATTTTTAAGGTGTTCCAGTTTCCTATAGCTTATAATCATTTGTATAATAAAAATATCTAACTTGTAATGACTCGTTTAATACATATCGATTCAGCTAACATTATTAATTACAATTTAAAAAAGTGTTAAAAAATAAAGAAAATAAAAGTGGGTGGTATTTGGGCCTAAAAAAGAAACATTTAACAGTTTTTACATTCCAAATTCATAGTCTTGCCAAAAAAGAAACGAGGCCTTTCCCTCAGAGCATGCATTAATTTTAAGAAAATGTCTGTAAGTGCTTTTACACAGAGCTGGATGCCTAGCTCAAGGTTTTTAAAACAGAAGTGATATTCGCATGCCTTTAGCTTCATGCTGCAGTGTATTTGACAATACCGATTTGTTCATTGTTTTTTAAACTACAGTGCTTATTTACTTTCTCTACAGGCAGTATTTTAGGTGAGCTAACAGGTTATACACATTCTGAGCTCATCCGTCTTTTCTCGAGAGACAACAAAGCAATTAAATTATGTTTTAGGGCACTATAAAACAAAAAAATCGTTTCACACCATAGCTAACACCTACACTCTGTTAAATATAATCCTCTATATATAAAAAACAACTATGACTCTTTGTTCATTTTTGGCTCATGAAACGGAATAACTAAACTGCTGGCAGAATAAATTAATCACAAGTTTAGTCACCCTTATGTTGACTTGTGTGTTTTATTTAATGGTTAAATAAATCAATGCTTTAGTTAATTGTTTATGTAGCTAAATGTATGTATGTTTAAATTACGTAGCCAAAACTTTGTAATTTAATAGTATGGTGTAAAATGTTGCTATTCTAAACAAAAAAATATATAATTCTGTGTTTTATTTTGGATATTTTTGTCACTTAAATTGTAGACCTGTGTGACAAATTGAAGTACACTTACCCCACCCTATAAGATTCTGCTTCATAAATTTTATAAACACATAGACACTGCGCCCAATGCCTGCTATTTAACTTTCACTTCTCAAGTGCAATCTGATTTTCAACATCTTTCTTCTACACCAGATTGCACCTCTATTCCCCAGGCATAACTCGAGTTAAACGGAGCTACCTTTTAGGTCTAGCAAGAGGTTGAATGAGAGGAGAGAAACCGATTGTTGATCCTCCTCCCTCTCTGCCCCCAAGAGAGAAAACTGAAGTCAGTGAAGAACTATAGAGGTGGTTAGAGCAAGTTTCACATTTTGTCCCCTGTGCGTGAATAAGTGAGTATGTGGCCAGCAATAGACTTCATGTCCTGTGTATATCTGCCCAGCACCTGAAATGTTCTCTTCTGGATGGGCATAGGGAACCCCCTCACCACCCAATATGGGATTAAGCAGGATATAATAATTGGATAGAACAATTAGATTTTTATCTGAATTAAAAGATAAAAAAACATATTAAAAGTATTGATATCAGGATGAATGTTACAGAGTACATTTATTTATAACTACATATTCTAAGGAATCTACTAAAATTATGGAAACTGGTTATCTGATAGAAAGCTGATTTCTTAATTATTTTTCTCTAAATTATCATTTTGAAAAGGACCAAAGCTGCATTCCAGAACGACAAATGGTAATTATTAAAAGTAAATTCTGAGCTGGCTGTTCAGCACAGGCGGTGTGGATAATTATTCTGCTGTAGAATTCATCCTGTTTTCAGTACCACACTTTTAACAGATGGTTTGGCATTTTCTTCCAAGATTTTGCTGCCATTATGTGGAAAGCATTTTTCCTTCCACCCATGCATTATTGCAAATACCACTGAAGGCAGCATAACTCCAAAGCATGATGGATCCATCCTATGGGAAGAAAAGTGTTATCCTCTTGCTAACAACCCATGTAAAATATATATAATAATGAATGTATTTTTTTTATGTTTAGCAAAATCTTTTTAGTCTGATAAGCATCAACAACTCTTCTAAGGTTACAGGACATGAGCGTTGATGATCAGACTTTGTTAGATCTATGTTCTTTAAAACACACCTACACCAATTCCAATTCCATTGTCAAATTATTATAACCTTTTAAAGATTACATCGTTATTTTCTCATCAAATGAATGACCGATTCTAATATATTGTCAGTTTTTCTTTATTTCTGTTGGTACCATTGTAGTTCATTCCATTAAGATTGTGTTGATCAGTCCATAAAGATTTTTGGCCTTAGCCTTAATGAACATTGCTTTGTACACTGGGGTGCAGTTATACTAAAATAAAAAAAAAACTTCCCCTAACTTTTCCACAAATTGGGAAACATACGGTTGTCCAAACTGCACATCTAGGTGCTTTTTTTTATACAATAGCACTACATGAAATATCAGGAATCAGTAATTAAGAGCTGTTGCCAAATACTTAGTAATGAATGTATTAGTAAAAAATCAAAGTAAAACAATTAAATCTTCCAGCCACAAATAAATAGTAAAACAAAATGCTTAAAAAATGCACACAATAGGGAATGAAGCCATGCAGAGGACTAAACAAAACATGACACAGCCGGAGAGCAATGCTGCAAATCCAGCGTAAAGCCATGGTTACACTAGGATGTAAACACATAGCCCTCTGGCTAATGACTTTGTATCTATGTGATAATTATCCAGTGTGTGCTTCTTAGCAGTTACTTTGTGTTTTGCATTGTGTGTGAATGTGTAAATAGAGAGTAAACCTGTATGTATGTATGTATGCCGTTATGTGAATTGCTCTAGTTTTATTGTTAAAATAATTTGTATGTTACATTAAAGAGTGCACTGAGGTTCCACAGACAGTAAATCATCGATGCATTAAAACCCTGGAATCTTGTTATTTCTTTTTTTTTAAAGTGAAAAATCTATATTGTGCCAGCATCCTGTCTTGATAAGGCACATGATTCAAATTGAATGACATTTTTATTATTTTTTTATGGTTCTGGAGTATATTGATTCTAGTAATTTACTTTTTATAAACCTGTTTGATATAAAACTAAATGCTATACACCACCCAAAATTATCATACCTATGCTAAAGCAGCAAGACCCCAGAACCTTACGAAGACCATAATTGCACTGTTAAAACACGTGTTGGTTAAGAATAATTAAAAAAATTTTTGTCCAATATTTAAAAGATGTAAATATTAAGCCTTGCTGATTCTAACAACAATCACTTACTGGGTTTTTTATTTGATTTTGTCAAATATCTAAGTAAACCTAACCTCGTAATCATGTATTTTACAAGCCTAAAAATATTTTTGAAAATAATGAACACCATCAAATGTGTTAGTTAGCATTTTAGGATGTCATTTTTGTGTACAGTAAGAATTATTAAGTATTATTATTATTATTATTATTATTATTATTATTATTATTATTATCATTATCATTATTATAGAATTATTATATTTGGCTTATGAAGTAACTATTAACAAAGAGTACTACATTATAAATAAATATGTATTTTGCACTAAAAAACTTTAAATTCTTGCAGAACCAAAGAAAACACAACTCAAAACAGCATGACCCATGTTACCCATGACTTCCAGAACAGTAAGTAAAACAGCGTCTGCTGATCCACACCATAATAACCTGGTAAGACAGAGTCAGCATGGTCTGAGCAGACTGCTGAAAGAAATGGTGGTGCTACTATTAAAGCATTAATTTTCTTTTCTTGTCATGCTATGCCATATCTAAGCGATTTCCCACCATCGGTGCACAGTGATTTCAGAGGAACTTCAGTGAAACACAGTATCCTAGTTCAAGTGCACTTTCATTTTCTATCCATTTTCAGACCTCGATTTTCTGTGGACTCATTTCATTTCCTAGTTACAAATAAGACTTTTCATTCCATATTTATTTAGTAGTAAAACTCACACAGTGTGTCACGTGCAAATGACTTGATTTCCTACAAGAATTGACTGCCACAAAAATCCACAAACTTTTCTGACAACCGGAGCTAGATTTAAGGATAATAATTGATTATTGGTTAAACTTAAAGAAAGTAGTAAACTTAAAGTTGGAGCAATAATCTTGCAAGCTGATTTGAGATTAAAAACAAAATGATGTAAATCTAGAACTTATTACTCATTCAACGCTTCTATTCTAGCATTTGTTGTTTTATTTATTAGTCATTTATTTACATTGCTTAAATGTTTAAAGGCAAAACCTATAAATAGGTCTGGAGGAAGGCATTGAAAAGATGTGATTTCTGGAAAAACTAGGGAGCATGTGGTATAATAATTTCATAATAATAAGTTTTATAGGACTACATACTTTTCCTATAGATATTGTTTGTTTATCATATTGATAAAAACACATGAGCACCTCCTGCTTTCTATGAAAAAAAAAAAAAAAAAAAAAAAAAACACTTTTGTTTTAAGTCGAGACCTGAAGGGAAGATTCAGGCACCCTGTGATTGATGACTAGCAGAAAATGATTGATGCCTTCCTGTGTGCGTGTGTGTGTAGGTGCGTGTGCGTGTGCGTGTGTGTGTGTGTGTGTGTGTGTGTGTGTGTGTGTGTGTGTGTGTGTGTGTGTGTGTGTGTGTGTGATGGATGAGGACGGGCAAAATTCTGTTAGTATTTGCTGTGTGTCATTAAAGAAATTAAATAGGAGGTGCTGTGCTGTAGTTGTTGTCATGAGTATGATGTTGATCTTGTGCCAACAGCATAAAAGAATATTGCACTGCCAACAAAATACTAATCTGCATATATCTGGTATAAATACAGATTAGAAATGCAGTTATCCATGTGATGTAATGATTGTAAATTTCTCACATCTAAAACTTTAACATTAGTAACTTGTATATTGCTCATATTTTAGCAAAACTCATTGATGTGTCACTGTATTTAAAAAATTGTGGGTGGATTTTAAAGGTTTGTTGGATTGTCGACCTCACCAGTTTCTTGATACACTTAGTTAGTCAGGACCTCCAAAGGATCGCCACAAAGCAGCAACAATTTCATTGTACGCACTGGAGTAATGATGTGCAGCATTGGTGTGTGTGCTATGATGGTAGATGTGGATCAGGACTGTGCTCACTTAGTGGCCACGTGTGCAAATGACTATAGTCTTAAAAGTTAGGCTATGGAAAAAGAAAATAAGAAAAAGTACCATATTTAAATTATGATCAGCATATAATACATAAAGATAATAAATCTTGCCTTTAGAACATCTTAAAATTAAGCACGTGCCACCATGACACATTAAATATGATTTTATTTATTTAACATTGATGAAGTCAAAATGCAAAAACAGAATGTGAAACAAAATAGCTATTAAAATGTGTTTGAGTAATTAACCATCAGCAAGTGTATATAGATAGTGTCATTTTTTATATGTTTTTTGCAAAATAATTCCATTAAAATAAATCCACTAAAGTGACACTTAGTGATTTATAACCCACAGTTGTATAATCTGGCACTGTGTATGACAGACTTGTACAAAACAATGTGTAATTACACACAGCATTAACTTTAATCAAAACATCAATGAACAAGAACGAAATACTTCAATATTTTAATTCAACATAAGATTGTGCTCTGTTGAGTTATTATTAAAATATTTACCATTAAATGCCCAAAATATACCTTGATTAAAATGACCTACAATAAAGTCTTCCAAATAGACAGTCACATTTGCATGATTATTTGTTCCACAACACAATTTTCAGGATCACCTCAAGATTGGCAAAAGTCACTCCGCTTTATTCCATGAAAAGAAAAGAGGACACCAAAGGGGAGTAGAGTTATATGTAACTATTCATAATAATATCTACCATCATATGCAAAGCTGGTGTCCTTGCATGAAGATATTTATTGTATATGTCAGAGTGTAACATTCTATACTATACTTCAGCCAATTGGAATCCGTTTACTGTATTTGTGTTCACACCTTCTGCATTTGGCAGTGGATTAATAAAAAATAAAAGATTGATAACTGTGGAATTTTTTTTTTCTAGTCCACAATGTCAAACTAACACTGATTAACCCGAAGTATATTTTTGCCATTTATTGTACATAATCAAGTTTTACGACTTAAATTTATTCTCACAGGTAGGACGTTAACTCCATGCAGGATTTTATGCTCTAAATTTATTAATTTTATAATGGTTTTGATTCCAAAGCCAGTCTTCCATTAACATTTAGCAAATCTGATAAGCCTAAGCCTTTAATTGGATATTAAATATAAGTTATTACAGTTTACATCCTGACACTTTTCATATCTTTTTATAAAAATTATTTGTGTCCATCCAGCATTATTGCAGAGATACGGAGAGAGATGAAAGATGCTTCGTATGACCCAAATTAAATTATTTCCACAGATTTCAATGAACCTACTAGTGCTTCTCATACTGAAAATGTTATTAAGTAAAATGATTAGGGGTAAAACCTCGGGTGATGCAATTAAAACAATAAACCTGCTGAAATTGAGGGACGACATCAATTACTGATGGTAAAAAAAAAGATAGTAGTATTAAAAAAAATAGAGCAAATGTTTCATGTACACTCATACAGTCACAGACATGCTTGCAACGTGAGTAGGCAACGGTCTCATACAAGTGACCGGATGTGCTATAAAAGAAGAGTTGTTGATGATTATCAGGATGAATGATGATCTTCATAACAGCGGTTTGTAGAATCATATCATGGCAAAAGCAAAACACGGTAAGTTGTTGATTAAGCTGGAAAAGGCTGCAAAACCATTGCTATAAGCATTGACTTTACCAATCCACAGTATGAGAGAGACTGCCGCTGATGCTGTCCCTCTCCTGTTCATTTAAGCCTCCCCATCATCTCTCTGCATAAACACAATTAACACAGACAAGCCACTGGTTCTATCCATTACCTTCCTTGCTTATGCCTTCCATTCGTGAATAAATCAAAATTAATTTGCAGACCCCCCCCCCCCCCACACACACACACACACACACACATTTTATGCCTTACAGCAAAAAGGTCTTGAGTTTTTGCAGGCAGGATGGACAAAAGCCTTTTTTGTGTGGAGTCTGCATGCACTTTGCCTCTGGGAACTTTTCCTCCCACAATCCAAAGACATGCTTGTAGGTGAAGTGGAGACACTAAACTGACCTCTCTATGTATAGTTTAAAATCGTTCATGCCAGGAAAATGGCCTAGGAGCAGTCCAGACAAATAACTAATGAAATAAAATATCTCAGTACAGCAGACAGCAAGAAATAAAAGCTAACAAGCCAGATGCAATATAAATAAAAAATAAACAAAAAGAAGGATGTACTGTACAATGGCGAACTGCCAAATTGCTGAAGGGATGTTGTATTTTCACTTGGTTTCATGCCTGGCTTTTTGCTTCTTGCCCAATAAAAGATTCAGAGAGAATTTAACAATATAACAAGGTCCCATTTTATCCATTTGTTTTGTTTTATTTGCTGCGTTTTATTACATTGTGTCTTGCAGGTTTTATAAAAACTTAAATGTTTCTTGGAATAAATTTTATTCAGATTTTTTTATATAAAATATTTGGATGATTGGGATTGCTGGAAATGATGTCAATTTTCTTTGGTAATTGTTTCTTTATAGCACTCTTCTGGACATTTAGACTGTATGCTGAATTGCACATTGTTGACTGGTGCAAAATACATGTAAAATAAATGTATTTATTTATTAATAAATTTTTAGTACTTTTAGTAATTTATTGAGTAAATTCTGACCTTCATCTTTTACCACTCACTGCTGTAATTTAATATTTAAATTTTAATTAAAAACCCCAGTCTTGAGTGAGGGTAAAAGAAATCCTTACCTGTTACAGATGCTTTACTTTTACAGCTCAGTTATTGGAGGTTATTCTGCATTTATTTTTGTTGACAGCACCTCTTGCTAAAAATGTTTCACCATTCCTGAAAGGCATGCTTATATAGTTTCTGACACCCTTTGATATAGTAATGTGGATAAAAATGGAACACTTCTCATACTCTCAATGACAATAGAAACTGTAGATCTTGAATTTAGAGTAGTTTCCTTTTGTATTGCTTTACAAGAATAACACTTATAGATGATTTTATATATGTAAGTGTGAGTAGACAAGACTGGAATCATGTAGGACATAATTCTGCCTTGTTAATTTAGAAACAGTAAAGTATCAAATTTATAAAGTGTAACAGTAATGATTACTAGATAGGATATAAACAACACTTCATATAGTGGAGTGACATTTATGACCATAAGAATAACATTTGACATTCAGTCACAGTAAAACCAGAATATGGAATAGTTACTTGAGGTCACAGAGTTACAATTTATTGTATGAGTATCATAACAATTTACACCCTAAGCACAGCATGTATTGTGTTAAGCCAGTTGTGCTGAACCAACTTGTTCAACATCGCCACATTACTTTTAGCATCTTTTTTATTTCTGGAACTTTTTTTTTGTCACTGATGGCTGCCAGCTATCTGTGTCACTATGACTCTAAAGTGGCACAAGTAGTCTTCTGCGCTGCAGTCCAGAGGACAAAATTCCATTTTGCTGTAAGCGTTTGGCAACTATGGACAGACATTGCCTTGACTATATATCTATAGTGTTTATATCCCTTCTCTACCTGCATGGCCACTTCACTGTGGCAGCCTGGAGAAAACTGGACAAATATAATTTATAATTTCACTTAAGTATTTTCTAAAACTATAGCCACATGTGCTTGAAAATAATTATTAGGACACAACTTTGATTAAAAAAATAGATTGACTTGCATCAATTTATCCTCTCTCTTTCATTGTAAAAAGTTGAAATGCTGAATATTTTATTTCTATTTCACCTTTACATTAATATTAAGTAAGCATCATTGAGCTTGTTTGTTTACATTAAGTCATACTTCCTGATTTAGTTATTAGTTTGCTAACGCCAGTCTTCTAAGTCTACCATATTATGGACTGCCAGTGCACTACAAAATTTTTTATTATAATTGTTATATAAAGCTTTAATGTAACTGCTTATTTATTTTTATTAATGCACTCCAAATAACACTATTCATTCATTCATTCATTATCTTCCACTTTATCCTATATTAGGGTCGTGGGGGGGGGGGGTTCCCCATGCCCATCCAGGGGAGAAAGTTTTGGGCGCTGGGCAGATACACCCAGGACAGGGCACCAATCTATTGCTGGGCACAAATAACACTAAAATAACTTATTTGTTAAATTCCCTTAGTTGTGTTTGCAGTGTAGTTTCAAACTACGAAATATAGGACAGGACTCTCTGTTTGTATTTTTAAGGGCTTATTGTCATTTTGTATTTTTTTATACAAATCAGATACAAACACATAACAACCATTTCTAAGTTAAACCATAGTGGGGTGATGCTGCTTTCTTTAATGTGGTTTCCAAGAACACTGAAATTTATGCACCTCTGCAACCTCTTGTTAGCACTGGCTGCCTCTCATCCCAGCAACACCTGTCTGTCTACTTTTCTCTTTCACCCACTCTCCCTCACACACATAAAATATCATCTGTTCTTTTGTCAGGTCGAATTTATAAATTAGAGCTGCTTTAGAATAGCGGAAGAAAAAAGAATTATGTGGTTTAAACCTTTACCAAAAGGACAGATTAGATTCCAATGACCATTATTGTATTTTTGGGGCAAGCAACCTGGCACAATTAGGTGTGAATAAGTGTAATTATTCCCTTGAACCGATTCATTATTGAACTAGGTCTGTTCCGTGCCAAGACAGCTGGACCCACCGCTAAATGCCACAGTGTGTGTTTGTCTTTCTCTCTCTTTTAGTTAAACATTCTAATTTCATACAGATCAGAAAACTAGCACACATACACACACAACATAAATAATAATAATAATAATAATAATAATAATAATAATAATAAATAAAAGACCTAGTGAGTGAGTGAGTGAGTGAGTGAGTGAGTGAGTGAGTGAGTATGCTTGTGTGGGTGTGCATGAACATGGTCAAGGAATAGAGACTCAAGTGGAATGGTAGAGTTGTGCATACTTCAGTGTTTCTCTCTCTCTCACTCTGTGTGTGTGTGTGTGTGTCTGTCTGTGTGTGTGCATGCGTGGGTGTGTTCTTGTTCATCTTTGTGATGTTTATCTTTACCCAGTGAAAACATTTTCAAGGATATTTCCCTCCCTTGGAAGTGACAGATTCTATGTGCTTCTTTTCTTGAAAGCACAGGAGTTTGAGTGTGTGTCTGTTTCATTATTTAAAACCATGTACACTCCGTACTGACAACAGATGAGAGAAAAGAGGGAGGCAGAGCAGCGTTTCGTGCAGGGGACATTCTTTAGTTCTGTCAGAGATTTGCATTTCAGAATGCCACCAAAAAGAAACGCACAAACCTGAAAAAAAAATGCAGACACACACACAAATTCACGCACACACAAACACACATTTGTTTAAATGCATTGTGAGGACTTCATTTAATTTAGAGTACTCAAATCCTAATCATAATTTAACCTTAATTATAATTTAGCCTTTGTTCTACAACCTTGGCATGAACATTTGACGTGCCTTTCACAATTACATTAGGTCCCCACAATACATTATATACCTGATACATACTCACACACTGCAACTGTGACTGTGGGGGATTCTTTCATACATTCTAATGAGGAATTACTTGATTGTGAGCATTTGGGACTCAGGAAGAAGCTTTGTTGTTTGCAGCTTTGTTGACTGAACTGTACCACTGTAATGCTTCAATATGAAAATTGTCAAAGAATTTAAAGCTGCCAAATGTGGCCCACTGACAGTGGGGAGAGCATTATGCAGAATGTTTGTTTTATAGTCTGATCTTGTTGGTGGAGGGAACTTGAATAACAAACTTTTTTATGTGTAAACTTAATATATATTTACTTAATATATATAATTTGTAAGTACAGGTACCTATCTAAAATATTTTTAACTAGGGTTTCTCACTTTTATTCTTATTACATGCCTATTTAATTTTACAATGTTACAGACAGTGCATGAGGAATACTAAATGTAATATACTACATTTATCAGTATGCACCTCACACAATCATACTTATTAAACAGGATATGAAGGATTGGACTTTCTGTGTTATTAGATATTCTAAAATGATCATTTAAATCCCTTTCAGTACAAAATACATCCAAAATGTGGACAAAAAAAGCTATAAAACTGAAATCTGTATTTTAAATCTTTAACAGACAAAATGATATATTCAAATGACAAAATGTGATGTAATATTCTCACCTGTTGTCTTACCTAATACTGTATTTGACCATAGCCGAGACCACAAGTTCAATACCACCAACTAATAATTTCCTATTAGTAATACAAGTTCTTGCCTTACAATGTGGCTTGCTTATGTCAGAGCTCTGTTTATGCACTCATATTTACTGCCTTTCTATTCTTGCTTGCATATTTTATGTTTATTTTTCTTGTCTTTTTCATAGAACTCATTTGATTTGTTTGTGATGCAGCTGTGGATATGTAAAAGGGAATAAGATAGATGGAAGCTTTTATTATTACCATGCCTATAAGCTGTATTACACCACATTACAACATGCTGTTTCCACCTCAACACACACACACAAAAGAATTAACACAATTCTAAGGGTATAAACCAAAAATGTTTTCATACTGGGGTTGGCTCAGTTATTATCATACAACATACAGAGGTACTTCTGTGTGAATATGCAATAATAAGTGTAAGTTTCAAAGGTTCAGGAAAATCCAATATATTTGATTATTTAACTGTGAAGGCATTTACAAAGTCTCCATGGAAATCAATGGCTCCAGAAAAGTTGGAAAGATGCCCATAATGTCGCATTGTCTGCCAGTTTATAGGAGTCAGACAAGCAAGGTAACTATGTTGAAAATCTGCTTCAGGATAAAAAGAAATCTACTTGCTCTTATATGAAAGAGCTCCAGCAGTCACTGTGCCAATTCATCCCTTGAGAACCAGGTCAATAACATGATTTCTGGTACAATTTCAGAGTACATTACTTTCCTTCCAGACATAAAAAGGACACACATTCAAACACAAAAGAAAACGCACACCCACATACACAAGCTTGAAAGCATGGTATTGAGTGTATTGCTGAAGGGAGAGACCTTGAATGGCTGACAAAAGCAGCATTTACAAAGAATGATTCATAGCAGAAATTTGGAATGAATCTGTTGAGCCAACAAGTAGGATAGGGTTCCAAAATTCCATGAACGGAATATTAAAAAAAATCTAATTTAATTCCACTCAATTTTTCCCATATTTTTATTTATACATGCCTCAAAAAATGGATTTTTTTACAGCAAAAATATGTCTGGAAAGAGTAACAGACGCTGTTTACATTATAGGACATTATATCATTGATTTCCTCATATGCCCCTCTATATGTTTGTGAAAAATGCAAGTAGTTCTTTAAAATGTGTGTTTTCTATGGAAAAAGGGCATTTTATGTGGAAGGTTGACCTTGTAAAAGTGGATGCCCCTTTAACATCTAAGGCAGGAGCTCAACACTGAGCTTTAGCAGTGTACAGTGAGCGATCGAATACAGACTTCAAGCCCAAAGGGTGTATCAACCACCTCCACAGCACCGGATATGATTCAATAAGAGAAGATGATTGGAATCAGAATGAATAAATCAGGAATGACTTTTAACTAGAAAGAAAGAAAACTACCAAATCTGTTAAATAATCCACACTTCATTCAAAGAGTTTATTGTTCAATACGATAATCCTTTATTAACCCCAAAATGGCGACGTTTACATTATTCAGGATAGGACTTTGCCAGCCCAGTTTTCAGCCTTGTAAATATTGGACCACAGACCAGGGCTTTTGCTAAATATTGAAGGAAGGCCAACTTCCAAGGCTTCCTGCATTTCTGTAAAGAGTTCATTACTGTCCACAGATATCTCACCTTGAGCCTGAGTGCCAGTGCCTTGTTGATGGTAGCTTAGTTATTTAAATCCCCGCTCTAATAAATTGCCACTATTGGGCCCTTGAGAAAGCCCTTAAATCCTTTCTGCTCACTCAGTGCATGCTGCTTTGTAGTAAAGTGACTGTCAAATAAATGTATGTGAGCATACAACCTATTTTATGCCTTGTCAGATGTGATTCCAAGGACCACCCGAATGAACTGGATCCATATTGGTCTTTTTTTTCTTGAACTGATTCAGGTGCACAATTTTTATACTGTAGTCGGCCCCGTTTGCATAATGCTGGTTTATCTTTAGTAATTAGCAAATAATCCTAACTGGGTCCATTTTATTCAATTAATAACCTATAAAACATTAATAAAATTAAACAAACAGCATGAAATGCTTTGTACCCTTTGCTGTGAAATGTTTGTGTTTGCTTTGTGTGATAAAGAAATGATGGTCCTCCTATGTAATTATTTGGTTCAGCATTATTTAATATGTATTTTAGTTTTAAATAGTAAATGTAACATTTCTATAGCAACATTATACCATTAGACAAGTCAAGTGGAACTGTGTGAATTCAAGTGAAAATATCAAGCGACTTTTGTTCCTTACATGAAAAACAGAATAACTAAATCTACATTTACCAAGGATATACTGAAATCAGTACCAAGGACAGAGACTATACGTTTTAAAAGACTGTCCTTTGAGGCTGATGCCAGCTGACTCATGTTCTAACTCTTGTCATGATATGATATTACTCAACTTATTTGCAGCATAAGAAAAGTTTAAATAACTGCAATGTATATATAATACCTGTAAGTACTGACTGTATTTCCGTATGTATTTTCTATAGGTAACAACACTCTCAATGATGTTTTGGTCTAGTTGTCAATTAAGAACCACTAATGAAATTAAGGAAGAGCAGTGCACACACAACTTACCATCTATTAACTTGAGGTAGATGATATGAAGTCAAAGGTTTGTAAATGATTTTTTTTGGGACCGGTTAACAAATGTGTTTAGCTGTTTTATTCACATTAATTGTGAATGATATTTTGTTACAGAGCATTGTAACTTTGCATTAAAATGTGCAGAAACATATTTTCACTTATTGTTTTGACCTAACTTTACTTTATCATCATTCATATCCATAATTTAAATAAACTAAAATATTTTTAACACATGGTATTGCCTAAACATTTACCAAACTCTTATTAGTTTAACATCTATCATGTCAGATAAAAAGGGTCTTTAAATGTAAACCTACTGTTAGAGCTTTAGTGTTAACATTTAAATATATGCACTGTTGAAGTAACTCAATATATTTATTTAATATAAAACTGTAAGTTCCCAAATAGCTTTAGCCATAAAAGTGAATTTGGTTGTATGTGGAAGTCCTTTTAAATACAGCCTTTTCTGTAAATAAAAAAATGTCTCTGCAACACAAGTCAGAGTCTTAAACTGAAATTCTTTCTCATTGCCCATTTGTATCCTCTCATGGTGTAATTAGACAAACTAAGTTTTTGCCATTGGTGAACCACAAGACATAATGACAAAAGGCTCTGTCTCAAACTGCAGTTCACAGAAATAAAAAGCTGGTGGACAATAGATCAGTGAAAGAACAGAAGCTTCCAATTATTCCTACAACCGACCCTCTATTATAAAAACGGTGGCAAATTATATCTATCCCTGTAGTTTTACAGACAGTTTCCTTTCAGTTTAGTTATTAACGGAGTCTATAAACTTTTAATCAGTAAAAAGTTAAAAAAAAAAAAAAAAAAAAAAAGTTTTCTGAGTGAACAGTAGGGAAAAATTTTTTTTTTTTTTTTTTTTTTTCATTTTTGGAAGGTTCATTTTCAGTGTAGATGATTCATTCATTCATTCATTATCTCCTGCTTTATCTTCTATTTGGGTCGCGGTGGGGTTCCCCACGCCCATCCAGGGGAGAACGTCTTGGGCGCTGGGCAGATAGACCCAGGACAGGGCGCCAATCCATCGCTGGGCACACACTCACTCACACAGACACACTCTATATGGAGCAATTGACTTGATCCATGTTCAATTGACCACACAGACACTCACCCACACAGACACGCACGCATACACACTCTAAATGGGGCAATTTGGAGAACTCAATTGACTTGATCCATGTTTTTGGACTGTGGGAGGAAACCGGAGAACCTGGAGGAAACCCACACAGACACGGGGAGAACATGGAAACTCCACCCAGATGGGGATTCGAACTGGGAATCCCTAGCGCTGAGAGGCGAACGTGCTAACCACTAAGCCACCGTGCCGCCGTGTAGATGATTAGGAGATGTAATTTGTTCATTTATTTCAGGTCAGTTGCATAAACAATTTGTTAATTGCTAAATTGATTTGCATCTATAAATGTAACACAAACCATTAAAATGATATAATTTTGCTGGATTTCTGCTTGAAAAATAAGTTGCTAGAGTTAATTAAACAAAAGATAAATATTTAATTATGCAACGTACTCTTTTTGCAGGGGTGTAAATATTTTTTATTACAACATTATATGTAATTTTATTTTGTGTAAAAATTATAAAAAAAAAACATATTATACAAAAATCAAATCACATAAAAACAATGCACTTTAAAGCATTATCATAAAATGTGCATGAATGCATGAATGCATCTCATTTCATCATGTTAATCAAATGCTAGGGTGGCAGTGGGGTTCCCCATGCTCATCCAGGCAGAGCATTTTGGGCACTGAGCAGATACACCCAGTACAGGGCACCAATCCCTTACTGGTCACACACTTACAGAAAATATATAGGGGAAATTTAGAGCAGCCAATTTACATTCAATCCTGTGGGGGGAAAAAAAACAGAGAACCTGTAGGAAACCCACGTGGACACGGAGAGAACATGGAAACTCCACCCAGATCTGAATTTGAACCTGGATTGCTAAGAGGCGAATGTGCTAACCACTAAAGCACCGTGTCGCCTGGATAGATACATAAAAATATTAAATTAATTTCTAATTAAACTTCAGACCTTTGATCTGACAGCAACCGCAAAAGGGAGCTTTTTGGGTGCAATGAACGATGAATGAACTTTAAAGCTCAGCTACATAAGTAGAGAGACAATCAACATGTTACACCTGCAGGCTGGCCTCAAGTCAGCTGACATGAATCTAGTTTGAGAGAATGCTGTAGTGAACAAACCATATTCTCTATCAAAAGGAATCTTATGCTCCTTATTGCTGAAAAACCGTTATCGTTGACTCAGTAATTAGTTTTTCACATTTTAGCCAAGTTCTAATGCATGGTAAAAAGTAAGAGGTCCTCGTATTTAATGTAAACATGTGACCCCACAATGAGTGTACTACAGAAGAATACAGCACATTTTTTGTCAGACAAGAGCGAGACATGGTTAACAAAGTCGATACTTTGTCATTACTTTATGCATCACTCAAACCCACCTGACAGCTTAATTAATGCTTATAGTTTAATATTCATAGCAATAGCCTTTTAAGACATATTTATGGCCAATTTTGAACAAGACAAGTAGCCAAAGTTCACACAGTTTTTGAACAGTGGTCCTGCAACTAAAGTGAGGCTGGTAAAAGGTAAAAAGCATAGAAGTCTGAGTGAGCTTTGAATATGACTTGGGCAAGTGCTATTGTATTATAGTTTAAGAGCCTATCATAAAGCAATAACCCAGTTTTATTTAAAGAAGGGTTTTTTTTCGCGCTGGTGGTTTTATAATGACTGATATTATACTCTGACCATTTTAACATGATTTGTAAAAATTATTCCTTTTATTTCTTTGTGAACCTAAAGGTGCAGTGCAATTTATTAGAATTGTTGCATTTCATTGCAAAAGCAATAATCTAAATCATGGAAGTTTAAGGACCTGTTTCAAAAACTGTGGTTGTCCCTGCAATAACATCACATATTGTTTATGTTTAATGGAGCAAACATCCTAATACCTTTCAGAATTTTACCAGAAAAGTGCTATTGTTAGGCTCAAAGAAAAACTGAAGTATCTCCTGGAATGAAAACCACTAAATTTCATGTGCTTTATTATCTGATATATAACTAAAACATAACTTGCATCACAAATGTTATCCCTCTTATTTAAAATGATTATTAGCCATGTGCTAAAAGTGTTTTCCACAAACAGCAGATTCAAAAATGCTCAAAATCCACTTTGAGTAAAAGCTTATAGCAGTCATTTTGTATACAGTTTTATACTGTGGTGTAAAAAAAGCTTTGAGCTGAGCTTGTTCAAATTTTATTCCCTTAGTTCGACTTGTTAATGAATAAATGTTCTTTGGCTTTTTTTTTTTAAATGAGTAATTTTTGTGTGATGTATAACATTTGCATGAACTTACCACATTTGAATAAGTTTTAATAAGTTTTTCAGTTATTGCATCATAAATGACAAAACTGTTCCTATCAGGGTGTTGTTGCATAAAGCAGGGAGTTCTTATGGTAAGCCCGTAAGCCTGTAAGCCCACGGGTGATAACTCATTAAATAGGTGTGTATTTGTGTGTGTCCTCGCATAGTCTTTCTGAATCCACTGACAAAGATAAATAGGTACTTGGTTACTTAGGGACTCGGTGGAGGTGAAAAAGGGTTCTGGGTGAAGCTCAGCCCCTGCTCTGGCATGCTGGACGTGAGACCGTGGACACAGCAGGCGCATCCTGCCAACAGTATGATTTTAATCCTCCGGCTTTAGTCCAAAGGCATCTCATTAATATGGTAATAAAACATGATTAACAATGTACAGCAGCTTGCATTACCTTGTGTCAACTGCTTCTCTTGCTGGTAATCAGAACTCGAGGCTCTGAGTGTATGCCTGTGCACGCTTGTGTGGGCCTGTGAGTGTTTCGATACGACCATGAAAAGTGCTTATTAGACACGGCCGGTGAACGATTAATTGTGCACACATTTTAATTTTATTGTTTCCTATCAGCATCTGGAATAAGGTGAATATACTGGGGCATAGGTGTGTGTTTGGTAATTTATGGTTCTGCTTGTTAACAACATAATTTGTTTTAGTTGTGTTCAAGTTTTCTAGCTGAGCTCAGCTGGTGCATTTTCATGACCTTGTTTTGAACATATCCCATACAAACAAACACCTCTGCCTATTTTAATATATTATAAAATATCTGTATAAAATTTTTGTTCCGTTATATATTCCTGCTTGTTATTTTGTTGCTTTCTCAGTTAAATTGGATTTTTACCTCCTAGCACCTGCTGCTAACAATGTCTCCAGGAATCAAACTAAACTATTGTGTTTACATGCTTGATTTATGTATTCAGCTTGGTGTAATAGTTTATATATTATCATTATACGTATATAAGTATATATTAGTAATATGCATAATATTTTAAATAATTAATGTTCATCTCGGGCGGCACAGTGGCTTAGTGGTTAGCACATTCGCCTCTCAGCACTAGGGATTCCTAGGGGTGGAGTTTCCATGTTCTCCCCGTGTTTGCGTGGGTTTTCTCCGAGTTCTCCGGTTTCCTCCCACAGTCCAAAAACATGGATCAAGTCAATTGAGTTCTCCAAATTGCCCCATTTAGAGTGTGTATGTGTGCGTGTCTGTGTCAGTGAGTGTGTGCCCAGCGATAAATTGGCGCCCTGTCCTGGGTGTATCTGCCCAGCGCCCGAAACGTTCTCCCCTGGATGGGCATGGGGAACCCCACCGCGACCCTGATATAGGATAAAGTGGAAGATAATGAATGAATGAATGAATGAATGTTCATCTCTGCTGGGGATCCAGGTTCATGTTTCAGACTGGGTGGAGTTTCCATGTTCTCACTGTGTCTGTGTGGGCTTTCTCAGAGTTCTCCGGTTTTCTCCCGAAGTCCAAAAACATGGATTCAAGGTGAATCTAAATTTAAAAAAAAATTAATCTAAATTTGGGGTGTGAGTGAGTATGTACCCATCAATAGGTTGGCCCCCTGTCCTGGGTCTATCTGCTCAGAGACTAAAACATTTAATACAGGTTTATGTGGAAGATGATGAAGTACGAGTTTTTATATTGACAAGCCTATGACAGATCGTTTTGATTATGCATGATTGTGGATGCAATTAAATAATGACCCTTGCAAATACTATCCAAATCATTGGATGTGTGTATACATTAGGTTAAGCATTTTAAATGGAAAATTTACACCCAGATTCCACACGCTATTTCCAGTAATTTCTACAATAGTAGAACTCTTTGTTTAATTTATTATAGAGATGTAACAATTAATAAGTGGCTGGATGGAAATGCATCTGTTAGAGATGGAAGATATATTGGAACTTCTGCAAGTGTGCATTGTGGTCTAACTGCTATGATTCTAGCAGATGATGTGTAATGAGGCTGCAGCACTGGACTGACAGCTCCAACTTTCCACTGCTGTTTCACTGAGAAGTGAAGAGCTTAATTCAAGCTGGCGTCTCTGACAAACCGAATCCAATATAAATGAGACAAAAGATTCACTCTATAGCAACAAGCCTTTGTTTTTCTTAATGCTTGTATGTGTTTGCGTGGTGAGTTACAGCTAATGAGAATAGACTGCAACCCACTATGTACCCCCCACTACATCCAATACAAAAAATTTGAATGAGTTTGAGGAAACTAAATATTTGTTATTATGTAATACCACTGCTTCAGCTCTGCCATGAAATATACAGTCCAAATAAATCCTCCATATTGGATTGGACCTTCACTATCGGCACTACCTCCTCAGACTTTGCATGTGCATTCAGTAGATAAGCTGGTTTGGAATGATGAAGTTGTAAAGTGTTTGCTAAAAACTCTTGCTATAAATCCTTACCTGCAAGTTCATAATTTTCCTTGTATTGCAAAATTATATCTCATATTAAAATAGTTTTCAAAGTCTAATATTCTATAATAGTAGTTATGTGATCATTGCATTGATTTAAAACCTCAAAACCATCAGCTAAAAGCATTTACATACATTAAACTCTGTGTTAAAATTTAAATTGCACAAAATTAAAGTAAATATAAAAACCAAATGAGACCAAATTACCATCTCGAGCAACAGTAATTAAAAGTACATGTTTTCTGTTTGTTTTCTCATATCTTTCTGGACACAGCCTAGGCTTCTCTGTTATAAAATTGAACTTAAGTCTATTGATGGTTAAAGGCAATAATTTATGCACAGTTGAATAATATCCATGAAGTTTAAGGTGAAGTTTGAGATGGCTCTGTGGTTGCTCAGTGGTTCATGTGTTGGGCTTTCAATCTGAAGTTTGTCTGTTCGTAGATCCACTGAATTTACCAACGTGTGTTCTTAAGCAAGTTCAAGTTAATTTATTTATGTTGGGCTTTTTACAATACTACATTGTCTCAAAGCAGTTTTACAGTGTTCCGAGTCCCCCCCCCCAACCATTAAGTAAGACTTGTAAGTCACTTTGGATAAAAGCATCTGCTAAATGACCAGATGTAAATGTTATTGAATTTGTGCTTGTAGTCGGTTAATCCTGAATTTCTTGTATAATCAATCAATAAAATCATTCAAATGAGTGCAGGTTTACAGAATCATATGGCTGAAAATCAAGACCAAATCTTTATCCATTCAATTTCAGACACTTTTGCAAATGCAATTTTCAAGGATTATTCATGCTGCCATATTCTTTAAAAAAATAAGTTTTTTTAATCGATCCACTCTTCCACAAAAGCTGTACTAATTTAGTTTTTTAACAGAAATAATGACTATATAGGGCTTTAGGTCATGAAATGTAGCTCTTAGTTCATTTATTTATTTATTTATTTTTTATTAAAAGTCTCAGCATTAACTGGTCAAACCTTGGACTGAAATTGCTTAGACAGTTACCTTTGGAATGACAACCAACAGCAGACTCTTCCTTTTTAAACAGTTCTTGTTACTGTAATATAATGCATTTTAAATGGCCTAGAAATGCCCTTAGAACTTTACCAGACAAATAGTTCTCTCATGTCTTTCGTGTCTATTATGTGTACACAAAGCAGTTCAGAAACACATTGCTAAGTGTTTTGCTTTCATAGAAGTAGTCACATATTCTGATCATTAAATAATCATGTAATTAGTTTTGCATTACTCATAATAACCTCTGGAAAGGATATAACGCTCAACAAACACTCACACGCAAATGTTCTTTTTTTCCACAGTGGCTTAGTGGTCAGCATGTATCCCTTTCAGCGCTGGCGATTCAGGTTCTTACCCCAACCTGAGTGAAGCTTCCATGTTCTCCCTATGTCAACATGGGTTTCTCTGGTTTTCTCTCATGGATTCAAGGTAAATTGGCTGCACTAACTTGCCCCTTTAGTGTGTATGTGTGTGTGTGTGTGTGTGTGTGTGTGTGTGTGTGTGTGCTCAGCGATAGATTGGCACCTTATCCTTGGTGTATCTGCCCAGCACCCAAAATGTTATCCCCTGGACATGTTTCATTTTTATGTTAGTGTTACATTTTTTTGGAATCAACTGGGTGAACACCACACAGATATTTTTACCCTAATAAATAAAAAAAATACTTTTTTTAAGAGTATACACTCTTTATTAATGATGTGCACATTAAAGATAGGTGCACATTGGAAACGCCACTATAATTTATCATTTGTATTTAGCACACAATGTCTGATTATCAAGCTTGAAACCAAGTTTGGAATTTTTTCCTGTAAGGTAATATGACTGAAGGACATGCAGTAATCAGGTACAATATTTAGCCATGTATTCAGTTATTTTGGAGAAAATAACCTTGAGAAAATCTCATTTCAGCTGTCTATATTTAAATGAATAAAAAGATACACTACACTTTATGTAAATTGTCCTTCCTACATTTACAAAACTTTCACCCAAAGACTTTGAATTTATGATTTAATTTGTGTTTTCGATATAATGTTTTGAATAAGCCTTTTAGAATCCTAATGGTTTCTCCACCTATGCATTAACAACATAGTTTATTATTTTATTGACACTGATTCATTAAATTGAACCTGAACAGTTTTCTGTATTTTACAAATTTAAACCAGCATTGGGCGGCACGGTGGCTTAGTGGTTAGCACGTTCGCCTCTCAGCGCTAAGGATTCCTGGTTTGAATCCCCATCTTGGTGGAGTTACCATGTTCTCCCCGTGTCTGCGTGGGTTTCCTCTGGGTTCTCCGGTTTCCTCCCACAGTCCAAAAACATGGATCAAGTTAATTGAGTTCTCTAAATTGCCCCATATAGAGTGTGTGAGTGTGTTCCCAGCGATGGATTGGCGCCCTGTTCTGGGTGTATCTGCCCAGCGCCCGAGACGTTCTCCCCTGGATGGGCATGGGGAACCCCACCGCGACCCTAATAGAGGATAAAGCGGGAGATAATGAATGAATGAATGAATGAATAAACCAGCATTTGTATGTAAGTACATACATTATGGAAAATGCAATAATAATAATAATAATAATAATAATATCAGAACATAATACAACTCTTGAAACCAAACAAGATATAGTTTGGCCATTTTATAATTTAGGACAAACTTGCACTTCTCTCTGTAGCACTTTTTTCGGAACTGTAAATGTTCTGTTTCCTACAACGCTTTCTGATGTTTTAAAGACTTATAAAGCCTGTGCTGTGCTTTTCTAATAAATAAGATGCACATGCATAATGACTACACACTATTTGGTGTTTTATAGGCTTGACTAGTGTGAAAATGCTGCCTAAGCACATTTATAAACTCCCAACTGTTCTGTGCATATGGTAATTCTATAAAATATCGAATTTAAAATGATTCATTATTATATGCTCTCTACAGTGGATGAAGTAAAGACCAATTGTCACAGTTACTTGTAAAAATGATTTCTCATTGAGCAATATTCCAACTTTTGTTCCAAATGATATAAAAATATAATAAACAAAACATAAAACATAAAGTGCTGATTTCATTAATAAACTGGTTTTTAAATTAGAGACTGAAGCTGTTGTAAGCTGTATCAATATAAAATGAATTTGGATGCAGCAGCTTTAATCACCAACCAACCTGAGAAATAAAAATCAATATAGATGAAGGGTACATTAAGTAGCTTTGTCGACTCACAGCAAAGACCCGGGTTTGAGTCCGAGGCAGGGCAGTATGGGTTATTTTATTGGATATGCTCTGGCACCCTCATGACCCAAATTGTTATAAGTGTCTTAGAAAATAAATAAAACATAGAGATGATCATAAAACAGCTGATCAGGTCAACACTGGCATCGTTTGTGTCTAAAGCTTCAGCTAAACAGTTAAAAATTTACACAATTAAAATCTCTAGTGAGTACCAAACAAATAATTCAGATAGACAGTCATTTTTATTTATGGTTCTGTTAACAGAATATCTATAAGCATAATGGACTCCAAAATAGTGTCTATTTATAAATTGAAACACTGGATCATTACAAGTAAAACAATTTATTTTCCATAACACATACTTTAAATATCTGCTTCAGGCTATTGCACTGTGGAGCATTTGATATAGCTGGAGCCAGAAAAGTGGTCTGCCATCACTCCAGACAGGAAAATGCCATTGTAGACTTGTAGTCTCCCAAAAATGGACGATACTGCAGTGTTTACTTTGCACATCACTGCCAATAATATATATTTTCCACTACCTTATCGTTCACGGTTGTAAAATTTATGTATACCTTACCCTGACCTATATATCAGAAAACAAATGGAAATCATTGTTCTTTAAAAAAAAAAACATGATTAGAAACAGACATCCTTTTCAACTACAAAAATGATTTCAGACACATTATTGTCATTTGTACATTTCGTGCTTAAAAAACACACATATAATGCCCAGAGGGAAGATCAATGCTACAATCAATAATGTCATAAACACTTTAGAATAATTTAGCCTTATAATGCCAAAAAAGTGGCTGGGTCACCTATTTGATAACAGACGAGACTCACAGTGTAAACAGCTATGCTTAAGCTTTCATTGCACAATACAGAGAACTCCACACACAAAGACAGCATGTTTTCATCCTTTTAGTCAGGCTGACTCCTGTCCCACTGCTTTCTTTCATTCTTTCATAGGCATATAATCAGGCATTGAAGAAAAAAATACAAAAGCTTTTGAAAGCAAAAAGAAAAATTCACTGAACAAGAATAATCCGTACAAAATGTCACATTAGTGGGGAGAGAAATGTAACACTGACCAAGGCTAAAATAAACTCAAAAGAAGTTTAGGGTTACAAGAAACTTTTGAGATTTCACTGAATGGCCACTGAAAGTGGAGAAATGCTTTAATGTATTTCTATAGAAATGTGTAATTTCTTTAAGTTTTTTTTTTTTAAAGTTCTACTCATGCTTACAGAGCTAAAGGAAATAGTTTTAATGGCTGAACCCTAAGCCCTTCTGCCAATATACCGTCTGCCCTTGGCCACCTCATTTTTGCTTTGCAACCTTGTTGTTAAACGGTAACCAGCCCTCATTCAATCTGGTATAGAAATCTGCCCAGCACTAAGAGAAAACATGTTCATACAACCTCAATGTCTACATTTAACTACCATTGCTTTATAGGGGAATAGCAGTCCTGTTAGCTCCTTTAATCAATACTTATTAATTTTGTTTGCCAATGACAGGAGATAAAAAACAGTATTATGATAAAGATGGCCGTATGTCACATTTTGGGCTGACAGTGCTGTGTCTGACTTCATGTTCGGTACATGAGACTGAGACACAGAGAAAAGGTTCACAATAGCTCTCAAAATGTCAGTGCTTTATAGGGTTTCAAATTAACACCTGTCTGCCTGTCAATCAAATTTTCTTAAAAGTAACTGGTGTAAGATTACATTAATTAGCCTGCCATTTTCCCAGAGGGACTTATGGTGTTGCTTGTCAAAATAATGCATGTCAAGTAACTTGTACTTTAGGCTTTGTGGTTCAAGCTAATTGTAGTATGCTCGGGGATGTACTGGGAGTAATGAGCGACCTAGTCTTTTTGGAACAGCACACCAAACTCCATGCAGAGTCACACCATCAGCAATGTAACAATGATATTTTTTTTCACTAACTTGCCAAAGGACATGCTGCTTCATGTCCTTCAGTGCTCTGTGGTGCTTTTGTCATTAAGCTCATAGTGGAAAAGAAAAACTTCTATCCTAACGGTCAATTTAACTGCCCCAAGCTATCGTTTCATAAAAACATTTATGAATCATAAAGACATTCCTTTTATTTATTTTTTTTCATCAATATTATTATGACTAGTAGTATTTAATTTGATTGTATATATATTTTCACCTTTATAAAATATTCTACGAATGAAAAATGACAATTCCTTGAAGCTGACACAGAGTATTTTGTGATGAATAAAATACAAAGACTATTGCTTAATGTATCCTTTAATATGCTAATTAGCAACCTCACGGGCAATACAGTCACTCATTAAATTCCCTTAAGGCTCTTGCTTCTTCAAACAGGCCAAACCCCTAGGCCAATGCTACAATTTCATTTCAAAGCAATATCAGTGTACCCAGCAGTCAGTCTTAGTTACCATAAAAGGCAGCCTTCTCTATCTAAGGCAGTGCTTTTCACCAAGGGGAAATGAAGAGAGATTACACAACCACATTACTGAAAAAGTTTGGATAAAATAGTGAGGCCATTGAGACATAGAAGAGGAATAATGAAAACAGTGAGAGAAACTTGAAACTATTTTGGAAAATGGGTTATGCTCCATGTAACTCAAGAACTTCATAGAATGTGGGGTGGTGTCCTCTATTTGATTAACATGCTGACATTTAAGAAAACATTGTTTAAATTTCATGACTGTGGTTCATAAAACACAATTGATAAAAAAAAATGTTTTAAGAAAATATTTCATGGGCCATTGCGGGGGAAAAGTTATGGCAGTAAGTAACATTTTTTTAAAGTAAAACTACATTATGACATTTATTAATGTATTGGAATTAACTGAGCCCCATGCTTAAGCTAACTCTATAATGCTTGAGGAATATAATAAAGTGTGCTTTTACTTAATTATAACTTTACTTGCCATTTTTAAAAGAGGTAAATTGCTAAAATAATGCATGGCAGCATTTTCATGTTCTTTCTCCCTGAACCTTCAAATCTCTAAAATCGTTGTACAAATAAAAGGGTTTCCAACAATAAATCATTGATCTTTCCATTTTCTTCTGAGTACAAACTCTTTAAACTCTTAATAATTACACATACCAATGAGGTGGTTTGAAATCAGGGTGGATCAGTTTCGGCCAAGCCTTATATAAGACTATACACCTTCATAACCAAAACCCCAAATTGCAAAATATCAAGATTTCATTGGCCAAAATTGTAACTAAATATAAATCAACACAACAGCAAATAAAATAGGAATTAAAATAAGCATGCACAAAGTGCATGAATCCATCATTAAAAACCTGCACAAAACTAACCTACTTGGGAAGTATGCCAGGAGGAAAGTCTTTGCTGTCTAAAAAAATACATCAGGGCAAGGACTTCTGGAACAACTTACAATGAACAGATGAGTCAAAAATTCTCTCCTGGCACACCTTCAATATAGGGCAAATTTGAACAATTGTAGACTAACTGCAAATGTAATTATAAGCATAGTTTCAAAGAAACTTAAGGTTTCATACAGTGTTATTATATGTAGAAGGATTGTTCAGCAGCCTGGTGATAAATAAATGGGGGTTTAATGTCTTCTTCACTTGCAAATGATTGTACACATGATGAAATTCATTCATTATCTTCCGCTTTGTCCTATATTAGGGTCGCGGGGGGTTCCCCATGCCCATCCAGGAGAGAAAGACACACCCAGGACAGGGTGCCAATCTATCGCTGGGCACACATGATGAAATGACTATTTATATATCTTTTGATATCCGACCTAATTAAGACCTCTTAAAATGTAGCCCGAAAAAGGCTAAAATAAATCTAAACAAATGAATTGAATTATCTAGTTTCTTGGTGTTTCACATGCATATGCTGCACATACCTGTAGTTTTAACAGCAATGCCTTAAAGGAAGAGTAGCATTTCATAAAAGTTGGGGATTAGTTGGGGAAGACGCATCATAGAAAATATTAAATCAACAATAAATAAATGAATAAATAAATCTTCACTATATATTACCAACGTGATATATGTGTAATGTGACTATATACAGAGTACAAGTCTGCAGTTATTTGCTTACGTCAGCCATATTTTCATTCTTACTTCTGTAGACGTTATACTGCAAGTCTTGCTATTTTAGGTTTAGGATGTTTACACTCCCTGAAAATCTATTGCCTACAATTTAAATATTTTTGATCACTGTAAAAAGAAAACATACATTTAACCTATAAAATGACAACATGATTAAATCAGCTTTGTTTTGCACTAAATAGAATTGAATTTCAGTAAGTTTAGCTTTGTAGACATTTTTATTACATTTCTTTTCCTGTCCAATAAAAACCAGCATTTAATTTCTTGTCTCTGAACATCTTCACCTTGGCTTCCTACTTGAGTATTAGCCACATCAATACATGATAATAGGCATAGCATATGTTTGTGTCTGCCTGACTTCCAATGGAATTGAGGTGCTTGGCAACAAGAATGGAGGTCAGACAAGGTGTAAAAAGCTACCAAATTTATGGTATGAATGTGGAGGAAAAAATGAATGTAGTGAATAGGTTCTGTTAGTAACGTTTCTGCCTGGTTTCTTTTCTAATAGCAACATAATGTGTTAGGTTTATATTTAAGTCATTAATTTATTAGTTGCTTGCACTAGGGCATTCTTATTTGTCTGTGTAATACAGTTTAGTTGCCATAGTAACACACACACACACACACACACACACACACATACAAACACACATACATATATATTATATGTATGTATATGAATATATGTAAATATATGTGTTATTCTATTGTACAATGCTAAATACAAAAAAATACATAGTATTACTCTTATACATAGTGTAGTCTTACTTAATGTATTGGTATTTCTGTGTGTATGTGTGTGTGTGTGTGTGTGTGTGTGTGTGTGTGTGTGTGTGTGTGTGTGTGTGTGTGTGTGTGTGTGTGTGTTCTTAGATAATAGTTTAATCTAAAGAGTTGCATTGATCCCAGACACACAGCCAAAGCCATAAAAGAATAATGTTCAGCCAAAAGATGACCATAAAATACTGCAGATGTTGTTGCTCCAATCGGTTTATCATGTTTATATCATCATTTATGTGATTAAATAAAAAAATGCCAACGATTTGGAAAAAGAAATCTACCATTCAAGGATGGCAAAAAAAGAAATGATTTTAAAGATGAATTGTGCTCACATGAAAATAGACTTTTTTGTATTTATCATTGGATCACTTAATCTTAACAAAAAAACTGAAATGCTTCTAACATTACATTATTAGTAGCTTTAGTTTTGTGACTTTTTAGCTGGCCTTTATTTTTTCAACCATTTCAAAAAAGCTTTAATTTTTTTTCTTTTTTTCCTCCCCTGATTGATTTTTTTTTAAATCAACTCAGTCTATAAAGCTAAAGTGTGTCCTTCTGGTAGTTGCTGTTTTTAATCAAATGTTTATTAGAACCAGCTAATGTGAAATCTTCAGGGTATTTGCTTTTAGTATCAATGCTGGTCAATGCTGGTTGGCCATCCATTTTTTTCTCATGATGAATCACAGAAAAGCCGTAAAAGATTTGTTTACTTGGGCTTAAGGATAAACTGATTACATTTTAATGTTCTGATCTGGGCTACTTTATATATTTGCTATAACATTTGATACACATGTTTACTTGCTACCGTTTTTTTAAGGCAGGTGTAATTTCATATTCATCTCACTTCTATGAAAACTTAGGAATTCCTTAAAAAATGTTCTCCAAGTTTACTACAAACATTCAGTTAGACTCAGGAATGACGTGATCACAATTTTTAGAGGTCAAATGTCATGATCATTGTGAACTTGCTGTCATCATTTATTTGTGTTATTTGTGGAGGTGCAATATCTCTGGCCTCAGGGCATTTTCTTTATTTTTGAAATAAACAGTTACTTTGACTCAAGAATTAACTTACTTCATTTTGGTCATCTAAGGTCAGTCACATTACCTCACAACTATCCCATTCTAGTAAACATGTCTGTATGATTCTCATTAAACTTGTAAAATAACATCTATTTAAAATTGGAATAACATGATGTAAAGTTTTATGGTCCGAGGTTACTATGACCTCACATCCAGCCCATGATATTCTAGACAGCAGACATACAGTGGTGCAGCTTCCAATCTACACCTTTCTATTTAGAAAATCATTTATATATGTTTTTTAGCAAACTGTAAGAAATGCAATTGTCTAAAATAGTGTTGGTATTTAAAAAAACTCTTCATTAAGACTGTGGTGTACTAGTATCTGTCTAACAGAGTGCTTTAGCACGCAGCATTCCTCTGGTGGTTTCACAGTTTTTGTACCGGCATTGTGGTAACAGGGTCATGCCCTAAAAATGGGCATCGATTGGATGAGCTCTGAGGTCATGCTACAGAGGGTGTCCAACACACTTTCACAAGAACACACACACACAAACACACACAAACACAACATGTTATTTCTTACTGTTTAGTTTGACAAACATGGATCATCCCTCTTATACACAAAGACCCAAGTCAACGTTATTGTGCTCATTCAAAACTGCATGGCTGTTTAGTGAATTTTGGGCTATAAATGACCTCATCAGTGAAATGCACACGCCATGTCACTGTCTATCACTCACAAGCAGTAGCCAACAGCCACAGAATAGGAGGACAGAAAGGAAGGGGTTAGGGAGTGGGGGACAGACAGAGGTTAGTTTCTAAGATTAGCCAGTACAATAATATGACATGCTGTACTCGATCCAATCAGATTCAAGGCCAGGGTTATTGGATGAGGGATATGAATGGCTTTGTAATTAAAAATCTGCCTGCTTTTTTCAAGCTCTCTCACAGACTGGTGGTTGTATTTGCTTTCTTTTTGGAGTGGGGGTGTCACGGCTGGCTTTCTTATTAGCCTTGAAGGCCAAATAAAAGCTCAACTACCTGATCTTACTGACATTCACATGCTTTTTCTTCCTTTCTTTCTTTCTGTGAATATGTCAGTGTAATTAGGGCTTCCGTGATCGGTGTGACAGCAGTTTAATGTCATGGGATCACAGGGGGAAAGGTTAGGCCACAAAGTTCAGACCATGTGTGAAGATGTGTATGTATGAATGTAATAATGGATATATGGGGACTTAATAACTCTATGAATTAATACCTCTATGTTGAATTAATGGAGGGTTTATTTAAACAATAAAAGGGACAATTTGTCTTTGTGTACTAGGATTATGATTATGGTTTGTTATGCAATAAGATTAATTTGCTGCGATATCTTTGCAATTTAAATTATTGTAAAGAAAGAGCTAGAACACTGTATCCATTAAAAGTGTTGATATGAAATAAAGTTTGTATATACTTTGCCTTTTTTTATTTTAATAAGGACTCGTGTTTCTCCTTTTTCTCATACACAGGCCTTACTGGAAAAATATACAGGGCACCATAACGTGTCCCATGCTACTGCTGTTTTAATGAAACATGTTTTCTTTATAGCCTTAGATTGTTCCCACTTTCATGAGTAGCTGGCTGATAGTCATTATCTTGTTCCCTGGGTTTTTTCCCCGAAGGCAAGATATTTTTTATCCCTGCTGACTTTCTTTCATTTTCTCACTTAGTTTGCATGTTCTGCTGTGTCCCTCGCTTTCTGCCTAAGCATGCAGTGCCGCAGACTCTTCCAGCTTTACCTGATGCCTGCTGTTTACCACCTGTTTCAAGCTGTCTTAATATGCTCGCTTTGTGATGTTTACTGGCACTGTGTTTTTCTTCAGACATACTGGACTCATTCTTTAAAATGTGTTTGAAGTATTGTAGCCAAACTTTTTGCCAGCATATAAATACATTTAACATTTACATTTAATACATTTAATACATTTAATACATTTACATTATATATTATTATTATTAGTATAATGAGGAGTGGTTTCAGAACTATGACTGAATATATTTGTGTGTGTATAAATATACATATATATTTTTTTGCTTGTATGTGCGTGCGTGCATGTGCGTGCGTGCGTGTACACACCGTTATGGAATAAACATCTAAAGTAACAACTGTTTTTTTTTTATTTTATTTTTTTATTTTACACCTAACATGATTTGGCAGCATTTCTATTCAGTTGCCCTAGAAAACATAACAAAAAGTCCCGCAGCATTTTATGTGCAGCATTCACTGCTTTTTCTGAAAGGATGGTCTTGTTGTTTTTTTTAAATTCGAGCTTTTTTGCATGTCTGAATCAAGGGTATGGTTTATAACTAAAAAATCAATGTGAGCAACGGAGCAGAAAATGTGTTTTTAGTGGTCGTGTTGTTTGCACATTAGAGCAGCCATTAACATCTTATAATGTGTACATCTTAGCTTTTCCACATTATTCAGGCTTAAATGAAAAGATTAACATCAAAATTTAAATTACAGGGCAAAATGAGATTGTGAGTTTCAATGTCTGAAAAAAAACAAAGCCTTACTTACCCCTAATCATTTTTGACATTTTATGATTTTATTAATTTTATGTATTCATTTTTTTTGCTTGGACAATAGTACTGAGTCATTTTCACATTATGCCTAAATTCTCTCCACCCTCCCCCTGTAGTTGTCACAGCTTTCACTCTTCTGGTTAAAGCTACATGTATGTTTGTGTAATATTTGTCTATTGTTCCAAAAGTGCATTTGTAAGGTTGAGCACCCATGCTGGATAAGCAAATACAATCTTTATCCCAAAGGTGTTTGAGATTCAAGGCTCTGTGTTCAGGTCAGCCAAGTTTCTTCAGCCAGCCATGCCTAGACATTTCAATAGTAGATTAAACAATGACTTTCCCTAAACTGTTCTAATAAATTTGGAAGCATACAGTTGTCCAAAATGTGCGCGTACTCTGAAGTGTATAAATATGGAGAGAGATTTGCAGATGTACTGTAGCATGATGGATAAACTGTCGAATGTGGCACTGAGGTTTGAAGCAGAGACTGACCCTCTGCATCAAGGTGTGAACTGAAGCTTTTGCTAAAATGATCGTGCACTCTGTCTGAAGACGGCAAATCTTTATTGATATTAAGATGTTTAAAAAATACTGTAGAGTCAGTAGGCCCGAATGAGCTCAGATTCAAAGACTCAAAAACAAAGATTTAATACAGAACATAACATTCCAGTTCCCCCCACTATCACAAATTGCTGCCACTGCAGTGTTTAAGACATGGGTGGCAGGATTTTGTCACAAGAGGCCATGACCCTACTTACATTTGTGTTTTACTTTTTTAATAACATTACATTCACCCATGACGACCTTGAAAATGAGCTGACAAGCTGAATCAAGTAAGAGGTAAATTGCTGAGATCTGCTCTACAAGCATCCAATCAGGACTAGTGGACTGCCTTTTATCTTATTTTATCTGCAGTGTACATTAGTGTGCTTTAAAGATCTGAGTTCAGAAGAAAAGATAATTAATAAGTCAAAGGATAGTTTAGTCTCATTTGGTGATTTTGAATTAGAGTTAGTGTTAACTAAATGCCTTTAAATAAATTCTATTAAATCATTTGCATGTGGTTTATAAGTAGTCATTATAAAACATCCTACATTTTATTATGTCTGGACAATAATTAGCATTTCTGGTTGCTGATATAACACATTATATAACAAATTTAATGCCTACCTTTTTTTTTTTACTTTTGAATATGAGACAAACGTTCTCCCCTGGGCCTAAGGCATGCCACCCCCACCCCCATTCAAACCTAGTATAGGATTAAGCAGAAGATGATGTGCCCGGAGTGAAGGGCAGCCCTGTACAGAGTGCCTGGGGAGCAATTGAGGTTAGGTGTCTTGCCCAAGAGCACTTTAGCCATAGTACTTGGTGGGACTGGGAATTAATCTAAGGACCTTCAGTTCACAAAGCAAGTTCCTTAACCTCAAGCCCAAGGCCTTTCCCACATTGTTCCAGCAGTTGAACTAAAACATCTGAATTCAATAATAAAGTTGCGTCCCGTTACTTATGTTTGACTGTGTAGTGAATGTAATTTCTATACACACCTGCTGTTTCTGTACCTGAGTTCATGTTTTTATGACTGTGTTGCTGTGTGATATTTTAAATTGAGTCTTAAGCTGTATATTTTTTGCGAAGTCTTTTAAGGATTAGTTTTCACTGTTAGTATGTTTTAGCTTCAGGACCAGCTGCACAAAACTCTAAACTCTGTTGGTTTTCTCCCAGTTTTTTAAATGCCTACAAAACAGAAGGTTTTCAAACTGCGAGACTAATTTACTTATTTTAAAATAATTCTGTTAATCTGCAAAATAATTCATTGTAAAAACCTTGAGGAGCAGCTTTACTGGTCAAATGTTAAAATATAAAATGCATTGTGCAGATTTGCTCATAGTATCATAATTAATTAAAAACCCTCTACATTACTTAGTTGCTGTACTTTGCTCACATTATTAAGTCCTAATATATGCCGGGGCTTCCATGATGGCCTTCTCCACTGATGTGATATATGGACATTAAAGTTTTAAATTACAATACCCTTTCAGAAAGCCAATTGCTAATGTGTGAGGCTTTTGTCTAGCATTTATCCTGTTTGGAGGGTAATTAGGGCAATTTACCAATGCTCTGCTCAGTTTTATGCTTAAAGAAATGGTCACTAGGATCACACTAAATTTATAGGCCTGCCAGATCAATACAGAGACCTTTTAACAAAGAGACCCTTAAGCTACACAGAGCTCACTTCAGCTGTATCTGCTCAAGGAGCCTTTCTTTCCTAATTAATTAAACCTCTCACACACTTCACCTCTTCGCATGGCTGAGCCCAAGCCCTTGTTCAATTCTGTATTATCCATGTGTGGAAGGTCTTATATAGGCAACTATATGCAGTTTGAACCAAGTCCCAAGATTTGACCCACTGTGTCTGCATATTAGAAACTTCACATTGACATGCACTTTGTGAGAGAACAAGTCACACATGGTGTGCATTCCATTTTTAATGAATGTGCAAGGAAAGAGAAGAGATAACAAAATAAGTCATATGAGAGGCAAAGAGGTTTGATTGTTTTCTGGAGCTTTGTGCGGTGTGTGCTTCAGCCGTGCTTTGCCTTATCATATCTTTCTCCTGCTCACATCTTTCGGCAGCGGGAAACCACAGCACGGTCTGTGCCGATCCTGCAGGTTTATCGATAAGGCAGCATGCTCATTTAAATTGGGAGCAAGAGGCGTGTGGAGCAGCGGCACATTGGGACTGCGAAAAGAGCTAAGCATATGCCATCCGGGCCAGGATCACTTCCCATCTCTTGGGAAGCGAAGGTGCCAACAGCAAAGAGACTATTCAAACCTGACTCGTAGGCAGAGCGCTGTACAGGAAACAGCTCCACACTTTCCTTGTTAGTGCTTATTTCTTTCACAGTCTTATAAATGCTCATTTATTTTGAACACACTGACCTTGGCCTTCATTTTTATCTAGGCGTCACTTTGTTTACAGTTAAAATATCTAATTTTACTCCTGAAAATGCCATTAGCCTGTTGTATTTGTTAAAATGTATAACAAGGCCATTACCTCTGTATCCACAGCATCCATATATTATACAAAAAGCAGGAGATCACAGGTGCACTTATTACTGCTGTTTCACAGCAAAACATCGCCTGTCACCAAGTCAGCACTCATAAGTATGTACTCAACATCAGCTCACCTGCCAAATGTGAGTAAAAAGGTGAGTACATAACCATTCACTATTTAAAAACATCCTTGTTTCTGCACTCATTACCCATTATATGAGGTGCGCTCACCATATACACCTTGTTGTTTAACATTTGCAGAATTAGTTCCTCTGCATATTTATATTCACTTCTTTATTTAGAAACTTTAAGGAAATTTATGGAAGCTCCACCCAGATTGGGACTCGAACCTTATCTTTATTTCCCTTTAATACTTGTCCCAAAATCTAATGAAGTTTTGAGTCAAATTAATGCAGAAATGTCCATAATTCTTAAAGTTCACAAATTTTCAAGCACATTTCCATGTGATTTGTGAACATTTTCACACTAAGGTACGTATAGCCTATGTCAAAGAATATAAAGTGCCAGAGTGGCTAACAATTTAGCTAAAAAAGTAACACAAACTAAAATATATCAATGGGGGAAAAGAGAGTTGGCAGGGAGGTTAAGTGCCAGATGACATTTAGCAAATGGGACCAGGCCAAATGATTACAGCCAGCTTCAGACCGTCATTCCTCCCACTCAAGACCTTAAAGATATGATAGCCAGTGGTTTACTTAACTGTCATGGTGCTAAAGTAAGACATGTCTAGCAGAAAGCCATCATTTCAGAACCTGCATTTCGACTGACAGTCGCAGTGTGGGCTGTGAAGTGACTGTTGCAAATATCACTCTCATTCTGTAAACTTGTCTAAACTAAAAGTAAAATCGATTTATGCATTATTAATAATTTATCTTAATGCTGTTAAATCTAGCTAAATGATCAGTGAATTCATTCTTTTGTAAGTCTTATTCTTGCAAGTTGTCACTCCACCTGCTGGCAGCTTTTGGAAGGTAGACCAAATTTATACAGAACTGTATGTTCCGGTCAGCTTTGCCACTGAAGTGATGCTGTGAATGTATTCATTGTCAGAACCAGTAAATGTGGCAAGGATTTGAGAGGGGGTAAAATTTAGAATCCTATCTACGGGAAGCAGCTTGGTGTGTATTTTACAACTACATATAAAAATATGTACTTATTTACAGTGGTGCCTAAACGTTTCGGAACCCCTTCAATTTTTCCCGATATTTCTGCTCAAATTGAACCTAAGACCTGGATTAGGCCTAAAGGTAGATTAAGTATTATCCAATATTACATATCTGTGAGTGGCAAAAGTATATGCAGGCCCTGGTGTGACCTGCATGTGCAGCAATAACTGCATCTTAACATTTACCATAGTTCCTAATTAGTCCTACAAGTACTTAATACTAAACATCTTCAATGTGGATATAAACTGCTTTCCTTGGGTCCTTCCCCATCATTCCTTTTATGGAGGTAAAGACTTGGTATAGACCCTGGCCGTTCTAAACCATCACGTCTTCTTCTTTAAACATACTCTGGTCGAATGATATGTGTGCTAAGGATCATTGTTGTGCATTATTGTCCTTAAAAGACCTCCTTTCTCTTGAGATACAGCTCAGTTATCCAAATATTTACTTATAGGATTGGCTGGTATAATTCTAAATTAATTGTTCAATCACTTACGACAAGCTATCCTTACCCAGATGCAACAGAACAGCCCTAATCATGAAATGTCCACCAGTGGGGTTTACAGATGAGTATTCATGCTTGGATGTCAAATCTCAAAAAATCTTTTTTTGGTCACATCCCTCTACAAAACATAATTTCAAAAATCTTCTGGCCGGTTCATATGATGTTTAAAAAACTGCGTAATGTTCACTTTATAAAGCAGTAGCTTTCTTCTTGCAACCCTCCATTGCACTTCATTGGTATTCTGTGCTCTCCTAATAGTGGACTCATAAACATTACCATTAGCAATCAGGAGAATGGCCTTACTTTGTGACCTTGCAAACTATTACATGCCTTGCTCTTGGCATGATCGTTCTTGGTCAAGCACTGATGGAGAGAGTAATATGTTTACTCCATTTGAACACAGTTTATATTACTGGATTAGTAGAGCCTAAAATCTTTAGATATGGTCTTGTAAACTTTTCTAATATAATTAACTCCTGAAATCCTTATAAATGGAGATTAAAAACTTCAAAAACGTGTGTTGTGAAAATCAGACTTTGATGTAGCACTGTTTTTTAAATTTAAAGGGGGCACCCACTCACACCAGATTGTGTGTGTGTGTGTGTGTGTGTGTGTGTGTGTGTGTGTGTGTGTGTGTGTGTGTGTGTGTGTGTGTGTGTGTGTGTGTGTAGGTGTGTGTGTGTGTAGATGAATGCTACTGTACTGAATGACCAGTTTATACTATTAAGATTTTTTTCATCCTTGGTGGCACAGGTATTGTCAATGACGACAATTTTAAGACTCACTGGGTACAAAGAGTGAAACAGCAGTTCAGAGGGCATTAGGAATCATTTTCAGACACGAATTGGCCACCACAGAGTTCTGACCTTTGGAAAGCTCATGAAATGGGCTTGAGCAGACTTTACTGAGCAGTGTCACTCTCCCTTTGTTAAAAATAATAATCCAGCCAATTGTTTTTCCAACTTAAAAAGGAAATAATGATTGTGACTAACATTTAAGTTGTCAAAACAATATCACAGAGCCTGCATGCAGTAACAGAAGGTAGTTCAATTAAAATTAGGGTGAGTGGAAATATGAATCAATTACAATTACATTGTAGTTGATCTTATTGTAGTGTAAAAATAATTTTATATAACGTTATGAAGTAAGGGTATTCAGAGAGTGGCCCAATCTACTAATTAACTAATGATTGTTTACTGTAATATTTCTAGATTCTTTTTTTATTTGTTATTAATTGGGACCAAACATAAAAATGTGAGGAAACATATCAGTTTCATTCAGATTTAAAACACAATTGTGGACATTTTTATGAAATTTTGCTTAAGGGTTGTGTACCTGCTAGTTATTGCTGTTATGTTAAACATAGATGACAACCAGATAAAATGTGTTTTCTTGCTACTATTTGCATTAAAGGAGTCTTTCTCAATATTTTATTGTTGTATCAAAACAATAATGGATGGAGGTGTCTATTTTTACTCACTTACCTTCCCAGACACAGTGAAATGTAGAGCAGTACTGGATCTTTTCACAATATTTTTGTGCCTATGTGATTTTCCGTGTTCTGTAGCAATGAGCAATAAATTAGTGATACATCAACTCAATCATGCGCAGGTTCTCTCAACACCTGCATTAAAACCATGTGTTGCAGTACTGTACAGTTTACAGAGAATAGTGACAACACAAAGAAAATGATTTTTTTTGCTAACAGACCTATTTTAAGGACTGAGATGAGAGTTTCTGATGCACAGTTGGAGATTTAATTAGGAGAACTGGGTTAACATTTTAATTTAATCATTATGCAATCTTTGTAAATTAGTTGCAATCATTTTATCTGAGCTTTAATCAAGACATAACTTCTCAGCTCATCTGCCTGATTCTAAATGTGTCGAATGGAATCTTCGTATCTTCTGTCTTATTAGTTTATACATCATAAAAGTTTTAAAAGCCTTTTTTTTTTAGTCTGTGAAATTAAACAAGGGAACCAGTCCTCAGTTCCGTATTTGTGCCTGGCACTTTAAAATGTAAGTTTTGCTTTTTTGCAGTTACAAAGAAACATTTTTGAGTTCTTAAATTTTTTTTTAATAATTGCAAAATTCACGTTCAAAGAAACTTACTTTAAGTAACATGGTGGACGGCACTGAGGCTTGGTTGTTAGCACATTCATCTCTTAGTGCTGGGGAATCAGGTTCGAATCCCGATCTGGGTGGGTTCCTCCGGTTCTCCGGTTCCCTCCCACAGTCCAAAAACATGGATTTAAGGTAAATTGGCTGCTATAAATTGCCCCTGTATAGTGTCTGTGTGAGTGAGTGAATGAGTGAGTGTGTGTCCTGTCCTTGGTGTTTCTGACCAGCGCCCGAAACGTTCTCCCTGAATGAGCATAAAGGACCCTCCTGTGTCTCTAGTATGTGATTAGGCAGAAGATAATGAATAGATTCACATGCATCAACATGCTCCTTACCTTTATCATATAGGTGAGTGTAATTAATCAATCAGGATAAACATCTGTCATGTGTCCAAAAATGGGCTCCAGACCACCATGATCTTAAATAGGATGATCAGGTTAGAAAATAAATGAAGCTGAATCAATGGTAAAATAATCTAAAGATCATGGAAGGCAGGGAACAATTGAATTGTAAAGGTAAAATCCCCTGTAGGTGCTCATGAAAATTTCACATCTTCTATTCTTTGATTGTTGGGTTTCAGGCCTTTTATACTCAATGATTTTTCTTTCTGTGTAAGCTCAGAAATATGGGACTTTCTGCAAGTCTTATGCTGCTAGATCTCATCTTTTTTATTCTATCCTTCAGAACTGCATGCTTATGCTTGATCTCCTTGCAGGACAGTATATATTGCTCCACACGTGGACTGTGAATAATTAACCATCATCTTTTGAGATGATACTGCCTACTGTACTTACACACAGAGGAATTGGTCCTCTACATTTAACTCATCTGTGCAGTGAAACACACACACATACACACACATACACACACACTGAGTGAAGTGAGCACATGTGGAAGCAGTTGGGGTTAGGTGCACTTTAACCATAGCACTTGGTGGGACTGGGAATCAAAACGGTGACCTTCAGATTGCAAGGCTGGTTCCTTAACCACACGCCTACAACTGGTCCATATTAAGTGAATTGATGTTTGTGTATCTTTTTAGGAAAAATTTTACACAGATTACATTTTAAATTTGCACCCATTCTCTTAATTGCTTTGTTATAGATGCTCTGCTGAAGTATGACTGTGTGCTAAGCGAAACAATTTCCTTATGTTATACCTTAACAAAACTTTTTCAGTGTACCACACAACAATCTACTTCTATAAGACCACTAACAAACAAGGCACAGAGAATCTGTGCAATGCTGCCCATCACAGTGTGCATTTATGCCCAATTTACACAGCAACACACTGATTTCATTTTACATTCCATTTACTAAGGTTCAGGCAATTATTGACAGCCAGTTTGGCACCTCATTTTTCCGCCTCCCTCCAAGTGTAAATCCGTTCCAGTATGCATCTGAGAATGATTGCCATGTCTTGTATGTATTTTCCTTACAGAGCTCGGATAATGAAGCTGATGTGGGTTTTTTTTTTTGTTTATTTTTTGGATGGAGGTCCAGCATTTTTGTCTTTATTTTGCCAATTCTATTTTATTATTAAAAAAATGCACCAGCAGCCAAGCCATTATTTCGAGGGTTAGTTCTTTACATAAAACCTCAAAATCTCAAAGTTTTCATCTATCCAAAGTTTAATGACTGAATTAAATATAATATTTATTTGTCATAATTTTTTTATTCATCTCTCTAAGTATAAATGAGCATTAAAATATATTGTTGGCTCATGTTATAAAACACCCTTAAGGTAAAACTGACAGCAAATTAAAGGGGTGCAGTGTAATGCACAGCTGCAATCAAGCGTGAATTTGTGAAAGAGAGGCGGAGCCAGAGAATTATGTAAGGTGATGGCTGCTTCTGCCTGGGAAATATTTGCGTTAACTGTCTGTGTGCAGTGACTCAAAGAGGGGCTAGATGGGGGGGGGGGGGGGGGGGGGGGGGGGGGGGGGGGGGGGGGGGGTAGGGGGGTAGCTGCTGCAGCAGCAAGAAGAGACAGTTAGAGACAGTACACTGGGAAGTTTCATTTGTGTTCATCTCTGTCTGCAGTTCCTCCAGCAACCCTAAATGATGAACATTATTGTAAAATCTATATTTGGGTCTGGCTCATCCTGACTCGATTCCTTCTTGTTGCCCACCATGTTACAGGCAGCTACAGCCCAGATATGAGAACTATTCTTGTCCAGATCTGAACCACAGCCCCCATTTTTTTTATCTGGCCCATTAGCTGCACGGATTGACAGCACTTGGGTGGACTGTTCATGGTTGCAAGATGTGGGTTACATATGCACCATATTAGGACTCACATGTAGGCAGCACTGCCAGATGTGAACCACATGTGTTTTGGAACACATGGACCATATGAGGATGTGTGTGTGTGTGTGTGTGTGTGTGTGTGTGTGTATATATATATATATATATATATATATATATATATATATATATATATATATATATATATATATATATATATATATAGTTTTGGGAACTGGAATGGTTTCACATTTAAGATTCAAAGGTTTTTGCTTGCCATCCAAACAAATTGTGTGTGTATATTCATACATAAAAAGTTATTATAAGACGATTATACATGTAATTGTTAGTGACAGCAGTGGGCCAGCAGTGCCAAGGTTCAGTGGCCCACGTCTGTATGCTATCTGGGAGTAATGTTACAACTATTTTTAAGATTAAAAAATCTTAATGACTTTTTTCCCACAGCTTTGCTGATGATATGCTCAGAATGAATTGCTTTGAAAATCCTATAGTTTAAGCAATCAGATGAAATAGAGAGAAAATAAAACGGCTATTTACATAGCTGGCGTTAGGCTGTCAATTTGTCAGCATTTACATGAAAAGTCAGTTATCATATTCCACTTCATTAATACTGACTAATTTAGAAAAGGCAAGTGAGAAGAGTCAGACCGAAAAGACGAAAAGGAGTAGGAGGAGGATGAGTGGGAAGCTCTTCATTTACGTTTTGAAGATGACTGATTTTGGCAGCAATATTTCCTCATTGATTATTCATGTCATGGTGATGCAGCCTGCACTTCTGGCTTATCACACATGCTAATGCTATTCCTGTATCCAGAAAACTGTCTTGATACTGGCTATAACTTAATTAGCTATCTTACACCCAATGAATAAACCATATGTGTGGTATGTTGTGTTGGTGGGGAGGGAGAGTAGAACCAGTATGGGCATGTTTTGTACATTTGGGGGGAAAATAGTTTTTAATTATAAATTAGACTTTAGATTTTTCAGTAGACTTTTAATTCTGCAAAGAGAGAAAGCGACACATTCTGTATGTGTGTTGATTAAGTTTACATTGATAAAGTCTATTGTTGTCGCTATTTAATCTTCACAAGTTTGTGCCATTACATCTGATCCTTCTCTGATAATAACAGAATGACAACACAGATTAGATAACAGATATTCTGATGGTTCACATAGATAAATGCCAATAAACATGGTTATTATTGCAATGTTCATATTTGGCAGCATTAAAAAATTTATATGCATCATGACACATATGACCGAGGGCTAGGGCAAAAAAATATAAATACCTGGGCTTGTGATGATGTTTCTTACAAATGGATTTAACTTTAATGTACATGTAATTGGTTGCTTCTCAGTAAAGGGAACAACAAATGACACGCTTATTGTTTTTTTTCATATGTGACGCCCAAAACATAGCAACGGATCACGTAATCATGATAGTGAAGGCACACTGACACGCCCTAAATTAAGATGCAGAATGTGCGGTTAGTACAGCTCATTTGGTGAGATGGTGAGCTGTGCAATAATCATTACAGTATTATTAAACATGCCATCCTGATCCATCCTGTCAAATGCCAGTGCGAAATATAGATTGTGACACGTTGGACATACAAGAATAATCATTGTGTTGGCACTACAGTGACATTTATTTTGTTAACACACTATTTGGCTGATATTTTTTGCTTTCCATCATGATGTAGTGTGTTACAGGGACTGTTTATCAGATACTATTTTACTTTTATATTTAATGTTTGGACTGGATTCTGTTTTTGTGACCATACAATGAATTATTGTCTGCACTTTTGGGCTTTACTTAATGGATTTTAAAACAATAGAAGCAATATTTCATGTGGTTATGGGTGATAACATTATTTTGTGTTTTTGTGTCCCAAATTTACATTAAAATCAGAAACCTTGCATAAATCAGTCTGTGTTTATGCAAACGTAGTGAGTGTGCACACGTAAACCTCCACATAATCCAATGTAAAGTGCAGTAAGTCTCACCTTTGTGTGCATATTAACCATGCACTCACACCAGTCACTTGCAGGCAGCTCTGAAATTTTCGTAGCTCTGGATAGCATGTTGCCATGGTAACTAAACTTATTCAATGGCTTTTGCTGTTGCAGTCGTGGTAAATTACTAAATGAGTATTGATTGGATCAAGTGTTTGAGCTGGATGTCTCTCTCTCTCATTTTTGCCATTGAATTGCCCCTCCCTCGCTTTTTCTCAGCTGACATTAACTCTGTCGAGGTTTGTTGGGTGGACTTGTAAAGCCACCGAACCATTTCGTCTGCTTCTGCTCTTTCCTCTCAGATCTCAGCCTATACACCATACCAGCGAGCCCGCCGGGCCCAGGACTAAACACGCACTATTGATCCTCTCCTTTCTTCATGTTTCCCTCCTCTATTTTTTTGGTTTCTCTCCCTCATTCCTTCTTTCAGATCAATGCTCTTGGATTGCCTTGCCGACACCAAATGTCAGCCGCTAATGGGCCAGGCATGAAGAGGAGAATTGGCATTGCTTTCTGAAGTTTGACTCTGACAGACAAAGTGCTACTGCACCCACCCACACATGCGCACACACGAACACAGGTAGAACAAAGGCGTAACTGCCGGCTGAAATGTCACCAGCGTATTTGTGGACTGAATGAGAAGTTTGGGCTGTGGAAGCTCCTATTACTGGCAGGCAAAGTGTGCAAGAATTTAAAGGTTATGTCTTGTTCATGCAGGTTAAGCTAGCTGAGAGATCAGGATATTGATCTTAGTCACTGTAAAGAAGCAAAGGCTTTTCACTCTCACATCTCTTTTCCTCTCCCTGTCCCCCATTTCCCTCTCTCTCTCTCTCTCTCTCTCTCTCTCTCTTTCCCTCTCTCTCTCTCTCCCTCTCTCTCTTCCCTCCTCTCTCTTCCCCTTTCTCTCTCTCACTCTCTCTATCTTTCTCTCTCTCACTCACTCTTTCTATCACTGTGTTGTTTTATTTAGCTGTAACATATGGGTTAGGCAGACTGTATAGTCTTTTCCAGCACTTTCCTGAAGACTTGTTTCCTCAGTTCAATTCATTTTCACTTTGAAGTCAAGCCAAACAAAGAGGACATCCACATTACCAGTGCATGTTTGTGTATGCACAAATTTGCAACTGGCAGACATGATGGTGTCTCCAGCAATGTGTGAAGCAAGTTGTTTTAATTAGCGTAAAATTTCACTTCGGTCCCATGAGTTTAATTATAACTGCTGACTTGCTGATTAAAGCTTTTAATCGACTACATAAGCTGCAGGAAAAAAATCCTATCCAGAAAGCTGTCTGTGTCTAAAAAAAGATAAACATCAGTGTTTACAGAACATACGGTTTTCACATAGCACCGTCTGAGTCCACACAGCTTAATCTTCTGAGTAAAGCCTGTGTCTGAAGAACTTATACTCCGTCAACACACACACACCACATCACTCACATTGTTTAAGCAAGCTGTTTGTCAAATTGCCATTTAAAAAGCATACATGTTTACATGTAAAGTAAAGTAACATGTAACAAAATTAAGAAACCGTGCATTGTTCCCCATGCATTGTAGTATTATAATTGTATAAATCTGATTATGTTTTAACCAATAATTAAACAATCAAAGTCTGTAATCGTCTGATCCCCTACACACGCACAGTTCTGAGTATCATCCCCCACCCAAAACTTTGATATGCGGTGGTCTTTTTCAGGGTCCTAAACATTAATAAACACTGTTAGAGGGAATAGCAAAGTATACGGAGAAAACTAAAACTACAAAGACAACTGTATTATAAATGGAGCTATGAGTGTACTGTATATAATAAAGTGGCTGATAAGTGTACATAACACTTGGTACGACACTTCAGTGCTTCCTCTCAGACAGGCAGATTTGTTTATGTTTAATTCACGACATGAACTTGTTTTTAACATTTTAATGTTTAAAGAGAAATATAAAAAATGTGCAAAAATAGACTCCTCTTGTCTGCATGCCTTTAACATTCCAATCCTGATGTTTTTAGACTGCAGGTGGAAATAGAGTATCTTGCAAAAAGGCCAAGCAGACATGGGGAGAACATGCAAACTCTGCACAGATACTCCACACATAGATATAAACCTATCTCAAGTCTACAGTAATAACAATGTTTCTGTCTTAAAATGTATTTAAATTTCAAATGGAATTTGATAATCATTGTTATGTAATTACGTATAGTAAATTTAACACAATTATAAGGAGCCCTGCTAAAGAAATCCCATCTTATTAACATGAATTGTCCACTTAGTGTTGGAAATGACATCGTACTGCATGAGATGTAAGAACGAGATAGTTAAAGCGTGGGAACAATTAAGTGAAGCATGAGGCTTAGTGAAGTGAAAACATTTGCCAGCGGCTACAGTTTAATAACATAGGGCATGAGATAAACATTGTCAGAGATTTATTAATAACTTAAGATTGTTTAAGAAAGGAAAGATTTGCTTTCATGTCGTTGTCATTTCTAAGTTTCTTAGATCTTATCCCTGTCCCTTTATTATTTTGTTCCCATATATTACATGTTTCTAGCTTGTTTCTGAGATCTCGTTCTCACACTTTAATGAATTGTGACCAATGACGAATCTTGAACTGAAAAGTGTTAAAAATGTTAGAAAAATATTGATCATAGACACAAAGAAAGGCAGATGATTAAACTTATTAATCGTTTTATTGCAGATTTTTGTGTTCTTTCTTTGGTCAAGCCAGAAATACTACTAGTCTGTATTGTATTTGACCAAAACAAATCCCCAGAAAGGTTGTGTGGCCTACATTAAAGAATCTTATTAATATTTCGCTTTCTTTCATGGTTTATGCTCTCATTTTAGCTTCTTTCCTTTTGTCTCTATCTCTGACACCCTTTGCTCCCTGACTTTAATTACAGCGAGACATATACTTTCTCCCACATAAGAGACCCAATTAAACACACAGACTGTCTCTGTTCTACGTTTTGAATTACCTTGTGTTCTACTATGATTAGAGGTTGTAAATAAGACGAAAGGAGAGCAAAGCTATACTGTCACACAGCCAGCTGTCATCTTTTCAACTGTATGTGTTACTGTGTGAAGACAGAACATGTGGAGGTAAATTACCTAAATCTGAAATGTCATTTTCTTACCTTACCTAACAACCCACACCACACCACACCACCCCTCAGCCTCTTCTTTTCATCGTGACTCTCTGAAAGATGGTCAGCAGCTGTTTCTTTAGCAGTAGTATTCATATTGTCCATCGGGAATGAGAGTCAAACAGCTAAGTTTAATTTTCTTTAACATTCCCTTAAGCAAGAGCAGGAAAGAAAATGAAAGAGAAAGATACAACCAGACCAGTGCATTGTCAAGTAGCCGTACACTCTGTAACACTATATTCACAGCATTTTTGGCCTTTAGTTAAAAGTTTTTTAATTCATGATTGCAGCATTTTAGGTATTTTTATTATTTTGGGGATTAACACTTGAATGTGATGTATGTTGTACATAGAAAATTATACTTTTAAATTAACTGACGGGATGTGTGCTGATAATTGTGCTCTGTTTTATGTTTCTGTTCTATTCTCTTTACCATAGGTGACCAACTAAACTTCCTACTTTAATAATAATGTTGACTTTAATTACATTTAGCCTATTTAGATGTAAAGCAGACATGTTACAGACTCTGGTCTACTTACTATCCTCTTCCTGTTTAACTAAAGCAAACTAAATATATTTAGAAAATCTGGTGGTGTCACTATTCATATTATTGTATGTCCCAATTTCAGTGACTTTGCTGGCTGGCAAAGGAAGCTGCATAATTAGGATATTGTTTTCTGTTTTTGCTTGTTTGTTTGTTTTTAATCTTGTTTTTAATCCACAATCTAATTAATTAACATGAGTATGTTTTTTTCACAAACTTCTGCTGGCATTGGCAGAATATCATATTTCAGCTTTAAAGAAAAGACAAAAAGCCACCATAGAACTACCACAGAGTATTATTTGGTTGGTGCATTATTCCTATCCTACCAGTGTCACTGAGGTGTTGAAGCTACAGCAGCACCGCTGCACTAAAACCCCCTCACTGCATCAGTGTCACTGCATAACTGACAATAAACTACCCAAATATACCTCTTCTCTAAAAATCTATATAGTAATTGGGGGAAATACACAATGGAGCAAGAAAGCTCACGATATTTTGATTCATAGGTAAAAAGTAGACAACACTCATTCTATATCAGTGACTTGAAGGTTGGAAAAGATGGACTGTAGAATGTATTTAATGACTGGGTAGAAACTTGATGAAAGCTTATAAAATAAAGCTGCTCCAGGGGCATGGAGTTTGACAGGAATTGCCAGAAGGGTAGTTTCTGTTGAAATGATTGCTTTGAAGTTGATTGTGGTCCTGTAGGCTTTTCTAGGTGCAAAGAGAAGACAGCTGAATATACACAGCATGTGTGAGAATTTTGACGATAAATGATTGCAGCGATATTCATCTGTAACTGTTGCTGTCTGAGGAGTCTGGAGTGGGATCTCTTGGATGAGTGTGATTCTTGCAGTCTTGAAAGCAATGGGAACATAACAACGAAATAAGAGGGGTTTTTTCTTCTTCTTTTTTTGGAGATCTGAGAAATAGAAAGGAGAAGATTTGCCATTTGGCCATCAGGGTAAAACTTGTGTCCAGTGGGCAAGTAGTAAGGATCTTGAATGACAGAAGCTGACAGAATGACAAATTTTACAAAATAAAATTTGTAAAAAAAAAAAAAAAAAAAAAAAAAAAAAAAAAAGGTAACACTTACTATGAATTTGGCATTCATAATGCATTATAAACACATTCATAAAGAGTATTTATAATGCATTGTATTATTTGTGGGAAAAAAGGCTTTTTAACACAATGTACATTATATGCAATATTTTATAATGCATTTTAAAATGTATATTTAACTGTAAGTTAACTTTGACCAGTGTCATAAAGCTTTATAATGATTGTTTTAAACGAATGCCCTCTTTGAAAAGTACTTTATAAGTGCTCATAATGGCTAATTAAAGCTTATAATCCCTCTTTACATTATAAGCTTTAAGCATTAGGTAGTGTTGTCATTTAATACCGCTGTGAAGCGATATTAATACTGTGTTAATATTAGTACATAAATGACTTAGAAAAGGTTTATAAATGCTCATTACAGATTTTATGTAAAGTGAAATCATCATGTATTAAGTAAAAAAGTTATATTATAATACATAATAACAGTTTGCGTTATTATGTATAATGTCATATTGTTATAACAGAATATGACTGTGATTATGAATATGTACTGTAGGCACCTTAACAGAGGCTTATGACAAATGTTATTAAGCATTATGAATACTTTATAAAGTTTTATAAAAGCACTTATTCATTATGAATACCGAATTCATTGAAAGTGTTACCAAAAACAATTGTTCATTTAACGTCACTATTTTCTAAATAATTTATTGTGCTAGCAAATAAATAAGGATCTTAGCAAATAAAAAAGCAAAGACACAAAATCAAACAGGTATAAAACTTAAGAACAGCTTCAAGCTTTTTTAAAAGGTCAGATTGTCTACAAGTCCAGCATTCTTCATAGTCACAATTCAGTTCTTTTGAAGCCCCTAGCTTTCCATGACACCCACTGTAAATTTGGCATTGTATATATTCCTCTATGAGCTAAATAAATGCAAAAAAAAAAAACAACCAAAAAGCAACCTCCCTTTTTTAATGTTACTTCAAATTTGCAGTGTCCAGTTCAAAGCCTGTTTCTCATAAGATTTTTTTGCTTTACCTAAGGACTTAAGTCTAGACCTTTTCTCTGAGAAGAGAGAAAAGACTGAGCAATTTGTGTTTTCCTGTCTATAGTAGCTATTTCCATCTGAATGGAAAGCTGTCTGGAGGTTATTTCTCTGGCTTCAAACAATCAAACTGAATAGCAAATGACACATTTTACCCATACACTGAAAACAAAGTGCTGCAGTATTTTTAAATAACATCTCTGAAAATTAATCAAAAGGATAAAAGGGCCTTTTAATTATTAAGTGAGGTAAAATATAAAGCCAGCTAACCTTAAACTAATGTAGTGATGCTACTTCGCTTTGAAGTATCTCAATGAATATCATTTACATTTGGTCATTCGGCAGATGCTTTTAACTAAAGTGACTTACAAGTATCCCAGCTTAATGGTTGGGGTCAGAACACAGAGTTTACCATACAGCAAACCCTGGGGCAATGAGGTTTAAACGCTTTACTCCCTCACATGGTGGACTTTTTGGTGGTATTTAAACTCTAAACCTTCAGCCTGCTGGCCCATCACTCCAACCACTATATATCAATGTACCTCCAATATCAATGTACTGTTTTTCCCATAAGTAGTCTGCTTGCCTAAAAACATAATGTAACAAATCAAGACTGAGCATTTCTTTTTTTTTCTTTGTGTTATTATTTTTTAAAGACCTCAAGTATTTGATATATTTGTTTTGTAGAGCTCTGTCAGCAGGGAAAATATGTAAACCAATTTGCCTGGCAGATCTAAGCAGCTCATAAAGTTTTGCATTTTGAATAATTAATGAATTCAGATCTAAAACGTTAATGATGACCTTCTTTGCTAAATGGTGCTACATACAGTAGTCTTGGGAATCTGTTTCAGGCTGTGAAGTAAAATGATGCTTTTCAGTTTGAACACTGTGCAGGTATTAAATGGAAAACGGATACTCACATACATACCATGTATTGCTTTAAGAAGTTTTTCTAACAAAAGCTAAAAGAAGACACAATCACAAAGCTTATTAAATAATTAATTTAGAAATGCCGAATAGACTCACATTTCTTTTGTCATCTGATCAGGGACAAGGCCATCAGATATCTAGTCACATTTGTACTGCTCAGTATTATATTATTGAAAATTGTTTTGTGTATATAATGTCCAATGAGAATACAAATGGCCTCTTTTTTTCTGTTGTGGGTGTGTTAGCTCAGTGCAGTGAAACACACACATACTGTATACACACACTGAGTGAAGTGAGCACACATGCCCGAAACGGTGGGCAGCCCTGTACATGGCGCTTGGGGAGCAATTAGGGTTAGGTGCCTTGCCCAAGGGCACTTCATCCATAGGAACGAGAACCAAACGGTGACATTCAGGTCACAAGGGTGGTTCCTTAACCACAAACTTACCATAATCTAAACATAAATCTGGCGTCCATTGGTAACTAAACTGCAAATAGCAGAAATAATGTTGTAATGTAATCTGTCCTCATTCCACTCACTCATTAAAAAAAAACAACTTCAATTTCAGCTAAATTCCTTTATCTTCAAGAACCATAAGACTTTGTTCCTCAGTGTAGTCCAGCTATCATTGGAAATCAATGACTTCCGTTTGCTTTGTCAGTTATTGTCACTGCTGGTGTGAGTACAGGATAAAAGAGCAGAAGATGCTGTCTGGCTCCTGCCATGTCTCTTATGATTGTCTAGAGCTGATTGAATAAGGCTCATGTATGGTTCATTAGTGGCCAAAGCCTTGATGACAGCAAGACAGGATATATCATCTCATCCACTAATGGCTACATCGATGGCTAATTGTCAAACGCAGATGCACACACACTCATACAGACTGCCCTAATGTCTTTTGCTCTCCTCTGTTCAATCAGACTATCCAGTTTGGCGCCTGCCCTCTGGATGTCTACAGCTGATGAAACATGAAATGGGACACTCGCTATTTCTGAAGTTGGGCTTTGATATGTTTTACAGCTCCAAAAACCACTAAGCTACTATGTACAACTGATCACTGGCTTCTGATTTCACCTGGCATTAAATGTGACACAGTAAACTACACTCTGAATGTTCTAATCAGAACCCTATCTCTGACTTGTCCTTATAATTGGTGCTATATTTGAGTCACGCTTCCACAGAGCATGCAATTGGAAATCGATGGCACAATCATTATTTTTGTTTTCATTTATTGAGATTAAAGGGAACTTGTGAGTCATAACAAAAAGTTACAAAACCCAATTCTCAAAAGTCAATTAGGTTGTTTTAATGACTTGGATAGTAAATGTTTTATGGCTTACGTTTATGTTAAACTCAAATTCAATATTTAAGTATGAACACCACTTTGAGTTGTATAGGTGTGATGCACGATTCTTGATAGTGCATGGGTTTTCCTTAGTAGACTTTCATATTTTTTTCACCAAATGAGCTTCAATAGTCGAGTTGCATTCTCAGATAAACTTTACAAGAATAACTTCTGAACAAAGTGACAAAATACTGTTTTTTTTTTTTTTTTACTGTAACAGAAAAACTGTTGCTCGTCCAGAGTAGAATGTTTCGGGCACTGCACAGATACGCCCAAGACAGGGTGCCAATTCATCGCTGGACACACAGTCAATTTCACAGACACATTATATAGGGGAAATTCAGAGCAGCCAATTCACCTTAAATTCATGTTTTTGAACTGTGGGAAGAATCCGACACAGGGAAAACATTGAAACTCCACCGAGATAGGAATTCAAACCCAAATTCCCAGTGCTGAGTGACTGACATGCTAACCACTACTAGAGTCTATAATAGCATTAGGGGAATGTATACAAAACAGTAAGAATCTAAATCAATAAAACACCTACAGATTTACTAGACAATCTACTAGCAATTTTATTTATTTATTTCCCATTTAGTTATTTATTGGATTGCTGGAGAAAGCCTAGAGAAGAGAAACCGCCCAAGTGTAGTTAATCCATGCAGCATGTAAGCCAGATAAAAGGGGGGGGGGAGTGGACGTGGGATGGAATAATGTCAGTGTGGCCATTCAGTGTACAGTACAAATGCCTAGCAGTGGGCTAAAATGTGTACAAATACCTCTTCAGGATTTGTTGGAGTCCTTAAGGAATCCAGAAGTCTCAGGTGTCAACTACAGCACATAACAAAACTATATTAATAACAGTTTAGTCGTTAATTACTGACATATGAGCAATATTTAGTACACTGTCAAATGAATTTAATGAAAAACTTTTATAGCTGAGTCTTTGGGGCCTCTTGCATGAAGCCATAATGTGGAGAAAAGTTCTGTTAAAAATGGGCTGTATTTATATTGGACTTAGAGACAGCTACTGAATATTCTCCTAGGTCATTTGGACTAGAGCTGATGTCCAGAGTATTTATCAGCAAAGTGATAATATGACATTAAACCCCATCATTATGCCAGTGCTCCCTCAGACACTCCCCACTCATTTGGAATCACCACTCATCGTCCGAATGCTCTGCCAAAAGACCCTGGCATTTCAAAAGTGTATGCATGAAAGTAAGTACACATGCAAGCAGGCCAGGTGTGTGCGTGTTTGTGTGTATGTGTGTGTATGTGTGTGTGTGTGTGTGTGTGTGTGTGTGTGTGTGTGTGTGTGTGTGTGTGTGTGTGTGTGCCCTTGCTGCAGTGGGTGGAATATTTACCTGCACCTCACTTGGCAGGTTAGCAGTTCACCATAAATCATGCAGTTCGGCGATTGGCCTGAATGCTTTTTGCAAAGCCTGACCTGACCTCAAAAATGGCACAAGCCCGTACACATAAACAAAACTAATGGAGTATTGAACTTTGATACAGCACTGGCCAGGTCTAATCTAACACCCAGCACAGCAGCACTAGCAAATCCACAGTCCCGTCACCATTATAGCCATAAAAATATTCAGGCTCCCTCCTACTCATAGCCTCACTGTCTCATCAAAAGCTATCAGTACAGAATTGACATTCATTCCCAAGGCAACGAAATGCCTTGTAAATCAGCACTAAATAAAACATCAAACACAATCATGGGCACAAACTACACACAAGGTCCCAAACAACACCACTGGCCAGTAATTATAAAGGCAATATACTGGTGTGTTTTTGGGGTTGGGTGGGTGAAGTGGTTTGGATAGATTCTCCTATTCTGTCCTGTTTGGATCTGTGTGTGTGCGTGTGTGTGTGTGGTTATGTTGTCATAGATGTAACTGTGTGTGATGATTGGTTTGGGCATTTATGCTAATATCCTCACTCACTTCCAAACCACCACAGATAAACAGTATATGACCTAAAACACACACACACACACACACACACACACACACACAATCATACACACACATACACACAGTTACACTTGTGCAACAGTCTGGGGAAAGAGATGAAAGGATGATTGGACGATTTCAGAAATGGGGGGGGAGGGTGATTGAATAAAGTAGTGATAATGGTTTTGAGAGCTCCAGCAGAGCAGGAGTACACAGGCAGTTGGAAAACAGCAGCCATTCCGTGTGGAGAGTGGCATGCTTTTTGACAGTTTATGATGCCAGTCCCTGGACCCCCCAAAGCGTAACACAACAGGAACTTCAATACTAACTGATTTCTAAAGAGATTTGGAGTGGTCCGTGTGTGGTACGAATGAAACAGCATGGGTGATTAGAAATGTTGTTTATATTGTGCCATTTATCATAAATAAATTATCACATGCTGATGATAATTTATTGATGATAAGGGTTTCATTTTCAAATGGGATTATCCGGATCTGAATTGCCTTCAAAACATTTTGCTGATGTAATGCAATAATCATATGCATCTGTAGAATCATCACATCACATCCACCAAAAAAACAGCATATAAAATCAATACTTGAGAAAAAGGTACACCAAGATTGATAGAAATTTATGAAATACATGGCTTTTATTTATTTAGCCTCCGGCACTTCTAACCCCTGGTAACAGGTGGTAAGTAATTTATTAATTTCACTGCCCATGTGTAATTCTTATAAAAGTTATAAATTATATAGTTGTAAAACCAGATTTTTACTGTTTCATGTGCAGCTGTGATGATCATAGTCCAGCTGTTTAATAAGACAAGTGGCATCCACTCATGTGACATGAAGCAGTAATACATTCCTGTGGTTCCTAAGGTGCATGCTGAATGCCTTGCAACATTCAGATCAGATATCCTGCACCTTGAGATTTCTATATTGAGCCTCCAAATCCGATTCCATTGAAAAAACGTTCAGGAACAGCCCAAGTGAAAAGACATTTCACAAGTTTATTGTGATAAAGGGTCAAGAACAAAGCTCTTAGGAATGATATTCAGGTTCTGCCGCACAACCTATTACATGCCCTTATAAAGTGACCCGCAGAAATAAAAGGTTCTTTCCCAAAATCTAATAGAAAAAGGCTTAAGGTTTCATTCTGATGAGTAAGTTTTTTTCTTGTTTCCTCGGACCAAAGCAGCCATCCTTGTAAATCAGCTCATTACCAATCTGTATATATTAATACTGTAAGTCAAACCTGGGTGACACATTAGTGTAAGATCTCATAATCTGTCTAATCTCCCAGGTAAAGGTGTTGGATCTGATTCCAGTGCAGGATGGACAAGCGTTTTGTGTGGAGTGTGCATCTTCTCTGAAAGTCTGCCTTTGGTTTACCGCCTTAAGTTCTGCTGATGTTTCGGTGATGCTTAGTGGAAGTGTTTATGGGCATTGCCTTTTGCTCTGTGATATCTGGGACAGGCTACAGCATCACCCCCAACGCTAATTAGAATAAACGGCTATGAAAATGAGTGAATAAATATGACAAACTAGCACGCATTGCTTTTGGGTGAAAGAACATATTTCTAATACTGCAGTTTCCTTTTTTCCTGGCCGGTTTTGGTGAGATTTCCCCCTTATACTTATGCTTGGCACATACCGATCTTCAGCCTGTGTGCAGCTGCTTGGCCATGAAAATCCAATCCATGAAGAGGTAGTTTTGAAAATCGATAGGGAGCGTTGAAACCAAGAGTGGATTTTTTTTAAGCTGCCTGTCTTGGCACCAGTCATTCTGTTCTGTGAGCTCTTATTGTTTTAGATGTTTTCACTTAACAACAATGGTATAAATGTTGACTGGATCATCTATTTCAGTTGAAATAAAACACTATCCTCAAAGCAAATGACATGTTTAATAGCTAAAACTTTAGTTTTCTTCTTTTTAATGTCAACCTTATTAAAATACAAGTGTTTGAGTGACAAAAATGATATTTCTGCACTGTTATGTTCAAGCTGAACTGTACTTTGCTTTTCACACAGTATATATTAAACACAGCCTATGAGGGGTTTTGAAAAACGCAGTTCCAAATTACACTTTAAAATAAGTGCAAAAGGTTAATTATTTCTGCTTCTGAGGTTATATTGATGACATCTTTTCATAGTGTCACATTAAAGGCCATGAGCTATTGAGCGTGGCTCACTTTACTGCCAATGTTTTGTCTATGGAAATTACATAGCGTTATGTGTGATTTTATGCACTTTTTAGCAAAGGGTGGTGTTGACATATCAGACTCTGCTAGTGATATCAGAAAAATAATCTCTAAATTTGTCATTTCTCTGAAGAATGTGTGGTTCTGTTTGTAATAAACAGCTAAATGTCTAATCTGTATACTGTTAAAACACCCAGTTCTTAGGATTGTCATGTACCTTAAAGCAGTTTCTATGGGTGCCAAACGCTTGCACAAAATGTCCCTTGCGCAAAGTTCATTTTCAGTCATGCTGTCATGGGCTCACATTGGAAGACTGTTTCGAGAACGCTGTCAGGTGTGCAGTTCTGTTTATAGATGTGGTAAATATGTCTGCCTATCACAGGTAGACGAGGCAGTGGAGAAAATATATAAAGAAAATTAAACCAAGACAAGTGATAAAAAGAGTGAGAAGAAATGCATGAAGACAATGTGACAGCAGAAAGGGAAGAGAGAGATCGAGATAAAATTAAGAGAGAGAGAAAGAGAATGTGAGGTGAGAGCACAATGAAGTCAGTGACGGATGTGCCTGTTACCTGCCAACAGCTTGTCTACCCTGTCAGAGCAAGCAAGAATCGCAAGCAGTGAAAGTGTCTTCTCTCCTTTATGTGTGTGTGTGTGTGTGTGTGTGTGTGTGTGTGTGTGTGTGTTGAGAAGAGTAGATTTTTTTTAATGCAAAGAACTTTTTTGTAGAAAATCAAGAATATTATTAAATTATAAAATTGAACTTCTGTCCCTGACAGCTTGTTTAGTTTTTTTAATGAATCAATTACTTGCATTTGTATCCATATTGTTTATATTGCTATTCTTGTCAACTTGTGCTTGTTTCTGAGAGAACACAAGGAACTGTTGCATTCAAGGTAAATTGGTTTCTCCAAATTGCCCTTATCTAAATTGATCCCATATGGTGTGTTTGTCTTTGTGAGTGAGTAATTCTGGGTGTATTTGCCCAACACCCAAACCTTCTCCCCTAGGTGGGCCTGATATAGGATTAAGTGGGTAAGATGAGAAACTCAGCAAAATCATTGTCAGATATCATTTAATTTAGATTCTTTTTTTGTTTTTGTGTTCTATTTTATATATGTTTTATATTTCTTCTTCTATGTTTGTTGTTTACCTGACCTTGTGAAATATGGTTATATAACAGCTATATATAATATAACAGCTACTGGTTGCTCTGTATTTCTCTTTGGGATCAATAAAGTACCTATTTATCTGTCTGTTCGTTCGTCCATCTGTCTCTTTTCCACCATAACATCATATCATTTAGTTAGCAGTGTAAACTAACTGAATTGCTTTCAGGTATATCAGGAAGATATCTTCAAATACCATATACTACATAAGTTATTAATGAGGGTAAAATGTTGAGATGTGCTTTTTTTTGCACATATTTAATCATTTCTTGGACATTAAAGGCATTTTGAGTTATTGCTTATAAATATTTGAAAGGTTTCATGGATGCATAAAGTTAAATTACTTTAGTTGGAGCATAGTGTATATCTGGGTCACTGTTTAGGGTTTTGCTGAGCAACATTCCACATTTATTTAAACTACTGTAGAACTCTTTGGACAAGATGACTAATATATGATAGATTGGTAGAGACATAAACCTGATGATACAGGTGGTAATGGTTTGGGGATCTCTAATGACAAAGAGAACTGCTCACAGTTACACAGTAATTAGTCAAACAGACATTGATCTGATCATCATAATGTCTAATTGTTTCTAATGGAAAGAAGATCACTTGGGCTGTATTGCCCACGCAGCATTTTTAAAATAACCTCCACTGATTTAAAATGATGTTCTATTGTCAGATATTACTCAATATATTTTTAACACGTTCAGTGTACATTTCTTTAGTTCACGATGGCCATTAAAGGATTTATGTCTTGTTTTTACTGACTGTGTCATAAATTATGTTCATGTTTAATCAAAATCATGTGGTTTTGCATATTTCAGCAAATTCTAATATAGTCTAATATTTTTTAGTAAAATGTCATAGAGCAGCTAGGATTTTGTGCAGGCTACCCAGTGTATTTACGCTTCTGTCTGTCACAAAATTATTTTAGATCTCAAACCTGATATTTGTGAGAATAAGTTCAGTTGTTTTAGGAAGTTCCCATTTCATCTCATATTTTTGGCCTCTGCCTAATCCTCAGTTAGGGTGGCAGGGAAATCTTCATACCTCTCCACTGAAGAATATTTCAGATGCTGGGCAGATACACATTCAAACACACAAACACTGCAAGTTACCCCGGGGATTAATAAAGTATTCTTATGATTCTGATTATGTTATATACAAGGGCACTTTATATAAGAGCAATGTAGAGCAGCCAATTCATCTTGAATCCATGTTTTTGGACTGTGGACGAAACCAGAGAAACCAGAGAAAACCCATACAGTTACAGGGAGAATATGGAAACTCCCAGATCAGAAATCCCAATGCTGAGAAGCAGTACTACAACAAACTGAACCCACCACACCTTGATGGACCTTACCTTATGGACTAGAGCATAAATGGGCTTGAACGTAAAAGGGCCTTCCCCAATCTGTTGCACACTTGCATAGTTAGATGCTTAATTCTATAAACCTGTGGCAATAAGACTAAAAGATTCAAGCACATTGACTAGTTAAAGGTGTCTTATAGCTGTTCCTAGCATGCTTTATAGCTCATGCTTTATATTTAGGATAATCTGAAATAATTTCATCTTTGCATTTGAGATATAAAACAAATAGGTTGTTAAATAACAGAAAATGCTCTTTTTTGAAATGCTACTGCAGTAGCTAAAACAGTTACTTGTTTGTTTAACTGCAAAAAAGTGCAGGTTATGGTCTTGTGTGCACATGAAGAGAACTGATTGCTATTGCAAAGGAATCATTTGTGATCATTCTTAAATCACAGAATTGCATAAGACATCCATAACCTCTTTTCTGTCTTGAAGTCTCCTTGGTCTTAATTTAATCATATTTAATGATGTCATTACACAGGGAGCATGCTGGGTAATGGTCCCCTTTGTTAAGGCTTTTATAATAGCCCTTGCTGTTCTCACTGAGATTAGTGAGACTCCCTGCTTCTCATTACATCACATAATGTCTCTCTAAATCCTGATCTGTCATATTATATGTGGCATGTGTTTCATTTGTGTTACCAGAGCAAACTGAATTTTTGTAGCCATGGCTTCCGAGTACTATGCAGCTGCCCTGTGTGGTACTTTTATCTCAGCTCCTCTCACTTTCGCATCACCTCAGTAGTTGGCTAGCCATGTCTTTAAGTTAAGCTCGGTATGGTTGAGTGAAATCCCTTACTTGCTCTTTCTCTCCTCTCTTTCATTATCTCTGGGCCACCTACAGACTTCCTCTTCCTCTCTCATTAGTGTCGCTCAGTAGCATAGCAACTGACAGGCCATCTAATCAACAGACAGATTGAGTTATGATGGTTTTGAGGAACAAGGCATTCACCTCAGTAGCAGCAGTCACCTGCTTTGGCTTGTGGGGTGAAAAACAACATGTTTTGCCAATCCGAAAACTCTTTTTGATTATGACTTGTGTCAAGCTGCCAGTGTCTAACCAGTGAGTCAAGCAGAAGCAGCACAAAGCTGTCAAGAAAGTATTGCAGATAGAGATGGTAAAGTCAGTTCCTTTATTTCTGGTGTTGAATGTGATTAGTGGGTGATACATTGATCAGTGTATGATTTCCAAAAACATGTTGAGGGACTATTTTTGTCTTGGTGCTAGACACAGAATTTATACATTTCGTCAGCTATTATCTTTGCTTTAATTAAACTCTCTGTGTTGATCTTTGACAGCACTGAGGAGGAGAGGGCAGGGGTGGTTATCATTTAATTGAGGTTAGGGAATAATATCTTACTTATTCTCTTCTCTCACCACCTCCTTTACTCTCACCAAGTCCGCTCTACTTCACTGCACAGATCTGGGAGTTAAAATCCATCAAACTTTTTAGTTTGACAGATGGTTTAGAGCGCTGTGATTTTGGTTTGGTTTGATTATAAAGTTTAAGAGAAGTTGCTTAAAACAATTGTGTTGTGAATATCACCTGAACAGACATTCATTATAAAGATGTTCATCCTCAGGACCATTTGTGATAAATCATGTCATGATGTTCGGTGTAATTTAGGCAGAAGTCAATAAAAATGCTGTCGTCCTTGTACCTGAGTGGGTTTTCTTTAACATTCTAAATACATATTGAAAGTTAAAAGAAAGAGATTTCAAATTGAGATCTTTCATTTAAAACAGATTTATTGAAAGTTCATCACAAACTATGTGGGAGTATGACATTTCAGCTCCTCTGATCCACAAGGATCTTATCCAGCTATTTTTAATGTGATATTGATGGCAGGCCTGTTTACCTGCTAGTCTTTTATTGTTAGAATTTTAATTCAAATTAGCGCAGTGAGTATCAATGTTGTCACTAATCAAGTAAAATATTTTATCAACCCCGGTGCCCTCTGTGCGGAGTTTGTATGTTCTCCTCATGCCTGTGTGGAATTTGTCCGGGACATATTTTCCTTTGCAAAGTGCAAGGTGAACTGCAGACAATAAATTATGTATTTGTGGTGGGTTGACTGTGTTATGGATTGGCCAACCTGACCTGTTCTTTTCCATTCTTCGACTAAATAAATTAATATAATTTCAATGCTTAAGATATATTTACTGTTTTTTTTTTTTTTTTTTGTCAGATAAACAATTTATTATTATAATATCTATTGCCCTACCTCCTGTAACTATATTCACCTAGTTATGCATATGAACTAAATGAACTAAATATTACTTTGAATAACCTGCTGCTTTCAACATAATTTTTCTCTCTGTGCTGTTGTTTGTAAACTCTTTAGCAGAGCTGCCTTGTTAAATTTCATTGTACCTATGAATAATGACAAAGTTTTTATTCTGTTAGATTTTTTGTAGTTTTATATTTGATTATTAAATAGGAACTGTATGATAACACTTCTCTCTTCTCCAGTTCTGTGGTAATCTTTTGTTCAAACAAACTTACTTTGTGACATTGTGAATATGTGATAAACACAGAAAAGTATTTATTAAAAAGTAAAATAATCTTTTATTAAGTGAAAATATCAGAGAAATTCTCCAAAAAATCATAATTTATAAAAATTAAGAGTGTAATGTGTTATGTCAATTTGTGATGTCATGTCAATCTATGTCATTATGAATACCGGATTCAAACAAAGTGTTACCGAATATTTTGTGTGAGTGCAGCTGTAAGAAATCATGTGAATGATGTGAGTGCAGAAGGCTAATAGATTAGTGTAGTTTAGCACACAGTTATTCTTTGAGCATTTTGCTCCTGCAGTTTTGTTATCATATCAACATACATTTAATCATTTTAGTTTAAAAAGATTCATATGCTCCTCAGGGGAAATAAATCTTATTTGTATGCTGTTAACCAACTCTTTCAATCTCCTACCCAGACTTAGTTTATAATTTATTATGGCGTTTTTAATTATTTAATGTTTGGACTCCCATCAGTAATCATTCACAACGTGATTTAGCCTCCTCAAGTAAAGGTTCTAAAGGCTCTCTCTTTCTTTCTCTTTCTCTCCCTCTCTCACCTCTACTTCTCCATTCTCTCTCTTTAACCTCTACTTTCTCTCTCGCCCACACTCCGTTTCAAAGTGTAATGCTGTCCCCTGCAGGTAAGTCTGGATAAATAAGTGTTTACAGGAATAACGCACAGGGATTTTCATTAATGAGCCTGAAAGATGCTCAGCTGCAGCATCACACCAGCTCTCATTATCACTTGCATTGAATGATACACACAGTCTACATCTGGGCTCTTTTCCATTTGTGGAAGAAAAAAAGATTTACAAAAGTACGTTTACTTTGAGAGCAGTAGCAGTATGCTGAATGTCATTCTCATTCTGTAGAAGAGAAAATGCAAATAAGAGGTAAACCTTCATAATTTTTTCATGAAGACAGTCAAATTCATTCATTAGTTATGCTCCCCTCTAAGGCACATCCTTAATCATTATAAATATGGAGTTGGTTAGACTGTGTCTTCATTGTTTTTTCACCAGAAGGTTGCAAGCAAGACTGAATATCCTGGTAAGAATCTGAATCTAACAAAATCTCTTAATAGTACAGGTTACCATGACCGAATCTAATTTTTTGACACTACAATATTGTCATGGATTATAAAGAGTATGCTGATGTACCACTGTTCAAAGAAATTCAAAGAATTTATTAGGGCATCTGTCTTTGATCTTTAAATGTTTATAGTAATCAATTTTTTGATTTATTCACATAAAAATAAATAATACATGGAATTTGACCAGGAGTGCACAAACATTGCTTTAAATTAAAGTAAAATTTTCTCTAGGTTTGTTTCAAATGAAATCATTTCAATTTATCCATTAACTGCTTCACACACAAATAAGCCCCAGCCAACATGTCCCGCCCCTAAAATTCAACGTCTAGATATGCTGCACAGAAAATTTGGTTATCCTGCAATTCTGTACTGCATTTCTGCAAAAATAATTGTTTTACTTTGTGCACTTATTAATAGATTTTTTCAGCGTAAAGTAAAACCTCATTTGCGATCTTCCAGTTCGTATTACACCCCTTTGCATTATACCTCTGGCTTCCCCAGAAAAACATAACATTATGGTTGCAGTGTTGACCTCATTTTCATACGATATAAAGCATTATTAGGAAGATTTAAAATATTTAATATTGTGTGAAATGATTGATGATATTTGATATTCTGTGTGTTTATGAGAGTTCAAGAAAACACTGTAAGCATTGTTGAGTTATACCAAATATTCAGACTGCCTCAACTCACATGAAGATTTAAATATGCTTTTGCACACAAAGAGTGATTTGTTTCTGAGCCTCCTGCTAATGAGTTCATAAGAGCAGGGAGCAACGGAAAAATTGTTAATGAAAGTTTTATGTCTGTGATTGATGAACCATACACTAACATCTAAACAAAAATATCGGGCCAGCAGGGGGTCTGAATGTGAACTGTAGGAAGGAAATTCTGGAAAGCTGTATATATCTGTATGTTCATTTCAATAATATTATTATAAAATAATATATGAATATGACTTCACCACCAAGATAATGTTGACATATTCATAAAGTCATTTTTTTTCTTTTTAGTTTTAACAGCTTAATATATTTCATTATTAAATTACTATGTTATGTTAAAGTTTAACATCTATATCAGTTTTTTGTTTTTTTGTTTGAGTGTAGATTTTTTTTTTGTTTGTTTGTTTGTTTTAATGCATTTATAACCTCAACCCTTTACTAAACAGCTTTCCTAAAAACAGGTCATGAGTATTAAGTAGAAAAGACAAAGTAGGACAATTACAAATATGTGTCCTAAAGGAACCACTGTAAATTATGGTAAAAGAAGAAATAGTCTATACACTCAAATGCCAGTTCACTTTTTGCTTATGGTGTGTTTACACCTGTTTTAATTGTGCTTAAATCAAAACCTTAGAAAGAGAATGGGAGAGAGAGCAAATGTGCGTGCATAAAAGAGAGAGACAGAGAGAGGGAGTGTGTATCAGAGTTAATAGTTCATTAGTTGTGCATCTAGAATTTAGACTGTTGTGTATTTGGTGAGTTGTTCATCAGACCTAAGTTTACATGTTTTTATGTTGAAGATGCTGCTTAACACGAAATGAGAGAGGATCCTTCTAACAAAGCCAATAATCGTGCCCATCTTTGGTAAGTCTACTTGATATTTACCATGTTTTTGTACTAGTCTGAGTGTAGTATCTTCATTCCTTTAGTCTTTTACTTTACTACCAAAGTTTTGTTTTAGTTTTGTGTTAGCAGGAAAGCCATTATCTTTCACCTCAGTTTTAATGCTGTTGTAAATATGATAAATAAATGAATTATCTCATCTCATTATCTTTTCTTATCCTATACTAGGGACTAGGTTTGCAGGGGTCTATGTATATGATTTACAGTTTTTTTTTTATCACTGTTCTTGTTCTAGGCTATAGTAGATCATTTTTAGCAGTGTATCAGAAATATATATGTGTGTGTGTGTGTGTTTGTGTGTGTGTGTGTGTGTGTGTAGATAGATAGATATTGCAATTTGACGTGCTATTATTTTTTTGTCTTTTTGTCTACTATGTATTTATTTTATACAGTATATTTATGTTTTGTGCTTCTCCCTTTTTCGTTTATTTTAGGAGTTGTGTGCCTCAGTGCACCTGCACTCGCAATCGGGCTATGGCAGCTTTTAAAGGAGTGTGGACACAAGCTTTCTGGCGAGCAGTTTCTGGAGAATTTCTAGCTATGCTGATCTTCGTGCTGCTCAGCCTGGGTTCCACAATCAATTGGATGGCTGCTCAAGACAACCCTCCACCACCTGATCTTGTTCTCATTTCCCTTTGCTTTGGCTTGTCCATAGCTACACTCATTCAATGTTTTGGACATATCAGTGGTGCCCACATCAACCCAGCAGTTACAGCAGCTATGGTTGTTACACGCAAACTTAGCCTAGCAAAAGCCACCTTCTATTTGGGAGCACAGTGCCTGGGTGCAATAACGGGAGCAGCTATTTTGTATGGTGTAACACCTCCTGCTCTCAGAGGGAGCCTGGGGGTCACATCGGTCAGTCGATAATTTTAAAAAAGCATGGTTTAAGACATTGATTTTGCACTATTTTTGTTTCAATTGCTTTTCATGGTATATGATTTGTAGGTTATAGGATAGGATACATAGTTTATATATTTTGTATACATAATGTTGATAGACTTATATTCTATGAATGATATCTAAGTATTTTTTTTCTGTAATGACTTAATTTGGATCATTGCTGCATGGTCCACAGAATCTAAAGAATCTGGAGATTGGAATCTCAAGCTGTGCTTTAGCTTAATGTGCCACATATGGGTTTGCTCACTTGCCTGTTGGGTGACTGTGTTGATAACAAGCTCATTAATCGACATGTATAAAACATTTTGTGCAAATATTTAGTATTTTTTGTGATCATGGCTCGGTTTCAGAGAGAAGCTTCCATGGCTGCACTTTACGCTTTACTAAATTAAGAGCCTTATTTTTTTAACTTGCACAAATTCTCCCTTTGCTTACAGCTTCACATATATTAGCACCCATCAAATGTGTCCTGCTGTTTTCTTGTCACGTCCTCATGCTGCATGTAAATTTTGTTTAAAATGCAGCATCAGACCTCTCGCCGAACATTCTTTAGAATCTGAGCTGTCTAACGTTGTTTGGTTGCTTGCCTGAAAGTGGCTGCAATTCCTGCAAGTTCATTAATTAGCATATATAAACATCTCGCACCTCACGTAGCTAGGCCCTGATTAGCCCCAATAATGTGCTTCCTGACATTTACTTTTTATGTATTCTGGCTGCGTTAAATTATGCTTCTTTTGCATAGTGTAGCTGAAGAGACAAGCATTGGAAAAAACAAAATGTTTCTATGTTTAAACTGAACATTGTATTATGTGTAATGCTCTTATGTAAAAGCTATTGTTTTTTTTCTCTACCCATCCTTTTACAGATCAGTACTCATATTTCGGCAGGACATGCTCTGGTGATTGAACTCCTCATCACCTTTGAGCTCGTCTTCACAGTTTTCGCTACCTGTGACCCCAAGCGCACAGATGTGAAGGGCTCCGCTGCACTTGCTATTGGTCTTTCTGTTTGTATTGGCCACCTGTTTGCTGTAAGTCGGTTCTTCTTCTTAACTAACAGTTTTGCTGATGTACCCAATCAGGAGCTTATTAAGATATCTGTGTCAGTGAATAGGGAATAACATTGTGTTTAAAGTCTCTGAGCAGAGCTCTGTATCTGAGCAGTGTTTCCAAGTGCTGACAAAAGCTTTACATCAAAAATCCCAGGAGTATAGATGGTGTATTTTCGAGCTGCACCTGAAGCTGTTGCTAGGAATGGCCTCATTAGGCTCTTTAATGTTTCTGTCTAACAGTATTAGTGACACAAAAGAAGTATCTTTAGAAAAGACTCTTATTTAACTAAGTAAAGTAAATGTAATAAAACTTTTTGTGACGGGGTAAATCTGTCAAAGTACTTTTAGACAGCGCTTTGTGTATTCACATTATTTGTACACTTTGCATCATATACATCGGTTGTTATATCCATCCATCCATTCAGCCATCATCTTCTGCTTAATCATATACTAGAGACACTGGTGGCTTCCTCGTGCCCATCCAGAAGCACACACTATACAGGGGCAATTTATAGCATTTTTTTACCTTAAATCCATGTTTTTTGACTGTGCAAGGAAAGCAGAGACCGCAGAGGAAACCCACGTGGACACAGGGGGAACATGGAAGCTCAAACTAGATCGTGATATTAAAAAACGCTTTTTTTAAAACATATTTATTGGTAATTGCAAGTTTTACTGAGATTTTTTAAATATTTTGTTGTAAATATTTTAGGACTCTAGGACTTGATATTTGTCAACATCTAACCTCTTGCAACTCTCCGTATTTTTCACTCTTTTACTGTCTTTCACTCTTTGTTTAAACAATTTAACCTCTATTTGTCAGAATTCTTCTATTTTTATTGTTCCTCTAAGTTTTAATTTCTTCTTCATTTGATTGTTTGATTGTTTGTTTGTTGACATTAAACGGGAGGTAAAAAGTTTACAAATGACCTTTCAGCCCATGCTGGTATATGCAAATTCTTTTGCAGGAAAAGGAATTAAATCTTGTCTCCCCTTGAATTTTTCTAGTTGTTATTAGACCTCACTCTATTGAATGTGATCTCATGTGAGCTGCCCTAAATACCAAAAAGTGTAAGTGAATGTTACATTAGCTAATTAGTGCATAGCACATGAAATGCTATGTACCTATTAAGACGCCTAATTAATACATTAATCATTGCTATGATCACTAGTCAGTGAGCAGGATGACATTTTAAACATAACGTTTGGAATTGTGAATTAATTTTCCTTGCACACATTTCTAATGAATCACAGTCTCATGCAGAGTAAGTGCATTAAAATCAGGAATAAATAAAACATGTTTTCAAACACATTACTGAGAAGCAAAGGTCTACACACACACACACAGACACACACACACAGACACACACACACACAGTTTTAATATGTGTATATTTTAATTTTTAATGTATGTAATTAATAGTATAATCTTACATTGTAAGTGTTGCATTATTGTTTAATGTAATCTTATTTTTATTTTACATATGTTGTCCCTGGTTGTGCCTCTGTTCTGTAAGATACCATATACTGGAGCCAGTATGAATCCTGCTCGCTCATTTGGCCCTGCAGTCATCATGGGATCCTGGGAAAATCACTGGGTGTGTCCAGTATTCAGTTAGTATATACATATTTATTTTATTTTAATAAGACATATATTTTATTTTAATTATGTCTTATTAAAACAGCTTTGCACCTTCTTATATTTGGCACTAAAATTAGCTTTTAAAAAGTTTAATTCCTTTGGATGTTAACTTCTTTGTCTTTTTACTTTGAAAATCAAAACGATGTTTTTTTTTTTTGACCAAAGATGAACAGAATTACGTATGAATACTGAAGAATAGTTTCCAAATTCTGCACAAGGTTTGTCCAGATCTTTGCAAGCTAGGTAATTGTTTGCCGTTTCACTGAAGCAGATTAATTGATAGGACATTTTGAGGACATTCACTGTTACATAAGGATCTAAGGCATGTGTGTCACACAGAGAGTTTATGGAGTATCTGTCCAAGAGTGTTAAGCTCAGAAGAGTGGTTGACATGAACACAAAGTCTCAGTACCATGGCCATCTGTTTCAAACTCTAGTTTAGCAATGCAAAAAGAAAAGAGAGACACAAAAATCTGTGCTCATTTTTAGGCTATTACAAATCAACACAATGCAATTCACATCTCAAGCTGTAAACAGTCTTGTAAATTAGCAAAGTTTATAAATGTAATGTAAAACAATGTGACAAATATTTGTTAATTTATAAGCTTAAGTTTAATACTATTTATTGATACAGAGTGAAGTAATCAAAAGAAATCAATTGATTGGAGGATGTTCTTCCTGTCCAGGAGACAATGTTTCGGGTGCGGGGCAAAATCCATGTTTTTGAACTGTGGGAGTAAACCAGGGAAATGGCTCAAACCGTATTTGAGAATTATTTATTTTATTAAGCTTTTTTTTACCACATATTTATTATGTTTTATATTTTGTCAGAATGTACCACCTTATGTGCAAACTTTTATTAAAGTTTTACCCTTTTTTTTTACCCTTTTTTTTTTTACATTTCAGGTGTATTGGCTGGGTCCTTTGATGGGTGGCATTTTAGCAGCAGCCCTATACGAGTACATATTTTGTCCAGAGCCAGAGGTAAAGCAACGCTATGCCAACATCCTTTCCAGAAGATCCTTTCCAAGTGCGCAGTACCAGGGCATGGAGCCAGGTACTTTTTCAGGTGACCAAACTCAGCTGATGGTCAAGCAATCAGCCTTTAAAGTTCGGGAACTCGAGCGTACAGACAGGAAGGAAAGAGAAGCACCTGGGGAGGTGTTGTCCTCTGTATGACTATTGAGGAAAACTAAACAACAACCTACCTACAGAGAGGAGCAAATGAAAGAGACAGCCCTGTTATAGAGACGCATAGTTCTGCTTAAGTAGATGAACAGTAAAATAATGGAACACCACAGTTATAGTCTAGGTATGTAAACTGGTATGTAAAAATAACTAGTATGTAAAAATACAGCATATCATAGATAGTTACAATACACAGATGATATAGACGGCCATCATTTGAACAAGTTGTATTACCACATTTTTGTTTTAGTCACCTACTAATCCTATTATTGTAAAGTGGATTGAAGATTGAAGGCATTAACACTTTAGCTGTGAAACAGTAGACCATTCAGAATAATCTATTTTGTCATTTGTCATTTGCATATTTGTGCTTTGAAATTCTTAAAGTGATGCACTGGGGAAAAAAACTATACAACAAAATATTATAATAATGAGATGAGATGAATAAAGATCCTGTTCTGATAGCCATTGATTATTTTCTTAAACTAAAATATATACTTGAGCTGAAAATAATTATTGTGATGGAGCTGTTTCTTGTAAGTTAAAATATTAAAAAGTATACAATTTCACTCATGAACCCGGAGGTTGTTTAGTGGTGCTGAAATATTACCAAGAGAGTAAAGTGTTTGGGTCACAGCTCAGCCAAGCTTTTGCATCAGATACTGCTGTCAGATTGTGAAATTTCCTATTGGTAGATGCCAGAAAAAATGCTATCTGCCCACATACATAGTTCCAAATGTTTTATGAAGAATATGTAAAAGCCTGTATTATGGTTTAATTCCAGCAGGGTAAAATCTAAATGCTACAGTTTTCAGTAGCAGATTTGAAAATGTATTCTGCGTGCTGCCAAGTTTGTACCATTAACGTGAAAGTTCACTTAAAGGTTAAACATTTTTTAAAACATTTTAAACAAGTTTGTTGTGTTGAAACTTAAATGGCCTCCACTAAGCCTTAACCTCAAAAAGTGTGGTAACACTTGGGGACTGTTGAGATAACAAAGGGTAAGTTAGACAATTTTGTAATAAGATGTTAAAAATGCCCAAGATATTTGCCAATCTAGTATTAACTGTATTGTGTATATCATTTTGCTTTATGATTAAATGCAACACTTGTGTACAAATCAATATCATTCATTTAATTAAAAAAATACAATCTATTCGAACATTAAATGGCATGATATTACTAAGTCGTTGGTCCCAATATGTGTGCATATATTTTTTGTATGAGTATGTTTACATCACAGCGATGGATTGGCGCCCTGTCCTGGGTGTATCTGCCCAGCGCCCGAGACGTTCTCTCCTGGATGGGCATGGGGAATCCCTCCGCAACCCTAATAGAGGATAAAGCGGGAGATAATGAATGAATGAATGAATGTTTACATCAGCAGATTGATTCTATGGATTATTTGGCTCCCAAATGATTTCCAATATATTCTTAATATATTATAGTCGTGATTTTATTTAGAATTTATTTAGGCAATGTGTAATATCCACAGTTATATTTTAATGTTATATTATCATTTGAAATTAGAATTCATTACTTTTTTATTTGTATGTTTGCTTATTAAGAATAATACATTTAAGAGTAATATAGGTCTTTTATATGTGCATGAAATCATGTTACCATAAAGCACCACCATATTTTTACAGCACTTACGATGCTCTCTGCTGTTCAAAGCAGTAATACAATAACAGCCTCAGTTTCGTCAAGGAAATAGCACTTGGTTGCATTCTGTAAACAAACCACTAGATGTCAGTAATGCACACATATTGCCGCTTCAATTTAATTAGTTTTTCAGTATCATGTATTATTTTAATAACTGATTGTACTTGTTAAGTGGTGAGATATAATCATTGTTTATCAAGTGAGCGGTCTGTTTTTGAAGTTAATAAGGTAGATAAAGAAGACATGGATAAAACTACGGATTTAAGAAACTTAAAAAAAAAACTCACACAGTGAGGTTAAATAAACAGTTCATATCTAAATGTTTTTTTAATTACTATTTTATATATCAATTTTCACAAAATTGACTTTTTAAAAATTCTGACTACAGCGTCCACACTACTAGGCTGTTGTACCTGCTTTGTCCGTTAGAGGGCAGAACTCACTAAGATAAAGCGTTTCTTTGCCCGTTTAATGAAAAGTAAAGTGAAAAGACACAATCATTTAATAAATAATTCTTCAGGTAAATTACTCACTACAACACAAACCTTTTTTTAACTTTACATATCACAGTTTACATAATTATTTGCTTATTTTTTGATGGTAACATTCACGCTTCCCTTTTGATGTCACATTTTTAGTCAGTACTCTATAGAGAATACACGACCACCTAAATTATAACAGTGACGTATGAATGGGCCTCATAAATGGAGCCAACAACAGCTGATTCATGTACTGTTATATATTATAAGTTATATTTCAAAATCGTACCCAACCAATCTGAATGCTGAAGTTCTACAAGCCTCAAAACCTCAAAATCATATTTATATTACAGATAGTGCTTATATAAAGAGGGTAATTCATCCAATACATGGACATTCTTTAGTAACCATTATACATCATTGTGTTTATTTGTCTACAGTTGGGCCACTTGATATCAGTAATAAAAAAATAATTATAATTTTCTCATTGCACAGAACATCTGATTTTGCACATAACAACCTGTAAAGCAGCCCTTTAGGATATGATCATTTTACCTATTAACAGTAACATAGTGGAAGCAGGCCGTACATACTTACTACATTACATTTACATTTAGTCGTTTATTGGACGCTTTTATCCAAAGCGACTTACAAGGTGAGCACAGGGTTAATCACAACAT